>OY756933.1:2129835-2647668 GCA_963580335.1 Leptographium flavum | reverse complement strand
CGCAACAAAAGGCCCAAATTCTGCCGCTTCTGGAAACACGTCGAGCTGCTGCAACACCTTTTTCGACATGGACATTGACGAGGACGACGACTTTTACGCGCCGGAAGAGGCAGAGGAGCCCACGGCACCGGCGCCGGCGCCGGCTTCCCCTGCGGCAGCCACCGCTACTGCCGCGGCCACGGACGAGCACAGACAAGAAGACCTGGAAGAGGGCGAAGAGGAAGACGAGGGCGGCAAGATGGAGGACGACGACGACGGCGATGACTCGGTGGGTGGCCGCGCAGCATCTCTCGGGCACGCTGGCAGCTTCTGACGCGACCGCAGGACATTGATATCATAACAGAACGGGCCGACGGCTCCAAAGCGGCGCCTCCATCGTGCGTTGCCAACGGCCGGGACCCAACCGTTTTTGCAGGCTTCTACTGACGGGCCGTCTAGACAAACCAAGTACAGCGACATCCGCAACATACGCGACGGTAGCGGCAAGTCAGCCCCCGGACGGCCAGACGGCACCACGCGTCGCGGCCCCGGCGCGGCGGCCAGCGCCAGCACCAACACCGGCGGCGGCGGCGGCGGCGGCGGCGTCGGCGCTGTGGCGGCTTCCGGACGCGGCGGCAGCGAGTACGCGGCCGTGTCGACGTCAACAGTAGACATTGACGCCATTCCTATCCACGCGGGCACGGGCAAGCGCATCACGCAAGTCAACATTGACGAGGACCTGCCGGACAACGACAAGCCGTGGCGCCAGCCGGGCACCGACCTGAGCGACTACTTCAACTACGGCTTTGACGAGTTCACCTGGGCGCTCTACGCCCAGAAGCAAGAGGCCCTGCGCGGCGAGTTCAGCCAGGACGCCGTCGCCGAGAAGAACAAGAAGATGATGGAGGACATCAACAGCATGTTTATGATGGGCGCCATGCCGGGCATGGGCATTCCGGGCGGCGGCATGGGCGGCGGGCCAGGGGGGCCTGTTGGTCCGGGCGCCGGTGTAGGCGTCGGCGTCGGTGTCGTCCCCGGTGTCGGTGCGGCTGGCGGCGGCCCTGGCGCTGGCGTCGGAGCCGGCGGTCCTCCGACCGGCCCGGCAGCTGGTAACAATGCGGCCGGTGGCAACGTCAGTGGCGGCCCCGGTGCAGGCGCCATGTCCATGGACGGCATGCCGCCCGAGATGCAGCAGATGATGCAGCAGATGCTCGCGTCCGGCATCGACCCCAGCCAGATCGACCCGGCCACCATGGCCAACATGATGGCTGCGGCCGGTGGCGGCGGCGGCGGCGGCGGCGGCGGCGGTGGCGGCTACGGCAACCAAGGCTTTGGCGGCGGACAGGGCCAAGGCTACGGCGGCTACGATCAGGGCATGGCCGGCAACAATAGCCGGGGCGGGTTCCGGGGCGGACGGGGCGGGCGGCGGTGGTAGTAGCCCAGTCAAGTGTATATTTGATATCTGATGCATCTATCCATCCTGTCCTTTCTCAACAGTTGTACCGTTTTGTACTGTCGTACTGTCGTACATGGCGTGCTCATCACTTCCACTCGGTCTTTCCCTCAAACTGCTCCCAGGCCCGGACCGTATCAATGTCGTTGAGGATGGAGCCGGCCTCGGTGCAGACCGGATCCTCGCCGAGGTCCACCGACCCGTCAAAGCCGTAGCCCGCATCGCTGCTGACCTGGAGCTCGACCCAAGAAGACCCGTCCACAGCGTCGGCGGCGGTAGTCTCCATGGTGATCGGAGCCTCTGTCTGGAACACGTCGTCCATGGCGTTGGACGCTCCCGCGGCCGCAAGTATCGGCAGATCGGCCTCCTAAGCCGCTGCGCCCACTTGCAGGGGGAGCGTACTGCCCGACGACGTGTCGTAGAAGCAGATGCCCGAGTCGGCGTTGAAGAACAGGCCGGCCGAGGGCGGTCTGGTGCACCAGGCGGGCAGCTCTTCGTACATCATCGGCTGGGGCGAACCGGCCTCTGGCGTCAGCGTCACGCCGCTGCACGTGTTGGCCGCTGCGGTCGTGTCGGTCTCGGTCGTCGGGGCCTCGGTAGCGGCGACGGCGACGGCGGCGGTGGCGGCAGCGGCGGGAATCCCTGCCATCTCGTGAGCACTCTCCTCCTGGACCTTGACGCGGGGCTGGCGCCGCTTCGGGCTCGTCGCCTGGAAGCGCACGCGTTTGGCTTCGCGGCGCCCCGGGTCCGCCAGCTTGGCGGTCTGCTCAATGAGGCCGCTGCGGTCTTCGGCGGCGACGGCGACCACGTTGCCGTCGCGGTCCTGCAGGTTGCCCGTGCTGGCATCGACCTGGACCTGCTGGGTCTCAATGGCGTGGCGGCCGACAAAGACCTGGGCGTTGCGTTCCGCGTTCTGGCTGCGGTTGTTCTCCTTGCGCTTGTACTCGCGGCGCGGGTGGGCGGCCAGCCGGGCCATCTTGTCTGACTCGAGCAGGCTGCAGACGGCCGCCTTGGACTGGCGCAGCGTCTCGACGACGGCGTCGAACCGCTGGCCGAATGAGCCAAAGGCGCCCTCCCAGCACCAGTCGTTGCGGCTCCAGGGCATAAACGGGAGCCGGCCGCGGTGGATGTCGCGCACGGTAAACTGCCCGGTCAGCAATGTCGCTCTCTGTCCGGCTGTTTGGCACACACACACAGCCACCCACCAGCACATCCCAGCACAGCATCTCCACCTCGATCCGGCTCAGGCTTTTGACCTTGCGCACGCTGATCGTCTCCTTGGGCGGCAGCCGCGGCGGCCGGTCGCCGTCCTCGCCCTCGTCGTCCGTGTCCGGCGTCCCGTCCTCGCCGGCCCGCCGCCGCTTCAGTGAGATGGGCCGCTTCGTCTCCAGAATGTCGTCCATGCTGCGGATGGCGTCGTACAGCCGTCCGACCAGCTGCCGCTGCTCCTCAATCGTCTCGGGAAAGGGGCGCGCCGACTCGTCCGCTCGCTCGCCTGCCGGCTCCTTAAAATGCAGGCTCGCGTACTCGGCCCGCAGCTCCCGCGCCTCAAACTGGTTGGCAATCAGCGGTCCCGCCCCGCCGGCGTACCGCTCCGTCTTGTCCTTGAGGCGATCCTCCCATGTGTCGGCCTGCCCGTCGAGCAGCTGTGACCCGCCCAGAGGCTTGTCAACCATCCGCACGCCCGCCCGGGCCGTCGACACCCGGCCGCTCTCGGTCTGGGACGGTGGCAGTGGGAGGAATGTGTATTTCAGTGCTGCCATGGCCGCGTAGAACTGCTGCGACAGTGGCCCGCCGCCGATGGCCTGCACAAACCGCAGAATCATGAGTGCCAGCTCCGTGTCGCGCGTCAGCTGCCTCAGCATCGACATGGTCGGCAGCGGAGTACCGCGCACCGCGCCGTCCAGGACATATTCTGCTAGGTTAGAACCGTTCCTTGTACTGCCTCGCCATTGCCCGTTCCTACCAAGGCAAAAGAAGAAGATGCGCCGTCGAGCATAGTCCAGCTGACTGAGCATGTCAACGAGTCCATTATGGAACTCGGCGGTATACATGTTGCGGATGTGGTCGAAAGTTGTGCGCAGTGAGGCAGTGAATGTCCAGTGTGTCTGGCTTGTGGTGTTGATGAGAGAAACAAGAGGAAGAGAGAGTGAACGTGGCCGACGGGCAGTATTTATATTCTCTCGGCCGCAGCAGGTCTGCCCGAGGCTGTAGTGAACTCGATGGAGCACAGTGCCAGCGGCGCAAGCAAGTCGCCCCAGTGGGTTTGTCAGTCTGTCGGAACGTCCCCCGGTTGGCGCATTCTCTTGTCGTCCACTCACCGTTCGAGATATGATATTTTCACGGGCCGCGCGGGCGAAGCCGCTGTCAGCCCGTCAGCCTCCTTCTTTGGCGGTCCAGCCTGCCAGCCGCTCCCCACAAAGGCTGGCTCGCGAAGCCGCTCCATCAAACGCATCGTAGCGCTCGACAGGAACCGTACTTCACCGCACTGCCACACGTTCTCTTTGTGCTCAGTTTTCATTCGAGGCTGTGCAGTCACGTGGGTGTCGTATGTCAATAGCTCTCCATTTCTTCCTTTCTACAACACTATTCTTGCCCGATGAGGTTGAGGATATTGTGTCGGTGGCAGCCACATCAGAGTCTGTAGAGTAGGATTGCGCCGCGGTGAGGATCACAGACTCATCGAGGTCAGTATCTGGAAGAGTTTTTGAAATCTAGCCAAAAAATGACATCCTTCCAACAGGCAAGCGTTTAGGGAAGTCGTGATTCAGGCCGCTGGCCGCGCTGCACCTGGACGAGATCACGTGAACCGGCAGGCCGCAATCGTCCACTTCTCTACGGAGTCTCCGTGCTCTGTACGGCGTATACATGTGTATCGACGCATCCGCCTCTTGGCGTCGGCGCCGAGACTGGGCACGGACGCGGCCCAATGTCGCAACAGCAAGGTTGTCTCTGGATATCATCCAGCGGTCGCAGGGGCCGTCCTTGGATTGACAGCCCACTAGCATTTAGGCGTAAATCGCATCCAGTCAGATCCCTGTCCACGGGAATTCCCATCATTTCCCCCCTCTTAGGGGCTGCGCTCGGACACTCCAGCAGCCCGAAAGCGAGAGCGAGACTGGGCGCGTGGTCTGTTCGCAGTATCACGTGATATCTATAACACGCCGCGGTCTTATATCCTGTTGTCTTTATAAGGTGCGGCTGCCGCTCGGTGCAGCCCTTGCACGGCTGCTGCACACACTTGAACGCTCCGATGGTGACCAGCAGCGCCCTTGTCTCGTCAGACACGGAAAAGGACGGCGATGTAGCGCCTCCATCATCCCAGGGGATGATCGCCCTAACCAAGACGGGCTCCGACCCGGACGTGGTCAACTGGGACGGGCCTGATGATCCTGCGAACCCGATGAACTGGACGGAGCGGAAGAAGTGGCGCAACATTGCTGTCCTGACCTTTCTGACGATTGTCACGTATGTCGTTGTGTGTGCCTCTCTTGTCGTTGACCTGACCGCCTAACAATCAAGTCCTCTCGTACGTCTGCCGCCTCTGCCGCCTCTGCCACCTCTGCCTCCTCAGCGCGTCTGACACCCCCAGGGATCCTCCATGTTTGCCCCCGGTATCCCCAAGCTTATGGCCGAATTCCATGACAGCTCCACGACCACGGCCACGTTTGTGCTGTCCATTTACATTCTCGGCTTTGCCTTTGGCCCGCTCGTTGTCGCGCCGCTCAGCGAGCTCTACGGCCGCTACTGGCTCTACAACATCGGCAACCTGCTCTTCACCGTCTTCACCATCGGCACGGCCCGCAGCACCAGCATCGGCATGATCATGGCCTTTCGTATGCTCATGGGCCTCTCCGGCGCCGTGCCCGTCACCATTGGCAGCGGCAGCATCGCCGACGTGCTGCCTGTGGCCCAGCGCGGCCGCGGCATGGCCGCCTGGGCTCTGGGGCCCCTTCTCGGACCCTGCATCGGGCCCATTGCCGGTGGCTTTCTCAGCCAGGCAGCCGGCTGGCGGTGGGTGTTTTGGTTGATTGTGATTCTGGTACGTCCATTCTTTCGTACATTGGCCTGTCCGTCTGCTCACTGCGTCAGGGCGGTGTCTGCATACCCCTCGCCTTCTTCGGCCTGCGGGAAACGTTCGCCCCCGTCTTGCTCAAGCACAAGACCGCCCGCCTACGCAAGGCGACGGGCAACATGGCCTTCCACAGTGGCGTCACCACGCGCACCGCCCGCCAGGAGTTCCATCTCGCCATCGTCCGCCCCCTCCGGCTGCTCTTTGCGAGTCCCATTATCTTTCTGACGTCGCTCTACGTCGCCGTCGTCTACGGCATCCTCTACCTGCTCATCACTACCTTTTCCTTTGTCTACGAGGAGCAGTACGGCTTCAGCGAGGGCACCGTCGGCCTGTCCTATCTGCCCGCCGGCCTAGGCATGCTGGTCGGCGTCATGTCCTTTGCCATGCTGTCCGACCGCATGGTCGTGCGCCAGCAGGCTGCTGGCATCCAGCTGCGCCCCGAGGTTCGCCTCACACCTACGCTCGTCATCCCCTATGCTCTCGTGCTGCCCGTCGGTCTCTTCCTCTACGGCTGGACCACCAACTTTTCGGTGCACTGGATCGTGCCAATGATTGGCGTCTTTATCTTTTGCACCGGTCTTATGGGTGTCATGGTGCGTTGTTGTGTCCATCCGATGTATCTCTGGTGTTTCCTCCTAACGGTCAGATGTCCATCCAAAACTATCTCCTCGATGCCTACCCGCAGTACGCCGCGTGCGTCACGGCTGCTCTGTCACTGCCCCGATCCCTCGCCGGCGCGCTTCTTCCCCTCTGCGGCCTCGACATGTACGACGCCCTCGGCCTGGGCTGGGGCAACACACTGCTAGGCTTCCTCGCACTGGCGCTCGTTCCCATCCCGCTCGTCTTTTATCTCTTTGGCGAGCGCATACGGCACAAGTTCCCCTTGCATGTATAGTTCATGAGGAGCTGGAAAATGCGGTTAGAATTGCAGCGGAAATCAAGTTTGGGATAAATATATAGAGTGTTCCTCTCACAGTTCTCAAGCTCCATATCTGTAGCATCTCGGCTTCACCTCTCTACCTCCCAGCCCGTTTCTGACGCTGTTGCAGACACGCTCCGGGTAATTAATCTCACTGGTCTGACCAAGGAGTTCAACTGAAAACCAATACAGGTAGCTATCGGTGCCACAGTAAAACATATCGAGTGCAGCTTTCTTTGCGCTGCTTGTTCGCTGCCGACATATTGGACGTTGAAAGTCAGAAACAGCACCGAATTAATGGCTGACATGGTTGCACTCTTTATGGACAAGGTTGAGCCCATTCAGGACGCGGCTAGCTTCACTCCGTCTATGAACTTCCAGCCGATCACCACCGAGTGACCTCACATTTCTCCAAGGCCGGAGGCAACGCGCTAGGCCTCGCAGGTCAATGACCACTGCAGTGTGATCAGGGCTCTTTCTTCTTACCTGTATCAGAACTATGCTGCGCTGCGACAAGGTGTTTTTGCGCGCTGCAAAGCAGCCAACCTAGCAAGGCTAAGGGCAGTCCATTCCAAGTACGATCCCCAAAATGCAAGGCAGACGCTGCAGCCAGGTCACTTCAAGGTTAGATGAAGTCTGACTGTACAGTTTTTACTTTGACATTCCATATTCAACCTCACCATTTGGGACTCAAACACTTGTCTTCGAAACTACAATGTCATTATTTTTACACTTATTTCCACGGATTTTTTATTTAACTATAGTGTGGGTTGCCAGCAACGCAGTCAGGCGTACGGACGAGAGCCTCCGGAAGGAGTGGGCATGTGACGTGGCGCAGCACCACCACCAGCCACAACTGATCCACGATGCCCCTTTTCACAGGCCTCTCGTACGGCAAATTGCCTCACTCTAGTAGAGACATAGACAATCAGACAACCTGCACACAGACTTTTGTATAGACCCCTTTAGCCTATCACAGGAGTAGTGCACCGTCCGAGTCTCGCATTGCCCTACCGGTACGGCTAGAGCCACATATAGAATCTGACAGCGAACCGGGCCGCAGTTCCATCACGTGCGTGCTGGACCCCCTCTTTCAGCGGTTGCCTAGCTGGCGGTCCTCTTCGTATTTAAATGGACTCGCCGCCCTCGTTATCTGTTCACAATATTTCCAACATTCGCAACCTCCGGACATTAATCTTTCTAGATTTTTAGGCCGGGAACAGACTTGTTTCAAGATCAGCAGACTAGTCGCTGGACGTGAAGATTCCGAGGGGTCTGTCCTAGCATGACAGCAACAGCCACAACAACCAAAGATGAAGCCCGCCAAGACCGAATACACGTCCAGGGATATCAGCATCCCAGACACGTTTCTGACAGTTCCCCCAGCTGAGCCGATTACCTGCCACACCATCGACTTTGCCTCCTCTCCGTTGCCCCAGTACAAGGGGTGCACGGCGCTCGTGCTGGACAACGTGCTGTCTCCAGCCGAGTGCGACGAGCTGACACGTCTCGCCGAGGACTCCGTTCCCGAAGATGGCGGCGGTGTACTGAGCGAGTCGGGCAAACCCAATCCGTGGAGGCCAGCCCTGGTCAACATGGGACCCGGCCTGGAGATGGCCGTCCCGGGCTACCGCGAGAGCGACAGGATCATCTGGGACCAGCAGGTCGTCGTCGATCGCATCTGGGAGCGGTGCGCGCTGAGCGCGGGACTGCGGGAGCGCCTGGCCACCTGGCCCAAGAGCACGTATCAGGGGCCGGGGCAATGGGAGTTCCGCCGGCTCAATAACCGGATGCGCTTTCTCAAGTATACCTCTGGGCAGTATTTCAAGCGTATGTTGTCCCTCCTTCTTTTATGTTTGTGCTTTTTTCATAAAAAACTATACGATAAATAACTGACATCATGCCTTCCTTTCCCATCCGCAGCACACACGGATGGCCCTTACTGGTACGAGTCAGGCTCGGACGATTTTCAGACCTTTTACACGGTGCACCTTTACCTCAACGACTCATCTGACGAGGATCCCCAGTCGGAACTTGTGGGAGGGGCCACATCATTCCTGTCGCGGAACGAGGAGCAGCGGCTAGATGTCCATCCAAAGGCCGGCCGGGTGCTGATCTTTCAGCATGATAAACTGCTCCACGAGGGAGCGGCCGTCTCCAAGGGTGTCAAATTTACTATGAGGACCGATATCCTCTATCAATGGGTTTCCGCTCCGGAGTAGTTGTGATTCATATGCTCGCAACTCTTGCACGGGGTATTGATAGTCGAAAGACGTTTCACAGTCATAAAATTATATTCTTTATTTAGAATACGCCTTGCTGGCATTTGTAGCACGGCCTGGGATTCGACTGCCTAATCTTAATCGTAGCCTATGGTATCTCACAGTACTAGCTACTATAAAAAACGACGAAATGATGAATGATGAATGATAAAATTTGAACACTGCCCCGAGAAGGAATCTAAAGCGTTGACCACGGAAAGAGGCCTTGGTTACCCACTCAGGGAGAATCGTACTGGGTGGGTTGGAGCTGATGCGTTGATTCGTCTGCCTTTTCCTCCATCTAGTCTGCCCCTCTCACGTCTCTTCTTATTTAGGCACCCCTATTAAATTCGTCTGTCTGATAAAGGAAGCAGGAGCCTAAATATTATCAGCCCCGCTAACGTTCGCCGTCGTCGTCTTTCATCCACCACGGCCACGCACGGTTGCGTGATGTGCGTTGCCATAGCCTGTCATTGGACTGGGAAGATACTGGACAGGATGTTTTTGGTCACGATGCAAGCTAACGCTTGAAATCACCTAGAAATATGCATACCGAGGCAGGCTGTACATCCCTCGGGGAGTAAAGGTCGTGAGCACGTGACTCATATGGAATCTTCACGTGACCTTCACGCACCTACTTCTTGGGAAGGCGGTCTGCTTGGGCAATTCAATTAAAGATGCCAAGTCAGCAAGAGCGCGTGCTGCATCAAGACACATTGCCAGCTTCACTATCAACAGGGACTGCCGTCCTTATTCCTCACAATGGTAGGTCCTTTTCCCAGTCGCCTGTGCTCATAGATACCCCAAGTTCCAACCACCTACAGAACACTGCATTCAACGGCGCTCTCAAGCAGAGCACAGCCATCCGCAAAGACCTGTCCTCCCTTTCGGCTGCGCTGGCCGATGCGTCTGCCGACAATGCCGCATTCGGTCAAATGCCCGCGGCGTTTGGCCAGCTGTCAGCCACCCTAGCGACGTTTGCACGCACCGTCGACGAATACAACGCGCTGGCCAAGCTGGAGCTGAATCCGGCCAAACAAGAAAAGGCCTACGACCGCATCCGCAACTTTCGCACAGAGCTGGGCGAGTACCGCACACAGCTCGAGAGCCTCAAGGCTGCCCGGGAAGACGCCGCACATGCGCAGAGCCGTGCAGATCTGCTGGGCCGCCGCCCATACGCCACAACGACACCCGAGAACCCCTACGCGGCCACGGCCGCAGCAGCAACGCCGACGGCCGCCCCGAGTGTGGCGGCCCAGGCCGGCCTCTTTGGTCATGCGCGAACCATGAGCGCGAGCGAGCGTGCCGAGGTGACGCGCGAGGCACACGCGCTGCGGGAGCAGGGTTTCTTTGCCAACACCAACACGGCGCTGGACGAGTACATTGCGCGGGGACAGGCGGTGCTGGGCGACCTGGGCAGCCAGCGGGAGATGCTCAAGAACACGCAGAAGCGCATGTACACGGTGGCCAACACGCTGGGGATCAGCGGGGATACCATCCGCATGATTGAGCGGCGGGCACGCGAGGACAAGTGGATTTTCTGGGCCGGCGTCGTCGTCTTCTTTCTCTTTTGCTGGCTGTGTCTGCACTACTTGCGGTGATGCAAGGCCGGACGAGGTGCCCGGAGCATGTGTGCTTCACATTTCAGCGTGGCGTTTGGGTCTTGTATGCTTAAAATTTGGCGGTCGAATGGCAATGCCGGGTTGCTTGTGCTGGTCCCTCACGTCTCCGTCGCCTTCAAGGCCACCGTAAAGATGACCGGCCGGTCTGTGGTGACTTGCACAACGCGTGTGTCCGGCAGGATGTGGTTGCTCGTCGACACAAGCCCGCCAAACTGTGTGTCCCAGTCCTGCACATCCCACTCGAGCCCCTGGGTCGAGATGACGCTGGGCCCTTGCATCGGGAGGATGCCGACGTACTTGGCAAAGACATCGGCATTCGTCGACGCCTCGCGCACGTGGATGTGGTGCTGGCCCCTGTTCAGCAGAAATGTGAGGCTCTCTCCCGACAGTAAGAAAATTTGGTGGCGGCCGCTGTCATCCTGGAACAAATAGAGGTGATGCAGCTGGCTGACCCCCTGGTCGACACGCCCGCCGAGACCGCCAATGGCGACAATGTCCATGTCCGGGTGGTTTTTCCAAATGTGCTTGACGGCCTTGCCAAAGTCGGTCGAGTATTGGTCTGGGTCACACAGAATGGCGCAGCCGCGAGACGCAAAGTGCTCTCGCGTGTCCGTCCTCAACGAGTCGAGATCGCCAATGATGGCATCGACTTCTGCCTGTAGGATGTGAGCTCAGCCGAGAATGTCTCTCGGTTGTCACCCGGCTCGTTGCCAGACTCACAAACAAGTCCCCCGTCTCCTCACGCGAATCATACAGGCGATTGGCACCGCCATCCGCGGCCACCCGATATGCAGCTGCAAAAATCAGCACATGTGCAACATTGTGACGAGGCAACGAACCTCCCGCCCAAACGTGCTTTGTCACGGGTAGGTTCAGCAACGGCTGGTTCAGGACAATGACTGCATACGGTGCAGGCGATTGCCCGTTTTGCAGAAGACGGGCCGGGTGCCATGCAGAAGCATGCGCAGCCATCCTGGGGAGTGTGGGAAGAATGTGGGGAATTTGGTCATCGGTGCAGCGAATGCGCTCGATAATTGGGACTGAGATCCATGGATCTGCAAGATGGTGAATCTAGCCTGAAAGCGGTGAAAAACGCCTGTAGCTTTATAATCTGGCTGATAGAGCTGAAATTTTTATGCTTTAACAATACACTGTACCGTGTAAAAAGCTGCTTCCAGATCGTTGATAATTTTCAAATTTTCAAAAAGATTCTTTCATTGTCCAGAGGAGAAGTGCAAGCATATTTTATTTATGATGAAGAAAATTTGGGGTTGAAAATTTTCGTAAACAACTACGGAGTAGCTATTTGAGAACCCCCTTGTTAAAATAATCATAGTGAAATTCAAGCAACTGTGACCGCATAACCAGACAGATACTTTTCCTCCCAACACAGAGCGGCCGAATCTAACAAAACAGTTGCAGGGCGCAGAGAAAGCAGCTGGGAGTCTAACCGGCGGAGTGGGCCCAACTTCTCCATGCTTCTGCTGGCCAATCAGGTGTCTGAATCTCTCCTCTCGATTCTATTCAATATTTTCATGCTGACCAATTCGTCGGGCTATCACGGCTTTCGTCTGTCTTCGTTCCCTCGTTTGAATCGGATTTCCGCCCGTGTTTTTTCGCCACACGCTCTCCTTCTCCCATCGCCTCTTCATTTCGCCCGAATGTATCGCGCCGTGCTCCGCTCATCCGCCGTCGCTGCCCGGGCAGCTCGCCAACCGGCGCTTGCCGGTGGTGCCCGGCGCGTGCTCTCGACTGCTTCCCCTGCCAGCAAGTCGACCTGGAAGGGGACTGCCGTGCGCTGGGGTGTCGCCTTTGGCGCCCTCTACTTTTACAACACCAGCCCCATCTTTGCCGACGAGGCTATCCGTTCGTCTGCTCTCCTGAGCTGTTTTGTGGCATCAATGTAACCGGTAAACTGACACTGCTTGTCTAGGTCCCACCATTGCTGCGCCGCCTGAAGCCCCTGCACCTGAGATTCCGAGTATCGATGCCGTTCTGGAGGAAAAGCGCAAGGCCACGAGCCAAAAACCCGAGAAGCTGGCAAAGGCGAGCGAGCCCAGTGCCACGGCAGCCCCCACTGGCGCTCTCGGCGATGCGCAGTCGCCCGGGGCGCTAGAGGAGGAGGCGGGACAGCAGGGTGCTTTCAATCCCGAGACGGGCGAGATCAACTGGGACTGCCCCTGCCTCGGCGGCATGGCCCAGGGGCCTTGCGGCGAGGACTTCAAGGCGGCATTCAGCTGCTTTGTGTTCTCGGAGCAGGAGCCCAAGGGCATGGACTGCATTGACAAGTTCCAGTACGTCTGCTGTTTGAACGGTGCAGACTGCGGCTAACTGGTCGTACAGGCACATGCAGGATTGCTTCAGACAACACCCTGACGTCTATGGCGCAGAATTGGCCGACGACGAGCCAGAGGAGATTGATGCCAAGGCGCCAACACCCGTGGAAGGCAGCGCTGCCCCCGCGATCGAGACGAGCAGCGCACCCGCAGTGACGCAAGACGCAGCAGTCCCGTCAGCAGCCCCGGTCGAGAAGATTGAGACGACCGAAAAGGCAGACAAGGCGGCGCCGGCACCCGAAGCTGCAGCACCGGCCGAGGCAGTGGCTGCCGCGACAGAGCCAGCAAAGGCCAGCGCCACCAAGGCCAAGCCGGCCAAGAAGACTAGCAAGAAGACCAAGAAGGCTGCCGAGGCGGAGGATGTTGTGCAGGCAGAGCCTACCAACACCGTGGACTTGGATGACTTTGTCCCCAAGGCGGCATTTGACGCCACATCGGCCAACAAATGAGACAGGCAGGCAGAAGATAGCATTGTGAAGAGGATGGGCCGAAGAGAGCCTGCCAGCCAGTCTCCTCTGATGTATATTTATGTAAGACACGGGGAAAAACGAAGCTTGTAATTCTGTACATAGACTATCTCCATCAATCTGCGGCGCAAGTGCTGAAGAGTCTGCAAAAGAAATGTTGGCGTTGGCTGCAACTTACCACTCATAGAGTACAACACAGACGGAGCATGCAGCTGCCGTATCCGTACCGTGCAGCGCTGCTCGGCTGCCAGCCCGCTGTTTTCATTGGCTAGTGCTTGTCGCAATTTATTTCTGCCTGCAAAACAAGGCCGAAACTCCCCTCTTCGACTGCCAAACGCGCCCTGTGAGAATAGCCCAACCTAATTGGCAAGAATAGCAAGGCCTGCGTCTACTTCCACGTCCCCCCAAAACCGTGAAAAATCACTTCCACCCGAATCAATCCTTTCCATCATTGTCTCTCTTCTCTTCATCGACGCCTCGCGCCCCCCCGACCAGCAGTACCTCATTCCAGTATCTCTTGAGTCCACGCCCCTGCCCAGCCGGTTGCTTGGTTTTTTTTCACTCTCCCACACAGCTCCAACGCACCACTTTGCAGCTATTTACCACCAACTCCCAACCTCGATCGTGAGTCGCATCCGCTTGTCGCCCTGCGGTGGCCCTGCAATCGCCCTGCAATCGCCCTGCGCGCACTCCCCTGTGCCTACCCGTCGTGTGCAAGGCTGACTCGCTGTTGTGCTTGCAGGTCCCGCCTGCTTCGCCGCTACCCGCCCGTTTCCTGGCGTGCTCACCGTGGCTGTCCTCGCCCCCTCCCTGGTTACCTGTTTGCTCTGCCACCAGCCGCCTCCATACAGCCACGACGACGCCTGTCCATGTCCGACGCCTTACCGATAGCGCCCCGCTGTTTACCGCTGTCCGCCCTTCTTCCCCCCCTCCATCTTTTCCCTTCCGCCGGGTGAGGAAGTGGCTCCTGTCCGGTTTCTGGATAGAAGCGACAACTTCCCTTATCCACCCCATCAGCCCTCCCCCATGGTCCCACCACCTCGCGCAGGAACGTTCTCGCCAAACCCTGCCCAATCCCTTCAGACGGGCGGCAGTCACTCCCCCCATCCGTCGCAGACCGCGGGCATCAGCGCAAGCCCGATTACCGGCAGTCCTACCGGTACAACGTCGGTGTCCAAGATTGTCATTGCCCAGGTGTTTGTTCTTTTGAGCAGCATCAAGGAGGAAAAGGACGATCCATCCAAGTGGGAACAACTCAGAAAGGTGAGCCTTGGCATTGTCGGGACACTGCAGCTGTGGATGATCTGGACAAGATGTGTCCTAAACTCGGCGCTTTCCTCGTCTCTGGACCTATTTGCCCACTGGCCTCCGGCACCATTGCTAACCTCTCCCAGCTCATCGATGAGTCCGGCATGGAAGTCTTCACAAAGTACTTCGCTCGTCTTGTAGCTAGTAGTGCTTCCCAGATATTCCCTGGCTTGAACAGGCCAGGGGGTACACCGGGAACCTATCAGCTCTTGACGTCCGAAATGCAAAAGATTTCACACGAACCAGAGCAAGCACGCAGAATCGCCGAATCCATCGAGACCGGCACCGAGGATATTTTTCGCGATTTCGACCTGTCGACCTTTATGGAATATTTCAAGCTGGACGCTCTGGAGAAGACTATACTAGCCCTGGCCTTCAAGCTGGGCCCCCGTTCGGATCTCAAAACCAAGGGTGCGCTTCTTCGTGCCATGGCCGTGTTCTTTTTTTGCGTCACCGAATGCTAATCTGATCGCAGCGGACGCTATCCTGTCCAGAAACTTTTCCGCCTGTGTCAATATCCTGGCCAAGTCGGATGGCGATCACGAAGATATTGGGCCCGACTTCGTTTCCATCATTGTCGACCGATTCGTGCAACTTCACCCTCCCAACTTCAACAGCACCGCCAAGACCGAGCTCTTTACAAAAGTCACCCAGCGCTACGAACGAGTCGAGCTGGGTACACCCCCGGAGATTCTGGCCGCCTTGGATCTGATGCGCGTTCTAGTGGACAAGCCAGCCGCAACTCTGGCTTTGCTCATACAGAAGACAGGTGCAGATTTTACCCGGGATGAGGATACGTGCGCAACCTATCTGAGCCGGGCGCTGGGCAGCATCAACGAAGAAGCAGTATCGCTCGCCCTGACATACACCGCCGTCAGCCAGTCGCCGACGTACAACCCATCAGTCCTTGTGGCTGCCCTGCGTCGCGTATCGCCGACCGGATTCCGATGGCAGGAAGTGATTACCTTTTTCGACCAGCGCACCGCCCGTGTGTCACCAACACAGTTCCTCCGACTCTACAACGCCCTCTTCCCCATTGCGCGAGACGAGCCAAGGGCACTAGACATCCAGCATCTGTGGGGAGGCAATTGGGAGAATCCCGAGGCACAGCTCTCTTTTATCTGCGCCTTCACCTCCCTATCGAGCGACCGACTGGATGCCACGACAATCCCAGGGCTCCAATCGACCGTGGCTCTGGGCGACTACGCACAAGCTCTTCCAGAAGTCAAGGAACGCGCCGCGGAGGCGGTAAAGCACCCGCTTTCCTCTCTCGCCGCCATCTCCGCCATCTTCCACGTTGCTCTCAGCACCCAACACGCCTCTACTAGTGTTGAAGCAAGACGGTTGTTCCAAAAGGTTGTGATCCCTAATCTTGACATCTTCGTCGTCTCTGCCTTTGGTGTCCCCAAGCCGTGGCCGGCGACGGCCGTGGACACCCTCAACTCTCTGTTTGAAAACTTCCTTTACAAGCGCCAGCCAAATTGGGACTTTGTCTTCGACAGCTTATGGCGAAAGGACAAGGAGTGGGTCATGGAGAGGCTCATTGAGACACACGCCGCAGAGCCGGGCGAGCTATCGCTCATTTTCGAGTATGCCGTCAAGCATGGCTGGCTAAACGAGCTGATCTATCTGCCCAACGGCTTCGGTCTGGATCTGGTGGCCTATGCCCACGGCCAGGGCTATGTCGACTTGGCCGAATGGGCGAAGAACAATGCCGACCGCAGCACGGAGATTGCAAGACCGCTCATGCAGTTCCTGATGATCAAGTCGGAGCTCGAATCGCAGCGCGACGGCCAGCCTATTCCCACCAAGACGAACGTGCCTCTCAAGGTGCAAACCGTATCAGCTTTGCTCAACATTCTCGAGGATTTCCTACCCAAGACGCCAATTCCCGAGTTGGTCATGCTCCAGCGCCAGTGCATTGCCATCTACCCCCGTCTCATCAACTACGGGGAGGGCTTTGACGACATCATCGAAGCCAACGAGAAGGGCGGTCACAGCCTACCGCAGGAGGCGAACTCGAAAATGGAGGAACATTTCAAAAAAATGTACGGCAACGATATTGAGGTGCGCGAGGTTGTTGGGATTATGGATCACTACAAGCGCTCGCGGGACCCTCTGGAACAAGATGTGTTTGCTTGCATGATCAACAGTCTTTTCGAAGAGTATCGGCATTTTGGAGACTATCCGCTCGAAGCCCTCGCGACTACGGCTGTACTGTTTGGTGGCATCATCTCGCACAAGCTCATCTCGGACTTGCCTCTTAAAGTCGGGCTAGGCATGATTCTTGAGGCGGTCAAGGAACACAAGCAGGATCACCCAATGTTCAAGTTTGGCATGCAGGCCCTCATGCAGCTCTACGCGCGGTTCCGGGAGTGGCCGGGGTTTTGCAGCCAGCTTCTGCAGTGTGCCAGCTTGCGAGGGTCCGAAGCATGGAAAAAGGCCGACGAGATTGTGCGGGAGGCCGACGAGGAGGAAGGCCGCGCGCACGGTTCCGGGGAGCTAGCCACCAATGGCGACACGGACGATGCTTCGGTCGCAGAGCCGCAGTACCCTCCGTTTGCGTCCGTCAACGTCGATCCGCCTCCGGCGAATGCGCATTATGAGGAGCCGAACAATGACATCCAGGGCAAGGTGCAGTTTGTGCTGAACAATATCACTGCCAGCACTCTGCAGGCCATGTTTCTGGAGATCCGCCCGATGCTCGATTCCAGGCACCAGCAATGGTTTGCTAGCCATCTGGTCGAGGAGCGTGCCAAGATGCAGCCAAACTACCATCGAGTCTACTTGCAGCTCGTGAGCCACTTTGAAGACAAGTCGCTGTGGTCGGAGATCCTGCGGGAGACGTACATTAGTGTTGCACGGGTGCTGAACTCAGAGGCAGCGCTACAAAACTCACTGGACCGGACGCACCTCAAAAATTTGGGCGGCTGGCTAGGTCTCCTGACTCTTGCGCGGGACAAACCCATTCGGCAAAAGAACATTGGCTTCAAGCAGCTACTGATTGAGGCGCATGACACGAAGCGACTGATTGTGGCCATTCCGTTTGTCTGCAAGGTCCTCAGCCAGGGAGAGCACTCGAACGTGTTCAGACCGCCCAACCCTTGGTTGATGGACATTGTCCGCTTCCTCATCGACTTGTACCACAACGCCGAGCTCAAGCTGAACCTCAAGTTTGAGATCGAGGTGCTCTGCCAGACCCTCAACATTGACCACAAGAGCATCGAGCCGTCTGGCGAGATTCTCAGTCGTCTGGCTGCCGAGGAGGCGTCTGAGCTTCCGCCGGAAATGGACACGTTTGACAGCCTGTCGCTGAACGGACTTGTGCCTGGCGGAGTCAGCGCTGGCATGACGGGACATGGCCTGGGCTCAAACGTTGTGTCAAATGCGATGCTGGACATGATTCCAGACTTGATCACAAAGGTCACCGTGCCCTCCGTTAGCGACATGGTCATTGCAGCCTCACGTCTCGAAGAGATCATCAAGGATGCCCTCGTCAGAGCGCTCCAGGATATCATCCAGCCAGTTGTCGATCGGTCTGTTGCTATTGCTGCTATCGCCACTCAGCAAATGATCCGCAAAGACTTTGCTATCGAGCCGGATGAGAACCGTGTGCGGACGGCCGCCATCAACATGGTCAAGGCGACGGCGGGCAGCCTGGCGCTGGTGACCTCGAAGGAGCCTCTCCGGGCCAACTTTACCAACTACATGCGCTCTCTTTCCAGCGACAACGCGCAGGGTCTTCCCGAGGGCACCATCATCATGTGCGTCAACTCGAATCTCGATCTCGCTTCGGGCGTGATTGAAAAGGCCACGGAAGACCGCGCCGTCATTGAGATCCAGGAGATGATTGAGCCCGAGCTGGACATGCGCCGCCGCCACCACATTCAGCGTCCCAACGAGCCCTACATGGATGCGTCCCTGAGTCGGTGGGCCATGGCCATCCCCAACCCTTTTAAGCTCAGCCCCAATTTGAACGGGCTGAACAGCGAGCAGATGGCCATCTACGATGACTTTGCTCGGCACCCTCGCCCGGCCACGGCTGGTGTTGCGTCCGTCTCCCACGTGCAGTCGGCCTCGGACGCCACACGGTCGCTGGCCAACGAAGTCCTCCAGGACCAGTATGGATCTCTGTCAAACGTACCGGTGCCGGCCGAGACTCCTTCGGCTGCATCCATGGGCTCCCAGATACAGCAGTACCCCCATCTGCACAACGGCGTCGGGGCAGCAGGCGCTGCAGGCGCCATGGTAAACGGCAGACAGGCGGTACCGGCAGTCGACGTGCGGATCCTGACGGACCGCATATCTAAGCTTGTTATTGAGTTGCAGCGCGCCGCGACAGAGGCTTCCGAGGAGCATTTTTCCGAGCTCCCCCGCCCCCATCCGGTTCTCGATGTGGTGGATGCCCTCGTGCAGACGATTATCAAGGCCCAACAAACGGCCGAGGACTTTGTCTTTTATGCTGCCGAGCAGGTGTGCCAGACCCTGGTGTCCCAGGTGGACGACAGCCTGGCTCTGGAAAGCCTCGTCCATGTGCTGGAGACGCTCCGCAAGATTGCTGCCAGCCCGTCACTGAGCAACCGGGTGATCCAATTTTTCCACTCGCAACCAGCACACACGTTTCTGAATCTGCCGCTCGTCTCGGCGCTGCTGGGCACCGACCTGCTGGACTGGCCTAGCATCGATGCGGCCATGGCAGCAGCTCTTAAGCAGAGAAAGGAGGGGTCGATCATGTTCCTGATGCGTCTTTTGGACCTCGCCCTCATTGGCGACTCGCCGCTGGCGCTCTATGCCGACTTTGTCTATAGTCTGGCCGAGGCCTGGGCCTGGGTGAACGAGGATCCCGATGTGCCCGGCGGCCAGGATTTCAAGACCAAGGTTCTGGCACCGGTCTCGCAGCCGTTGTCACCGGAGCCTACGCAGGACTCGATCGGCACGCATCGCAAGGACCAGATCGAGTACGTTTTTGACGAATGGGTCCATCTTTGCCAGAAAGCGCATGTGCCCGACAGCATTCCGTTCATCTTTGTCGAGCAGATGCGCGCCAGGCGCATTGTCTCTGGTCGTGAGGACCTCTTCGTCTTCCTGCGGGTCGCCATCGACAAGGCAGTGGACCGATTTGAGCCCGTCCTGCAGACAGGCGGTAGCGTTATGGATGCATATGCCGCCATCGACTCGGTGCCGAAGCTGATTGCCGTCTATCTGCAAGCCACAGCGGACGCGCAGGGTGATTCTGGTTCGGCCCGTGCTGAGCTGATGGATTCGATCCTGGCGCTGGCTGTCATGATGGTGAACCATCACTATGTGAAGCACGGCGAGGGCTTCAACCAGCGGATCTTTTTCCGGTTCTTCTCGATGCTCCTCTTTACGATTGACCACATATCGGACCGTCTCTCAGACACGGACCTGAACGCGATCCTCCTCAAGTTCGCGACGCGCCTCAACGATCTGGGGCCGGCCACCTTTCCCTTTTTCGTGTTCGCTTGGGCCGAGCTTGCCAAGCATAGGATCTTTATGCCAGTTCTGCTGCGGATGCCGGACAATGCAGGCTGGGAGATTTTCACTAAGATCCTCAGGCAGATGCTGCTGTTCATAGGCGAGCAGCTCAAATCGCCCGCGGTGCCGACGGCGATCAAGGATCTGCATCGGGCCGCGGTCAAGCTTTTGCTGGTTCTTTTGCACGACTTCCCCGAGTTCCTTGCGGCCAACCACGTGGCGCTCTGTCGGGACCTGCAGCCGTATCTGGGGCAGCCGCTCAACATCATCCTGTTTGCTACGCCGACCAACATTGCCAAGCTTCCCGACCCGCAGCAACCGGGGGTGCGACTTGACAGCACGGAGGATGTGTACACGACCGCGCCGATGACCACCTACGATCCGGCGCCAGTGCTCTCGCGTATCGGGCTGGCGGCACTGCTGGACCAGGCTGTGGAGACGGGCCCGACAGAGGAGATTGTGGCACACATCAAGCATGCCATTTGCAAGGTGGATGGGAAACAGATGACGTGGGGCAACTCGCCACTCAGCACGAATCTTGGCGTGATTGACGCTGTGGTGCTGTACATTGGGAACCACGCGGTGACACGGGCCCAAGGAGGCAGCCCCGTGTTCGTATCAGATGCTGCCGACATGGCGACGCTGTCCATGGTGCTGCACGAGCTGCCGGCAGAGAGCCGGTACTTTTTCCTGAACAGCATGGTGAACCAGCTGCGGTACCCGAACGCGCACACGAGCTTCTTTGGGCAGGCGTTGCTTGAGCTGTTTGGACACAGCGCGACGGAGCCGGAGGAGACGGAGATCCGCGAGCAGATTTGCCGGGTCCTGTTTGAAAGGATTGTGAACTACTGGCCTCAACCGTGGGGCTTGCTGGTTGTGATCATTGAGCTTGTCAAGAACGAGCGGTACTTTTTCTTTGACGTGCCGTCTCTCAAGGCTGCACCCGAGGTAACTATAGATCTTGATCCTTGGTCTTCACAGATGGCAATTGCTAACCCTACAGGTCTCGGAGCGGTTTGCGGCGATTGTCACCCGTCCGTGAAGCTGCCCGTCAAGTCTTTCCTGCAGCTGTTGCGGTATTGCGGTTGACAGAACATGTATCAGCTGCTTAGTATAGACGATCACTACCTAATGGATGGGGGCTAGAATTGTGGAACGGGGGGAAATGGCATGTTTGGCTGGGAGCATAATGGCGTTATCAGAGCTGGTCGTTGAAGGAAAAGCTGCGCGAAAACTGGATGGATACACGAGCGGATCCTCTGCGAGGAGCTGCCGAGGCTCTCGTCAAGGAAACGGCGAGGCGTGTGTTTGATATTGTAACAATAAGATTCTCGGCCGCCATGGCCGCAGTGTAAAACAAGACCAATTCCTACGCTGCTGATATCGGGCTTCCATGCAGCGCTGCTTTTGGGCTCCGGCAAGAGAAGCAAGGGATAAATTGAATCTGGCGGTGAACAAGTTTGCGGTCGCATGCTGCGGCTGGGCTGAAAGAGCAAATCCGAAATGCTGCATCTTTGCAGCGGCCAAGGATCCCATTCGCTGGTTGTCTTGGCCTTGCTGCAGGTTGCTGCACACCGCCTTCCTGCGGGTTGCTGCTTGGCAACTGCTGCGTGTAAACATCCTAGTTCTACATAAGCATGGTAGCTCCGGTTGTGGGGCCAGATCCTTTCGGAAGAAAAACACAATAAAAAGAAAAAAGAAAAATAGGAACCGCTCTTATTAGAGACCCGTTTTTCTTCTGTGGCAAAAGAATGAAGAAAGAGTCGGCGAGGCACAGCCGACTAGAAGGGGAGCATGGAGCACCCCAAAAAAGGGAGATACATGCGGCCACTGCTTTCTGGGGACGGGCGATCTCGCAGCAAAAGATCCAATGGGCGCAAATCGTCAGATTTCGGCTGTCCAATAGGATGAAATGGAATTTGGCGAGCACAGAACTCGCCCTGCCGAGTGTGCTGCGTTCATTCGAATGCTTCTTTGTAAGCCAAATACGGTAGGACTCTGGGCATTGCTGCTCCTGCTTTTCACCAGAGAGAGAGAGAGAAATTCCCATGACCTGCTGCGAAATGATGGCACATGCAAGCCGACTCGGATCCCCAGACTGGCTGTAATGGTCACGGGTATTTGTGTTCTTTGATTGGTTCGCTGTGCAGCAGAAATGCCTATTTCGATCAAAGTGCGCGGCCCCGTTTGTGCTAGATCTGGCACTGTGTGCTTCGTAAGGGATATGCCGTAGCGTGCCGAAGTAGGCAGTCGCGTGAGTCGCAATGTCATGAATCTCCACCGGAGCTATCAGCCATCTGCAAAAGAGCACGATATGAAGCGCATTCTTGCTCTCGCTTCCCTCTTGGAAATGATCCAGTCCTGCTGCTTCGTATGTACGTGCTATCGACGCGCCGGAGCCCAACCCTGCATGCTGCACATGCTGCATACCGCTACTGCAGCCCCCTTGGGGCCAGGCTGCCCACCCTCATTCCATTACCGCCTTTTTCCTTCTGGACTTGTTCTGACACAGCCCCACCCTCCTTTTTCTCGGGCTAGGCCTTTGACGACGTTTGTACCCGTACTTGCGCTGGGACTGGCGTCAGAGCAGTCGCACAGGCATCTGTCCGCCGCCCTCGTATGAGCCTTTCTTCTACACGGACGCCCGCTAAGTAGCGCAGATCCATTGGATGGAACAAGGGAGAGCAAGATATGTACGATGCATGTCGTACTTGCGAAATGCACCGTCTTGGCCGCATTGCTGCAGTGGCGGGAGAATTGACGGCAGCACAAACGAGCCGCCAGCCTGGCCAGAAGTGCATGCGCCCGGGGGAGAGAAAAAATCGATTAATTTTTAATGAATTTATAAATGCTATACCGCTAGCGGCTGTTCGTTTTGCCTACGGGATGTACAATACGACTCGTAAGATACCAGCTAATACCATATCAGACTGGAGGGCGAAAAAAAAGAAGCAAGAGCGAAAAATCCCCACATCTCGCCCCCCAAATGGGAAAATTTTGGTCTAGGAAAAAACTTTCCCACCCCCTGTCGCCTGAGGCCCCGTAGTTTCCAAGCTCTGCCCCGTCCTGCAAAAAAAAAAAGACTCCAGGAAAAAAAACAGGAGATCCCGGAAACCGCTGGGAGTGCTCTTTATTACTTTGGACGTGCACGATTCGTTGGTTTCCTGCGCCGTGCCTTTCCGAAATCTCTCATACTGTAGAGGACTCTTGTCGTGCTCTGCCCAAAGGAAAGAGTGCTGTCAGAAATTCCCGCCCCCTTCCTTCTCTCACAGTGTCGCTCGTGCCTTCCTCCATTCACCCCCTGTCTCGGCTGCCGCACCCTACCTGCCGCACCCTACCAGTCTAGTTATCACTGCGGCCGCGCCGTGACAACCAACGGTCCTGGCCCTTTTTCTGGTTACCCCTTCTGCCTGCAACTTGCTGCCGCCACCAGAGGACATACCACTCTCACCGTCTTATCCTCTTCCCCCCCTTACCTTCCCTTGTGTGCACGGAGTAGATATTGAGAGCCCGGCAACCGAGATCTGCACAAACACCCGAAGCAAGCAAAGAAAGAACGACCGTGCCCACTGGAACGCCGTGCTTTCCTTTTTGTCCCCGACATTTGATAGAAACGGGAAAGAGAGACCCAGCGCCCAAACACGCAACAAACAGCACTCTTTCGGACCAGCACCTTTCCGCCCAACCTCTTCTACATCCAACCTGGGGCGCAATCGACCACGTTCTCTGCTGCCTTGCATCGCCCCCATCTCTTGCCGCCGCCTTCTCACCTGTATTTTTTACTTTATTCCCTTTTCTTTCTTCCTGTCGTTTTACTGTACCTTATCCTCGACTTTCCATCACCCGACGGCAAAATGAGTCCCACGACCAGCATGCCATACAACACTCGCCGCAAGTCGCTGTCGCTGCCTTCGCTAGGCATCCAGCTGCCCCATAGCTCGCGCAACGCCCATCGCACGACGCCCAGCCAGGGCCAAAACAGCGGGCGCAGCAGCGCAGCGACCGCATCACCCTCCTCCTCACACCGCCACGCCTCGCCTTCCGCCTCCTACACGCCCTCCGATGCTGCCCAACGGCACCCGAACAAGAAGGTCAAGAGGTCGCACGATTCGACGAGCTCGCTCGCCTCTCTGCCAGCAAAGGCGACCGGTGCTGGCGCAAATACCCGAAGCAGCACACCTCCGCCGTCGCCGAAACACATGCGCCACCTCTCCATCGAGATGGATGACGTGGATTCGGAGATCGACGTGGACGCCATCAACGACGACATTGTCGAGGCCGTAGTTTTGCAGCTATTGGCGACGGGCAACCGGCCGCACCTGATCAAGGAGCTGTCAGCCATTCTGATGCAGCATCTTCGCTCCGTCCAACAGTATGTCCCACGTCCCCCTTTTCATCCCGACCCGCGTCCTGGTGCGGTGCATTGGCTAACTTGCTTCTGCCAGGTCGGCAAACCCCTGCGCCATCATCTCCTCCCGTCTCGCGACGTTTATGAAGCGTCCCTGCTGGTCGGCTACTATGCGTTGCCCGCTTGCCAAGGAGCTTGAGACGATCCACCCCCGACGGACCTACTACTTCCTGACCACGTGCGCCCATCTGCCGCTGCCAGACGCCTCGTCGCCGGCCTTTATTGTGCCGCGCACGAGCATCGTTACGCCGCCCATGTCGAGCGCCGCGTCGGGGTCGGAGTCGGCCGAGGAGGAGCGCCGGCGGGAGCTGAGCCCTTCGCCCGAGGTAGACTTGTCGTCACCCGAGTTTGACGACGTCGATGACGACATCCCGATGCCGGGCACGCCCATTGGCTCGTCGTCTCTGCGTTTCTCTCGCGTGTCGCACAGTGGCTATGTGTCGCGCAGCCAGCGCGGCGCGTCGCCGCCGCTGGAGAAGGACGAGAAGGAGTTTACATTGACGGCAGAGGGCCTGCAGAAGCGGAAGCTAGCAGGGCACTCACTGTTGATGCCGGCCCCCGCGGCATCGACCGTGCTTCCTTCTTCGACGGAAGCGCTTCCTGCCGGACCCGGCATAGACATGGACGAAGTGGCACGCGACGAGTCTATGCTGTTTGGGTTTGAGCCACGGAGCCTGGCCGGCAACAACACCAACGGATTCGCAGCGACGGCGAGTCCGGCGATGCGTCCGGCATTTGTCTTTGGACAAAAGAAGGAGGCCGATACGGATAGCTGGGCGAAGCTCGACTCACTGCTCGACTGGGACCGCAGCCCGGAAAACGTTGAACTGGACGAGTTGGACGGCCTTCTCAATGACTTTTAATTATTCTCTGTTGATCGGAGCACGACGGGGACGGCATGTCCCGCTGGTTGTATGACTGCACGGTTGCCGATAAAAAGACGACGCCGCGTGCGGCGAGGGGAGTGTGTTATTTTTGTCGCGTTTGGTTTGGGGATACGGCGTTTACGGCGACTCGGCTCGTGTTCGGCATTGTGTTGCCTTGATTTCCCGATCGATTTTTCATCCCGTTCTGCTGCGCATGCACTACTCACCTCTCCGTTTTCGACTCTGCACGTATGCACTCTCTCCTTTCTTCCTCTCTCCTCCCTCTTTCTTTTTCTCCTCGACCAATCCCTTGCGCAGACACGAAGAACGAACGGCGAACGGAATGGAAGCGACATGCGCCTGGGAACAGCTTGGATTCTGTATGAAGGCGTGATTTGTTTGTGACACGGCTCGTCACGGGGCTCAAAACAAAGAGGGGCAGGCACACAGCTCGGGTGGTGGGATTTGGCGGATGAGCGGGACAACAGGCTGCGGGGGTGGGCGATGATACTCTATTTTCCGTCATCTCGGTTCCCTGCGTCTTGGCTCTGTATCCTGTACGATTACTTTGTGTGGTGCCGGCTGCCGTCTGGTAGAGACGCGGAGGGGGCAATTTGATTTACGGACGCGAAGTGGTCCATGGAGAATTGCGAGATATTAGGGGCATTTCCAGTTTGTAACGAGACTGAACCAAAAGTGTGGATTTGTTTGTTCTCTAGACTGCTGTACATGGCACGGTGATCACGGCGATTATGGTGACTTTGGTGTGGGAGAAGAGTTGACGCGCAGCTCAACCCACCAGAGAGTGCCGAACTGGAACCAGCCGGGCCGTCGGACGGAGACGACCTCGAGGCCGGGGATGGCAGCCTGGGCCTTGGCGAGAATGCCGTTGATATCGCGGTTCCACCAGCAGCCGAAGCGGGAGAAGTGGCGCGGGGCGTAGCGGTCGAGGAGGGAGTTGACGAGGGGGCGCTCGCCGCGGCCGTGCTCAAGCAGGAGGATGCGGCCCGAGTCGGGGCGGACGACGGCGGCCATGTGGGCGACGAGGGCGACGGGGTCGGCAACGGAGCAGAGGCCAAACGTCTGGACGACGGTATCGTAGACGTCGGTGGCGGCCGAGGGGGCCGGCTGGGGGAGAGGCTGCATGGCGTCGCCGCGCAGGAGGCGGATGCGGCCGTCGCGGATGTCGACAAAGGAGGCGGGGAGGGGCGCATTGTTGGTGGCGGCGACGTCGGCGGCGGGCAGCGGGCGGTTCGAGATGAGAGTGTGGGCGCCGGGGACGCTGTTGCGGAGGCGGCGGCGGGCCACGCTCAGGGCGTCGGTCGAGAGGTCGACGCCGGTAAACGAAGCAATAAAGGGGTTGCTAGCTAGGGCGGCTTCGTCCAGCTGGCCGGCGCGGCCGGTGCCGTCACCCCAGGGATAGTAAAAGATGTTGCGGCCGGTGCCGACGGCGACCTCGAGGACGTGGCCGACGGTCTGCGCGGCCAGCTGGCGGCGCAGAAAGGTGATGCCCATGATGCGCTCGGGGAAATCGAGGCCGACGTCAAACTCGGCGGCGCTGACGGGCGGCAGGCCGGTGGGGACGGCGTCGGCGGCCGGCGGCGGCTGGTCGTGGTCATGGTCGTGGCCCGGGTCGCGGCAGCCGCCGGTCAGGTAGGTGTAGAGCAGCGGCATAATGTAGAAGCCGAGAACGCCGGCGGCGAGAGCGGCGCCGATGAGGGGGAGGCGGCGCTGGGCGAGGAGGGAGGAGAGGGGTTGCGAGGAGGACGAGGACGAGGAGGACGAGGACGACCCATTGGAAGAGGCGGCGGCAGCAGCGGCGGCAGCAGAAGCGGCAGCAGCGGCAGCGGCCCGCCTCCGGGTCCGCGACTTGACCGGCGGAGGAGGAGACGGTTTGTGGAGGCGAGGATGCGTCGCCTGGAAGAGGGAGCGGCGCGGACAGCAGGCCGCTGGCGGGGGTGGTGCGGCGATGGGGCCGACGGTGACGCCCCAGACAGAGGCCGACCGGGCGGCCAGCGCCGTCAGAGGCGGTCGTCGCCGCAGTAGAGGAGCGATCGAGGCCATGGGCAATTGTGGCGCGTTGTGCTATGCGACGCAAAGTGGTGCGCTGCCAGAATTTTATTCTGGTTCTTGGAGAGGCAGGCGCGGTCGGAGTTAAAGTGGGACATGCAGACGGAGTTGGCCAGGCAGATCCGGGAAAGCCACGATTTGCTTCGTGCCATCGGCTGCACCGTGTCAACACGCCATCATGGACTCGACACCGGAAAAGGACTTGCAGGATCTGCTGCGTCTGCTGACGACCACGGGGAAGCTGCCGATCTTGCAGGCGATGGGGCGGGTCAAGGCGCTGCAGACGGCGAATCTGCGTAGGTGCGTGCAAAGTGTTGGGGGAGAGAGAGGCAAGGCGTACGGTGCGTGAGCTGGACTGACGGGCTAGCATCCGGCAGATTGCCGAGGCGGCGCCGGCCGACGTGGCGGCAGCCGTCCAGGACGCGGCCGCGGCCAAGGGGCTGCAGACGAGCTGTCGGGCAGCCGTGAAGAAGCTGGACCGGGGGGAGAGCGTAGGCCGCAAGCGACCGGCCGAAGACGGTGCGACACCGTCCAAGACGCTGAAACGGGCGCGCCCGGCGGCCGCAGACGTCTACGCCCAGGCGGCCATGACGCCGGCCGAGCTGGAACAGACGCTGGACCTGCCGGTGGAGACGGACGAGGCCACGCTGGCGGCGACGGTGCTGGTCACGAACCGGGCACCGCTGGTGCTAGCCTTTGCCGTCGAGCTGCTGCGGTACACGATGCCGGAGCAGCCGCCGTCGAGCCGGCTGAGCCTGGCACAAGCCGTCGTGAGCGCAAACTCGCGGACGCGCGCAGCGACGCTGGGGCTGGCCGGCGCCACGGGGCCGAGCGCCGAGGAAGACGGCTGGGGCGAGGGCCAGCCACGGGTGCGCATCCTGGGCCGGGACGTGGCCGTGCTCAAGCGGGGAGGGTACACGTGGCGGGGCGAGGAGGAGGAGCAAGGGAGCGCGGTGGAGGTGGAGGTGGAGGAACCCGAGACGGCACCACCAGCCGAGCAGCATCCTCCGTCTGTCGCTCCCGTCCCACAGACGTCTTTCGCCCCCTCTGCCTCTTCCGCCCCCTCTACGGCCCGCTGGTCAGTCAGTCCGACCATCTCCCTCCGTGGGTCGACATTTGTGGCCCGCGCCACGACCATGACGAGCGCCGGCCAGCGCGCCGGCCTCATGCGGGCCCTCATGGCCGCCCATCCCAGCCTGCTGTCGGCCACGCACAATGCGTGGGCGTACCGCGTGCGCGGTGCCGGCAGCGACTTGTCCTCGGCCGTGCGCCAGGACGGCTACGACGACGGCGAGACGGGCTGCGGCGACTTTATGCTGCGCGTGCTGGCCGAGCTTAGGGGCGTGGACGTGCTGGTCGTGCTGACGCGCTGGTACGGCGGCACCATGCTAGGCCCGGACCGCTGGCGGCTGATGCGAAACTGCGTCACCGGCGCCATGGCTGAGCGGCTGCGACGCACCGGCGCCGAGGTGGCCCTGGGCGGCGAGGCCTTGTGGGGCCTAGACCTAGAGGCGATGCGGGATGCATCGACGGGAAAGCCCATGGCCAACCGCAACTACGGGCCAACATCGCGGCTGACGGCCGTCGTCGGCATGGCGACGCACCGTCCCGAGGCGGCACGGCAGTACCTGCTCAAGAGCTTTGCAGCGGCGGCCGACGACGGCGGCGGCAGCAGCAGCAGCAGCACGACAAAGACGAAGAAAAAGACGACGCGCGCCCTCGAGGCTGAACGGGCCGACCACGTCACGCGGCTGCTCGGCGCCCTGCGCCTGCTCTACGACAGCTGGGCTGACCACCTGACGGCCGTAGAGCTGGACCGCCGCGCCTGGTCGTGGTACGTGGCCGTGCGGCCAGACGTTGACAGTGGTCCGGCCGGCTGGGGCGCCAAGGGCCAGCTGCGGCTGCAGGACATTCTCGCTCTGCGGCGGCCGCCCGACGAGGCGGAGTGACGTCCAGGAGTGGAGGCGTTATCTTAGGACAGGGCGCAAGGCGAGACGGGGATGCCAAACGCACCGAAACAACAAAAGATGCCAAAGACAGCCCTTTGTCTGCGGTGCCATTGGCTACCTCCCACTTCCGCCGGCTCGTGCAAATTTGCGCTCGGAACTCGTCCGGCTCGGAGACCGTCCGCAGCTGGCGAGCTATTTATTGGGCTGGTCCCCCCAAGGCGAAGGGCGGATCCACGTGATGCGGCCATACAGATAAGCGACGATAACGATCCGTGTCGGTAACACATTCCCCCTCATTGGCTGCCGACGTCCTCGGCTCCCAAAGGCAGAACACGGCTTTTCGCCTCGTTTTGCCGCTCTTTTTTTCGCTGGCCCGACCACGTGCAAAGGCGAGCAGCAGCAAGACGTCACGACCGGCCAGCAAGGGCCTTTGGGGTTTGGGAGCAGCTCTTGTCCCTGCCGCCGTGTTCCCAACATTGCAGCGCCAATTGGCTACCGGACAGCAACTGCCAGGCGCCCTCCACGGTGCCGTTGCGCAATTGCCCGCTGCCGCCCGCAGAAACTTTTACATCCGACGGATCGGCCAAATCCCAGTTCTGGTCGCGTGTTGCTACCCCAGACGACAAGCTCCGAGACTTATTACCCCGGGCCAAAAAAGCGCCCCAGCCATTATGCAATAGCCACGTCCGCCGGCAGCCGATTCCGCGTCCGACTTGTTCTTCGTTCTTCTTTCTCCTCTTTTCCGCCTCCTCTCCCCCCTCCTTTCTTCCCCCCCCCCCCGAACACGCCGCCATGTTCGTCGTGACCACAGGTGCCTTGGAGGCGGTCGTGCGGACAAGCTGCCGGAGAGCTGCCGCCGCCGCCGCCACATTTTTGACTGCCTCAGCACGGAGGCGGACATGCACAACACACGTTGCGACACAACGGCCAGCACAGCGGCGGCCCATGATACAACCGCGCACCGTCAGCCCACCACGATTGCACCCGCGTCTCTTCTCGACGACCCCCCGGCGGCGCACCGACGACGACGACTCTTTTGACCCCAGCACCATTGAACGCGAGAGTGACCAGGTCGACGTGTGCATTGTGGGTGGTGGCCCGGCCGGGCTGAGTGCGGCCATCCGGCTCAAGCAGCTGGCCAACGAGGCCGGCAACGAGGACTTCCGCGTGCTGCTGCTAGAAAAAGCGGGCGAGATTGGGGCGCACATCCTCTCGGGCGCCGTCATTCAGCCCGACGCTGTCGAGGAGCTGCTGCCCAACTGGCTCGACGAGGACAACCCCGACCGCTTCGAGTTTGCCACGCCCGCCGGTGGCGAACGCATGCGCTTCCTGACCAAGACCCACGCCATCCCGGTGCCGGTGCCGACGCAGATGCACAACCACGGCAACTACATTGTCAGCCTCAACCAGTTTGTGGCCTGGTTGGGCGCGCGCGCCGAGGAGGTCGGCGTCGAGGTGTACCCGGGCTTTGCCGCGTCCGAGGTGCTGTACGCGCCCGACGGCTCCGTGCGCGGCGTGGCCACCAACGATGTCGGTCTCAGCCGCGACGGCCGCCCCAAGGACTCGTTTGAGCGCGGCATGGAGTTCCACGCGCCCGTCACCTTTTTTGCCGAGGGCTGCCACGGCAGCCTGAGCAAGCAGGTCATCAAGCGCTTCGACTTGCGCCGCGACAGCGACCCGCAGACGTACGGCCTCGGCATCAAGGAAGTCTGGGAGGTGCGGCCTGAGGTGTTCCGGCGCGGCGAGATCACGCACTCGCTCGGCTACCCGCTGCCGTACGACACGTACGGAGGCGCGTTCATGTACCACTTTGGCGACAACCTGGTCAGCATCGGCCTCGTGACGGCGCTCGACTACCCCAATCCGTGGATGTCGCCGTACAATGAGTTTCAAAAGCTCAAGCAGCACCCGCTGTACCGCGAAGCGCTCGAGGGCGGCAAGTGCATCTCGTACGGCGCGCGCGCCCTGATCGAGGGTGGCTTCCAGTCCATTCCCAAGGTGGCCTTCCCGGGCGGCGCCATTGTCGGCGACTCGGCCGGCTTTGTCAACGTGCCCAAGGTCAAGGGCACGCACAACGCCATGCGCTCGGGCATGCTGGCGGCCGAGGCCGCCTGGAAGGCGTTGGGCACGCGGAGTGCAGACGAGGCAGCGGCGGAGGCGGCAGCGGCAGAGGCGGCGGCGGCGGCGGCAGAAGCAGCAGCAGCAGCAGCAGCAGCAGCAGCGGGCGACGCTGAGATCCCCCGTCCCTCGGACGACGAGTACGGCACCACCCCGACCCACGGCAGCACCGTCTTTTTGTATGACTATGAGGACGCGCTCCGGCGGTCGAGCATCTGGCAGGAGCTGCGCGAGGTGCGCAACATGCGGCCGTCGTTCCAGACGCCGCTCGGCCTCTACGGCGGTCTCGTGTACTCGGGGTTGGAGAGCTTTGTGCTCCGCGGCCGCGTGCCCTGGACGCTGCGCCACCGCCATCCCGACTACAGCGCGACCAAGCGGGCGGACCAGTGCCCGCGGATCGAGTACCCCAAGCCGGACGGCAAGATCACGTTTGACATTCTGACGAGCGTATCGCGCACGGGCACCAACCACGAGGAAGACGAGCCGGTGCATCTGCAGGTCAAGGACTGGGCCAAGCACACGGCCGAGACGTTTCCGCCATTCCAGGGCGTGGAGACACGCTTCTGTCCGGCTGGCGTGTACGAGTACGTGGAGGACACGAGCCAGCCGCAGGGCGTGCGGTTCCAGATCAACTCGCAAAAGTTCGTGCCCCATTCTTTCTTCCTTTCTATCCTCTTTTCGGCTGTTCTTCCTGCTGACTAACAGCTGCATCCACTGCAAAACGTGCGACATCAAAGCGCCGAACCAGGACATCAACTGGCAGGTGCCACAAGGCGGCGAGGGGCCGAAATACTATCTCACATAGCAAGATACGAGAGCGGTGTACGGAGTAGACAGAGGAATATACCAGGCAAGCGAAATACGTTGCAAAAAAGAAAGCTCCAGGGGGTGGGTGATGATACGAGATACGCCACAAAGCGCCGGGTCAGCTGAGTGTGCCGTCTCGTTTGCGATTGCCCGGACGACGCTTTGGACAGGGTGTTTGCCGTATGCAGCTGCTAAGCGACCTGCTGCATGGCACACCGCTTAGCCAAGCGGTCCATAAGCGCCTGTGGGTAAAAAAAGACAGCAAGTGAGACATGCATCTGCATATGCTCTTGTCGACTCCGTCAAAACCAACGAAATCAGCGAAACGAACGAGCCGGAGCAAAGGAACCGGGATCAACAGCGGAACGCAAGGCCTGGCCAGCCATGGGCGGTGTGCGCGTGACGGCAAGTGTCTTGGGCGTGCAGGAGGGCGCAGGAGGGAATGAGTCACAGCCACGGGATGCATGATGCATGGTGCAATATCCTGGTCGCGACGGCACACGAATCGGCCAGGCTGGCGGAGAGGCGGGAGCAGGGGGAAAGTCCAGAAGGTTGGTGGAAAACGGGATTAGGGGGTGCGCAGGTGTGAGTGGGTGTTGGTCGGAAAAAGGGAGCTATCAAGGAGGTCGGCGAGGAAAAGGGAGGACGAGGACGAGGCGATCATTCACTGCAAGTGTTGGCTGACGTGTCGTAAAAAGCACCTTCTACCAGTAGGGTTCAGTAGGATGGAAGCTGGAGCAAAACCGAAAACGAAAAAGCGAAAACATAAAAGAGAAAAGCAAGAGAGAAAAGCAAAAGAACACGAGCCAAATGGTGCACGAGGAAACAGCCCCAGCCAAAAGCACGACCCGCTGTGTTTCAGCAGCTGAAGCGCAGGACGACGCGTTGCGTCCCGCCCATTCCGTTAGTTGCATGCAGTTGCCAGGGGGGGCTAGAGCGCATGTACTGGTACGTCGCTCTAGGCAGCAGCGCCATTCGTAGCAATGGGATGAGCGACGCTATCGCGGACGCTGATTGGTCACTGAGAGCCTCAGAAAAATCCCGCAGCCAATCAGCGCGGCGTTTGGCCAGTACCGCAATCAAACCAATCAAACCGTCCATCGGTCAAACAAGCACCGCAGCAACCAGCCCGGGACCCGCTATTTTGTTTGGGGAGCGACCAGCACTAGTACAGCTCCCATGCCGGCTGCCCTTCCAGCACAACCCCTTCCTATCTTGTCTGTGGCCTTTGCGCTTATAAGAACGGCCAGAGCTCCCACATTCACTCCGCCCCGGCGCGGCTGCCTGTTGCTATGCTCTGTGCGGAGACAGCTCTGACGTATCGCCTCCTCCCTCTGCCTCTATCTCTAATTTCTAATCCCCTCCTCCCCCGCCTGAGCTTATTGATCCGCAGGGGCCACCTGGCTGCATCGCTCCTCCCCCGCGAACCGACCGTCCCCTTCCGCCTGCCTTTTGCGCTCTTGCCCCGGCGGCAACGCAGCCAGGACGTGGTCTGGACCTCGTCTCTGCCCCTCTGCCTGTTCGTTCGCTCGTTGCTTTCCCATCCTGCCACGGAGAGCTTGCGCACCACCCGCCTTTGACACGTCCCGTCTCGGAGTCGAGAGCAAGAAGAAGCGGAAGAGATAGAAAAAGAAGAACCCTTGGTCCCACGTGCATCCAAAGTGACAACACCCCCCCTCCCCCTCGAACACGAGAGAAGGATCGCTCTTCTTGGACTGCATTCTTCAAAGTAGCCTTTAGCGGGGGAGACATTTGCTTGTTCATCTCCCACGGCTGGTATGTGTCTCTTGTGTCTTTGTCGCGTCGCGGACTCGGGGGCTGACGGCGCGCAGGTTCTGCTTCGCGCCCCTCCTTCGACTCCCCGACCATGGAGGTCATCCACACACATCCCGTCAACGCCCTGCAGGCAAAGGCCTTTACGGCGCCCGGGTCGCTGTCCTATCCGACGGGCCACAACGAGCTGACACCGCCACTCGACACCTCGGCCGGTGCCCTCGCCAGCACGCAGGACGTACAACAGAACACACAGCAGTCGTTTGCCTCTGTGAGCGACCTGTCAGATGCCACCGGCACCGAGATGACGCCGGTGACGCCCGCAGCGACGCCGGGGGCGATGTACGGCGGCAGCGGGCTCACGCCAACTCTGCAGTATGTGGGACGGCCGGGCCTTGTTGGGCAGCGAACAGCGTGACTGACGGCCAGGAACATTGTGGCCACGGTCAACCTCATGTGCCGGCTGGACCTCAAGACGATTGCACTGCACGCGCGCAACGCCGAGTACAACCCCAAGGTGCGGCAGACGAGGCAGGGGCCAATGGCGCGCGGGATGCCTGCTAACAGACGCAGCGCTTTGCGGCGGTGATTATGCGGATTCGCGAGCCCAAGACGACGGCTCTGATCTTTGCCAGCGGCAAGATGGTGGTGACGGGCGCCAAGTCGGAGGACGACAGCAAGCTGGCGTCGCGCAAGTACGCGCGCATCATCCAGAAGCTGGGCTTCGACGCCAAATTCACCGACTTCAAGATCCAGAACATTGTCGGCTCATGCGACATCAAGTTCCCGGTGCGCCTCGAGGGCCTGGCGTCGCGGCACCACAACTTTAGCTCGTACGAGCCGGAGCTGTTCCCGGGCCTGATCTACCGCATGATCAAGCCCAAGATTGTGCTGCTGATCTTTGTCAGCGGCAAGACAGTGCTCACCGGCGCCAAGGTGCGCGAGGAGATCTACCAGGCCTTTGAAATGATCTACCCGGTGCTGCAGGGTGCGTATTGGTCTTGTTTATCTGTTTGTTTCTTGCTGTTGTCGCCGCTAACTGGTCAGACTTTCGCAAGGTGTAAAACCATGCGATTCCCACTATAGAATCGCTTCTCGGCTGGTTCAGGACTCGGCGACATGTAACAATTATCTGGATTTGACATACATTGCTTTCGGTCGCATGGCATCGGCGTTTACCGCGAGGAAAGAGGTGGAGTTTGGCAGAGAGGGTTCCGGGGACGGACAGGCTTTTTTTTTTCTGCCTCGGGGCGGATCAGTCTTCTTCTAGCAGCTTAGCTTAGCCAAGAGTATAAGAAGATGTGCCCGGCGTGGTACGTCGCATGATGGGGAGCATTCGAAACGTAGTAGTCTATTGTGCTGCATGTCTGTCTATGCCGATGACTTGGCCAGCTCCTCGCGGAGGATGAGGCCGGGCTGGCCGCCGCGGCTGCCGTCGTCGCAGAGGACGGCCTTCCAGGAGGACGCGTCTACAGCGGCGGCGGCGGCGGCGGCGGCGGCGGCCGGGCGGTGCTTCCAGGCCCATTTCTGGCGGAAGGCGGCGGGCGGCTGGCGGGCGATGCAGTCGACGATTTTGTCACCGAGCACGGGCAGAAACTTGAAGCCGTGGCCGCTGCCGCCGGTGGCGAAGAAGAGGCCGGGCCAGGCGGGGTGGTAGTCGATGAGGAAGTCGGCCGTGGGTGTGTCCGTGTACCAGCAGAGACGCGTCTTGGCAAAGGGGCGCTCGGGCAGGCCGGGCAGTGGCACCATGGCGCGCAGGCCGCGGCGGAGGTCGGCGGCGGCCTCGGCGGGGATCGCGAGAGCCGGGTCGTCCTGCTGGGTCCAGGGAGCGGACACGAGAGTGGCGGTGGCGGACGTTGTGGCGGACGTCGTGGTCGACGGCACCGGGTTGATGTAGCCATAGGCGTGGCGGGCCACCTTGAGCTCGCGGCTGTCGGGGGCGGGCGGGATAATAAAGAGACCGGTCGACAGGTTCAGCACGACGGGCATGTGGGCGATGCGGGCGTGCTCCGCATCCGAGAGGGGGAGGTAGGCGACGGCCTGGCCGGTAGCGGCGAGGGAGCCGGCGAGGCCCGAGGGCGGCGCCGGCACGGACGAGGCGTCCAGCAGCGACTCCGTCCAGGCGCCGGCAGCGACGACGACGAGGTCGGCCGACAGCGTGCGGCCGTCGGACAGCGTGACGCCGGTAATGGTCTGGCCGAGGCTGTGGCCGTCATCGGCGGCAGCCCGTGCCAGCGCGACGACGCGGCCGTGCACAAAGGCGACGCGGCCGGTGCGGCGGACGCGGGCGTACAGCCAGGCCATGCTCTGCTCGGCATGGGCCCAGCCACTGGCGCCGTTGCAGTAGCCCCAGGAGCCGGTAGCGCCGCCGGTGCCAATCGCGGCGCCAATCGCGGCGGCGTCGGGAAGGAGTGTCAGTCTGGACGTTAGTCATTGGTCCTCCATCAAAGACCCTCTAGACCCTCAAGACCCTCCTCAAGAACTCCTCCATTCAAACCCTCCACACGTACCGCTCCCCCAGATACGCATCCGTCTGGGCCATGGCCTGCACGTTGGCCCAGCTCTCGCGCACATAGTCCATGCCCGTCTTTTTCAGCCCTGCCGGCTTGTCGGCCGCGTCCGCATCGGCAATCACCACCAGCCCCGACTCGCGGTACCGCCCTGCGCCGCCCATGTAGTCTGCGCCGGGTGCCACGCCGACGCCGCGCCACCGCGCCTGCGCCTCGTTGGCCAGCGCCGCATAGGCCGGGTCGGCGTAGTCGGGGCGGATGATGCGCGAGCTGTCGATGCTGGCGGCGTCGCGGGCGGGAAAGTGGCGGGCCTCATCTTCGTCGCCGTCGGTGCCGTCGTCGGCGGGTCCGTCGCTTCCACGGTCCACGACGGTAATCTCCGTCGCAGCAAATTCGGGGCGGCGCGAGAGCGCCTCGGCCGTGCTGAGGCCAAAGACGCCGCTGCCAACAATGAGGATCGACTTGGGGGGGGAGTAGGCCATGGCGCGTGTAGGCAGCAAAAAGCGGTGCAAGGAGAGCAAGAGCAGAGAGGAGGAGGACGAGAACGAGAACGGCGCCGCCGCCGACGGCCGCAACGCCCTGTGCCGTACATTTGGCGGGGCGTCAATGGGCTTTTGTCGTGACTGCGCCTAGTCGCGAAATGGATGTTGTAGCCGATATCACGAGTGTGGCTGACCACCAGCCACAATTACAGCGAAGAAGACGTGAGGCCCTGCCAACCGCCACCGCGACGCGGCGACAAGCATTCGACCACACCATGTCCAACTTTCCCCGGCCGGTCAACAAAAAGTCCGTCTTTGACCGCCAGCGTGCCGAGGCCGAGGCCAAGCGGCGGCGCGAGGCGGCCGAGACGGCGGCCATTTACGAAGACTTTGTCAAGAGCTTTGGCGACAGCGGCGGAGGTGGACCGCAGGGCAGGGGAGGCGGCGGCATGGGCGCCGCCCGCGGAGGACGGCCGACGCTGGGGACCGGACCTAGCTCGCTGCAGCCGCCGGCGCCGTCGGGCAGTGGCCGGCGGCACTTTAGCATGCCGACCGCGACGGCGCCGGCCGCCTTGGCGAGGCACAGCGGACCAGGCAGTCTGGGACCGGTTCCACCGTCTACTTCTTCTGCGGCTGCGGCTGCGGCTGCGGCGGGGGCGGCGGCACCGGGCTTTTCGAGCGACCGTCGTCCCCGTGCGCGCAACAGCCGGCCTGCGTTTGGCGACGACGACAACAGCGACGACGACCCGGCCGACGGCCGCCTACACATGGCCAGCAACAGCAGCAGTATGAACAGCGCCGCCGCTGCCGTCGCCGCCGCCCCGCCCGCTGCCGGCAGCCTGGCCATGACGGCAGCCAATCGAGCCGAGGAGCGCGCCGCCTCCAAGCCGACGGTCCGGCTTTCCCATCTGCCGCCCAACATGTCGCCGGCGGCGGTGCGGGCGCTGGTGGCGTCGACGGGGCTCGTGGTCGACGGCGTGCAGATGTTGCAGCAGACCGCCACCGGCGCCGGTACGACGGCGTCGACGGACCGCAAGTCGGCCGGCGCCATTGTCACGCTGTCGGCTGCCTCGGCGGCAAGCGACATGGACGCCGCCGTCAGCGCGCTGCAGAACCGCTACCTCGGCTACGGCTACTACCTGACGCTGCACCGGCACCTCTCCTCGGCCCTGGTGGCGACAGGCGGCGGCGCCTTTGCGCTGTCGGCCGCCACGGCGTCTATTTCCTCGCACCCGTTTGGCGCGCGTCCGGTGCCGCCGACGAGCCGGCTCGACACGGCCCCGTCGGCCTCGGCAGGCGGCGCTGGCTTTGCGCCGCCGCCCTCTCTCCTCACACGCGGCGGCGGCAGCACGGCCTACCACCGTGGCCATGCTGCCGCGCTGCCGCCCGTCCAGCGGGAGGGCCTGTTGTACGTGCCGGTGCGGCCGCCGCGCAACATCCAGACGCTGCGCATGATCCACAAGGTGGTCGAGTGTGTGCTGGCGCAGGGCCCGGCGCTGGAGGCGCTGCTGATGAGCCGGCCCGAGGTGCAGCGACAGGAGCGCTGGGCGTGGCTGTGGGACGCGCGCAGCGAGGCCGGCGTGTGGTACCGCTACCGCCTCTGGGAGACGGTCACGGGCCACCGGACACGGCGCGGCCACGGCCGATACATGCCGCTGTTTGAGGGAGCCCACGCCTGGAAGATCCCCGACGACCCGCTGCCCTACGAGTTTGTGACGACCGTGTCCGAGTTTGTGTCCGACTCCGAGTACGGGCACTCGGACTCGGACTCCGACTACGAGGCGGCAGCGACAGCGGGCGGTGGCGCCGACGGGGGCGACGAGGACGGCTTCCTCAACCCGATCGACAAGGCGCGGCTGACCCATCTACTGGCACGGCTGCCGACGGCCATGGCGCGGCTGCGCAAGGGCGACATTGCTCGCGTGACGGCGTTTGCCATGACGCACGCGAGCCGCGGCGCCGACGAGATTGTGGCGATGCTGGTAGCCAACGTGGAGCGCCCGTTTGCGTTCACGGCGGCCCACACGGGCACAGAGCAGCCGCAGCCAGACGACAGCGCGGCCGACCCGTCGGGCGCCAAGCTCGTCGCGCTGTACGCCGTCAGCGACATTCTCTCGTCGTCGGCGACGAGCGGCGTCCGGCATGCGTGGCGGTACCGACAGCTGTTTGAGGCGGCGCTGCGGCGGCGGCGGGTGTTTGGCGGGCTGGGCTGCCTCGCGGACCGGCTGCACTGGGGCCGGTTACGGGCGGACAAGTGGAAGCGCAGCATCGGGCTCATCCTCGGTCTCTGGGAGGGCTGGTCCGTCTTCCCGGCGGCGACGCAGGAGTACTTTGTGCGCACGTTTGAGAGCCCGCCGCGTGCACGGCAGCCGGCAGCCGCGACGGTAGACTCAGCGAAAAAGGGCCGCTGGAAGACGGTCGACGCAGAGGCGGCACGGCCGGTCGAGGCGGGCGTGGGCTTCCGGCCCGAGGCGGAGGCGGCGGACAACAAGGGGGGCGAGGACGACGGCGACGGCGACGGCGACGACGGTGACAGCGACGGGGCGTACCGGTCCGAGTACACAGACGACGAGGAGCTGGACCTGGCGTGTCTGGACGAGGAAGACATTGACGGTCGGCCCATGAGCGACGTGGACGTGGATGGGACGGCGCTGACGGCGGCCGAGGTGGAGGCGCTGATCGGGCGGGACATTATGGAGATGAGCGAGGAGGGCGAGATTGGGACGGACGACGAGGTGCTGGGGCTGACGGAGAGCGAGGAGGATAAGGAGGAGGAGACGGAAAAGGAGACGGAAAAGGAGAACAAGACGACCGAGACAGAGTCGAAGCCGACAGAGACTCGGGCAGAGCCTCGCAAGGAACCGACGACCACCACGATTGGCGAATTCCACTTCCACGCCACACCCGTGTCGTCCCGCAAGCGGATGCGCGCCGTCGACTTGTTCGCGCCCGACGAGTGACCGACAGCCAACAGAGCCAAATGCAGAATCAAAGCCTCCATGCAACAAGTCACCTTGTCGATGCCGGCTGCACTTACATAACCGCCGCTGTGTCCACAGTGCTCCACAATTCTACCCCGGGGCCAATGGAAACTTGCTCAATCGGCCTACCCCCCCCCCTTTCCCCACCAGGTGGAATCGAAGAATGTCCAAGTCCTCACGGCCATGCTCTGCACGGGCAGGAACGCATCCGCACGTTCCTGCCGTAAAACACTACTCCGTAGACGGCAGGCGTGCTGTGCGTCCTGAGTCTTGGGTGGCTGCAAACGCGTAGACTGCACCTGCCGCCGGGCCTGTGCGGCGGCGCCTTAGCCTGCGCCAACAGAGCAAAACTCCGTAACACCGGCTGTTAGAGAAAAAGAGGTCAAAAACACGGACAAAAATAAAATACCACTGCCAACCACCAAACCAAACACCACACAGACTCTGGCCCAAGCACGGGTCCTTGGACAGTTTTTTGCGGCACGGACGGCCTGCACAGCAGATCCGCTCTCCTGCCTTCTCTTGCGCGCGCCCACCGGCTGTGTGTCTGCGTCTCGCTGTCTCATTTGTGGCCGTCTCGCCGCCTTGTCTCGTCCTAACTGTCTGGCTGTTTCTGTTGTTTCTCCATTGTTTCTGTCCCCGTGCAATGGCTGCACCTGGCCAACAGCCAACCGATCTGTCAGACGTCCAACCGCTCCGCCGGCTGTCAGAGCCCTGTGCGCCTTTCTCAGCGTCGGGTCCGTAACCGGCTGACCGCCCGGCGCACTTCTTTTCCCCCCTCGACGCGGCAGCGCTCTTTCTCTTTATACCTCGTTTCCCAGGATTACCGGCCGCCATTCACCGCCCCACGGCGAGCACGTTTCCTGTTTCCTCCGTCTGTCTGCCGTCTCACCTCTGGCCAATCGTTTCTCGCTCGACGGGCCCTCGACTGCTTCCGCCTTGTCCAGCAGCCTTTTCACGCCACACGACTTTACTCCCTCTTGTCCGTCCGTCTCGGGCGCTGCCCGGTTCTTTATCTCTCCTCAAGGACGCTTCACCGCCAGTATGCCGATAATACGAGGCGTCAAAATGGCCTGGTACGTCCTTGTCCGCGTGTTCTCCGGCCTTGTGGCCTTGTCTCCCCGTGGCTCCTCGGCTAATCCTGCCCTGCAGTGAGCCATGCATTCGTGGCCACCGCTCCACGAAGTGCAACCACGCCGACGAGCGCCTAATGGTCTCGGTGCGGAAGCCGGGCCGGCCGCTGAGCGTCTGTCCCCATCCGCCCGACAACCCGTGCTCCTGCGGCAACGTGACCGCCGCCATTCCGCGGTCCCGCAAATGCGGCTGTGGCACAAGCGGAAAGCAAGCCGGCAAGACCTCCAGGCCGTCGCCCACGCGCCGGACCTTTAACGCGCCGGCTAGCTCGACGTCGGCCGCTGGCCGCAGCCGCTTCGATCCCAGCGCCCTCGAGCGCACCGATCCCAGCCAAGTCAACATCCACCCAGTCCCAGCCCTCTGGAGCAGCCCCTTGGCGACGCCTAGCGCGTTGCCCCTGTCGGCGGGCCCGGGTCCGTACATGATGCCGCCCGGTGCGGTGCCCTACGGCTTGGCGCAGAGCGACGCACACCTGTTTCTGCCGGCTGCCAGCCCGTTTCCCAGCGAATATCAGGCCCAGGGCCAGGCCGGCCCCTCCCTGTTCGGCTACTTTGATCCCGGCCTCGACATGCTCGCGCTGGGCCAGATGCCCCTCGGACAGCCCGCGCCGGCTCCTATGGACAGCCCTCCGGTTCCAACGACACCAGCACTAGCACCTGCGGCGAAACGCTCGTGTTGTGCGGGCAAGGCCTCGCAGACGCCGACCGAGTCTCCACGACACACGCCCAACTCGAGCCTCAACTCGCTGAGCAGCACCTTGGGCACGGCCAACTCGGCCAACTCGGTCGGCTTTTCCACCTCGACGCCCATGTCGTCGTCCTACTCCTCGCAGCACATGATTCCGAAATCAGAAAACGGTGACAGTGGACTACAGTCTCTGCCGCTATCGCGCATCCCATCCATGCAGGGCGGGTCCGAAGCGGGGGGTTCGATGATGCTGCACGCGCGCGCAGGCCCGGTATACGGCAGCTTTGCCAGCAACAACGGCACGCCTGTGTGGTACAGATACAGTCCCGGCTACGGCACCGCGACAGCACCGCTGCAGCCGTCGCAGTGGCCGGCAGGCATGACCACGTCGGCGAACCCGGCGACGATCGGCGGGCTGCCCTATGAGGACGCCTCGCTGGCCGCGTCTGCCTTTTCCGTCGCGGATGAGGACGAGTCCCACATGTGTGCTTGTGGCGACGACTGCCAGTGCATTGGATGCGTGGCCCATCCGTACAACAGCGCGACACAGAGCACGGTGCAGGCGGCGTGGGCGACGATGATGGACGAGGCGACGGCGAAAGCCAATCTAGCCGCAGCGACTGCACATCCACAACAGCAGCAACAGCAGCAGCAGCAGCAGCAACAGCAGCAGCAGCAGCAGCAGCAGCAGCAACTCCCACAGCAGCCACAGCCGCCAGGCGCAGACGGCTCCTCGCCACAGCAGCAGACGCCGTCCGACTCGTCGGGCCTGGGCGAGGACCAGGTGTCGCTGCCGGCGGACGACTTTTTCTTTGTCAGCTACTCGGTCATGGGCTGCAGCGGCGAAGGCCTGACGTGTCCGTGTGGCGACGACTGCGAATGCGTCGGCTGCACGATTCACAACAATGCGGCGGAGAGTTGATATAGGCCAGTTGGCGGCGGCGGCATTGGCTACGCAGGAATGGCTCTAGACGCCGTGACGACATCAGATACCCCTCAGTGGCTTTTCTATTGCAATTCAATACGACGTCTGAAATTGGACGGTGAACCCAACGCGGTGCGATTGTGACTTGGCGGACCGATGATTTGGAATGGTTTGTTTCTCCCTGCAGCTAAGACTTCGTGACAAATACCCTCTGGCACTCTGATTGGCCCATTTACGCAGAGACCCACCAGAGAGGAGTGCGCCCGGCGACGGTGCGCGATCAAGTCGACGGGCTTGCGTACGCGGCCATATTGCCGAGAGAAGAAACGGATGGCGCTGCAGCGATGAGATGCAGGGCGGGCGAGAGTCGGGGTATTCCGGGAGGGTCCTGGACGTGGCTTTGGGGGGGGGGGCAAAGAGCGATTCAGCTAACGACTCAGCCCAAGTTCAGTGATAAGCGGGCTGTCCCGGTTCTCTTCTTTGTTGCTGTCTGTTTGTCTTTTGTTTCTCTTCACAGAGCCATGGAAACGCCCAAAACGCCAGGCGGAGACGATTGGGCATGGAGGCTGATAGCCGGCATGTCGGTGCTTCCGGAAGCCCCAGACGAAACGCCGCCCGATATAGCGGATACCACAGACACGCATGCACGCCCGCACCGGCCGCTGCCCTACGGCGCCCGGCCGCTCAGCCACTGGGACTACGCTGCCTTCCGGCCCATGCTGGCCCACTACCTCTTGCAGATGCACGTGCGGCTAGCTGCGCTGTCGGAGAACGAGACACGCCGGCAATGGGGCCGCTTCGTCGCGCTCTGGAACCAACGCGCCCTGCCGGCAGAGTGGTACCAGCCACGGATGTGTCTGACGGTCGTGCGGGCGCAGGCAGACCAGTGGAGGGAGTGCTGGACGGCAGTGGACCGCGCCGATCACGACCGCCACGACCGCCACGACCACCACGAGACCCACGACGCCGACAGCAAGGCGCACCGGGCGGAACGTGCTGTGCGGCTGGACACGCTGCTGCCACGCATTGACCGTGTTCACCATGGCGTGTCGGCCGCCGCAGCCGCCGAATACCGGCAGATGTTGGCGCTGCTGCAGGGGCGGCATGTTCACGTCTACCGACCACGTGTACCATGACAGGCCGAATAAATCGATTGCTTTAGCTGGCTGGCGCCAGTGTGGCCTCGTCTGTGTCCTTTTTTCCGTCCTCCTTGTCCTTCTTGTCCTCCTCGTCCTTCTTGTCTGCCTCGGCCTCGGCCTCGCCCTCGCCAGGACTCCATCCCCCCGGCTGCTCACCCTCCTGCGGCCACCGCAGCGCGTAGCCCGACACGGTCGACCGCACGGCCACGTCGCCCGGGTCGTCGGCAAAAAAGAGCGGCGGCTGCGCCAGCCGGCGCTCCAGCAGGTGCTCCACGACGAAGCCGGCCGCGATGGCGTGGCCGAAAAACGCCAGGTCCTTGTGCCGCAGCCACGGCCGGTAGCTGGTGAAGAAGACGTATGCGCGGCTGTCGCGGTGGTGCGCCAGCGTGTCCGCTACCGAACGCGCCAGGTGGGCGTGCTCGCCGTGGCGGAAGAGCAGGTCGGCCAAGAGGACGACGTCGAACCGACGTGTGCCGGGTGTCGTTTTCGTTGTCGTTGTCCCGCCCGTTGTCGTCGTCCCATTCCGCTCCTCCTGCTCCTCCAAATCATCCAGCATGGCCACAATCGGCGCCGCATCGCCGCCCCAGACGAGGCCCGCCGCGCGGATCGTTCCCGGCCCTGCATACACGGACAGAGACGCCACCGCCGCGCCCGCCTCGGCCTCGGCAATGTTGCGCTGCATCGTCGCCACCACGTCTGGGTCCGGGTAGTCGGTCACGACCACACGCCGCGCCCCCAGCACCAGCCCGCACACAATGCCCGGCAGCGCCGCGCCGGCGCCCAGCTCGAGCACCGTGCGGCCGCGGATTCGGCCGACCTGGTGGACGGGGTCCATCTCGGTGACGGCCGCCTCCTCAATGGCCTGCTGCTCCTCCAAATAGTCGGCTAGCACACGGCTGCCGTTCCACAGCCGGTGCGCCTCCAGCACGCTGTGGCCAACGAGGTGCAGCGTCAGCTGCACGCCGCTGCGGCCGAGCGCATGCTGCTCCGTCGTCGGCGGCGGCGTCGACGGGTAGTAGCCGGGTGGATCCGCAAAGAGGTCGCCGCCGTCCAGGTCGTCCATGGTGGGAAGTGGTGTTGTGTGGTGGAAAAGTTTGATATCACGTGATGGAAACGCTCTACGCAATGAAATATTACCCAGTCTCTCGGACCAACCAGAGTCGCTCTTTTTTTATTTGGGCCTTTCTTTGCTCCCATTCTGTTTTCTTTCTTGTCTTGTGCTCCTTATTTCGCTATTTTTTTCTTTTTTTCATATCGTAGATTAAATTCAGACACACGTCATGACACAAACAGTTCATTCTTTCTAGATACAACCACTTATCCGTGTAAATCGCCGCCTGCCATACCAAAACAAGCACAAACGCGCACAACCCATCGAGCCACCATGGCGGCTGCGCACAAGACCATGGCAGGACACACAGAGCGGGGGAGCGTCCTTTTGACCCTAGGCTCGCGAGTCTCTCTCTCTCTCCGACAGAGACACCCGTTGTGACGAGATTTGTTTCCCAACAATGTCTTTCCCCCTTGTCGTCGCTGGCCTCCTGCTTGTCCGCGCCATCCAACTGCTGGGCTCCTTGGCCACCGTTGCCCTCGGTGCCTTGTTGCTCGTCGCTACTTCCGACCCTGGCCTGGGCCGTCTCCTCCTTCTCATCACCGAGAGCCTCGCTGCCGGCATCCTGTTTGCCGTCGCTCTGGTGGTCCTTCTCACACTATCATCCGTCTGTTGTCGCCCCATTTGCCGCCCCATTTGCCGCCCCATTTGCTGCCCCAGCCCGGCCGTGTTGGTGGCCGTCGATGTTCTGTTGGCTGTCCTTGACCTCGCCGTTGCCGTCCTGCTGGCTGTCTGTGGCGCCGCCCAACGCCCTGGCTACTGTGCCGACATAAAAAACTCTGGTATGGCCTCTCTGTCGACTTGTTTGCTTCGTCCGACTAACAGCCAGCTTTCTCGACAAAAGCCTGCTTCCTCCTCCAGTCGTTCTACTGGACTTCCATCGCTCTTCTGTAGGTTTCCACTCTCCCCCTCGTAGATTTCGGCTCACAACCAAGCCTCTCCTTCTTGGCTGCCATTGCCTTGACTACCCTGCAGATTCACATGCTGGCCGTCCATGCAGCACCACCTAACAGCCCGGAACCACGCCCCCTCTCTCGTCTCTCCGTGCCGGCTGCTGCTGTTGCGCCACCGTCGCCGCCTCTTCCGGCCGAGGAACCCATCATGTCGCCGCCGGTGAAGCAACGACCTGAACGCGAAACACCGCTGCTGCCTTGGCCAAGCAACCGCATCTCTGACATTGCTGCTGCGGCCACCATCACAAATGGTTCTCGCTTTCAGCCCTATCAAGGGTCCGAACGCATCTCCATGGCCACCTTGCCGCCTTATTCGGCCGATGGCGGTCCGGGCCACAGTCCATAGGCCACCGTCTGTGGCAATGCGTGCCGTTGATTCAAACATTGAAGCTTGTTTTCCATCTGCTTGTCATTGATCAACGTCCCTCATGCTGGCCCGGCCGCTGTCGGCACGAGTTCCCGCCTCTTTTCTAGCATGTCTGCGTAGCTATCGAGGCCCATACCCATCATACTGACGGCCTCGTAAATGTGCGTTCCCTTGAATGTCTCGGCCCACAGCCGTATCACGGCTGCCGCCAACTGCCGCAGCTTCGCACCGTCGCTCGTCAAGCCAAATGTCTGGGCCGTACTCGACGATACCCCCGACAACGACGGGTCGATGGGAACGGCAAATTCCGTCTCGTCTAGAAGACGTCGCACGCTGTCTAGAAGTGTCTTCTCCTCCCCCGACACTGGCGGATCTTCGGGCCTAATTGAGGCCAGCGTCACCAGCCACTTGGACAGCAGTATAGCACATTCCATGTTGCACACTGTTTCTTGTTAGTGTCTTTGCCCAAACACCAGCCGCACCTCCACTTACAAGAATGTTGCATGCTCCATTCAAGTGACTTGGTCCGCGCCACGTAGTTCACCCCGGCCTTGACCAGCATCGCGAGTGCGTGGATGGCCTGCACTACAGCCCATGTCGTGCGCTGACTGCGTGCCAACAGCGGCCCGTCGTTGAAGGCGCTGGCAATCAGCAACGGATCACGCGTCTCCAACCTCTGTCCTGGATTGAGGTCCGTGTAGAGGCGGATGTACGCCAAGCGCAGCAGCGCCGTCGCATTGAATGCCACGGAGCCGCCAGGTGAACTGTCAAGCCCAGACACCACACCCAGCCCCCCCATGGCTTGCTGTTGCTGTTGCTGCTGTTGCTGCTGCAACTGATGGTGCTGCTGTTGCTGATGCTGCTGGTGGACAGACTCAGCCTCACGCATGTGCTGGTGCTGTTCCAATCCCATCTGCCACAGTCGAAGGCCATGCGTCACCTCGTCCACGTCCTCCGTCTTCAATCCCCGGTGTACGCCATAGTCTGACGAGATGGCAAAGGATGTTTGCTTCAGTAGGAAGATGTGCTGGATGAACGCGTGAATAAGCACGTAGTTCCCCAGAGACGACACATGGGTGAGTGGTGTCTGCGAGTTGCGGCTCAGTATGCGCGAAAAGGCATCTTGCAGCGACACCTCGACCTCTGGATATGTCCGCCGTGCCTCTTGCCACTGCCATGCCGTCTCCATCCGCCAGAGCCGAGACGACTGTGGCAGAAAGAGGTCGACCTCGGACGTCAGCAGCATCGGTGTCGTGTTGTACACGATGCTGCAGATATTGAAGAAACAAAAGGTCATCAGCTTTGTGCGTCTGCTGCCCTCGACCCGAATCCACGTTTCCCAGTCGGGCGACTGGACTGGCGCTTCCGAGCCCAGGCCTTCATCCCTCATAAGAAGGGCCAGAGTACTCTGAAGCGAGAGCGCCTCGTGCAAGATGGCCTTGGGCCCCCAGATTCCGGATGCGAACAGAAGCAGGAGGGCCTGGATGGTCTCCAGACGAGACTGGGATGTGTTGAGGGAACTGGGCGTGTCAGCAACAAACAGCACATTTCAGCAGCAACATGGATACATACTAGGGCTCCCGGTGGGTTTCCTGTGTCATGGGCCGATCGTGCTGCATTGCATTGAACGAGTGGCGGTAGCCCGAACTAGGTGATGGCCGCCGAGAATGCAGACTGTAGGCGGCCGCCGTGGGCAACAGACCGTGCACTTCATGGCTGTGTCGCCGGCGGATCTGCTCAAATGCAATGGCCTTGGCTGCATACCAGAGTGCGTTGCTACGATAGCTCTCGAAGCGGTACTGTGCGCCGACGGCAAGGATGGCCAGAATCAACTCCGGCGACAGCTCTGCCGGCGCCAAGGTCGGAAGATGCAGAAAGGGAATGTGCTCATGCAACCCGCTGATGTAGCCCTCGAGAAACCGGGGCAGGGTGTGTCGCGACGGGAAGACGAAATCGGCCGGCAGAACGGAAGTGAATTCTTCGAGACGGTTCTTGATGATGACGTGGTCGGCCGCTGCTATCCTCCAAGCCGGCGTGTGCATGGCCATGTCATCCTGTGGCCGTGGCCCACTAGACTCGGCAGCGGCGTCACGCATGTCCGGCTGCACAGAGGGAAACCGCGTCGATGGGAATGAAGGTGCCATCCTCATTCCGTTGATGCTGCGCCCAAGCGTCTCTGTCACCGGCCGCGACCACAAACCGAATGACGGGTCTGCTTCAAAGGACGGGGGCAGAAAGTGCGACGACGACCCAAAATCGTCAAGGAACAAATGATAATCGTCAAATGAAGCGTTTGGCGGTTGGCCCTGGTAGGCGGTAGGAAGCACATCTGCGGCGTTGGGCGCTCTCTTGCGGTCGCCGTACGGCGGCAGAGTGTTGTCTCCGTACGGCCTTACCGGGGCCATTCCCGCAGGGTTAGGCTGGGAAAGAACTGGAATCATGGGCTGTATGTCGGCAACAGCCGAAGAGGCTAGATGCGTGGCGGCATCTGATAACAAGTCCAAGTTCGAAGAGAGTCGCGGGTCTCCCGAGGACTGTGATGGCAATGCGGACGCAGCTTGAGGAGGTGACAGAAGACCGGAAGCCGAGCCGTCAAATGTGCCATGATGAGAGTGCTGCGGGAGCGCCGACATATCCGGGTTGCTACTATCGGAGCCGGCTGGGCAGCTGACAGAGGAGGCTTTACGGACACGGCCGGCCTCGCGGTTGTCGCGGCTGTTCTCGTTGAGGTGAACGAGCTTCTCATGGCGAACAAGGAGATCGCTAATGTCCATGTAAGCAATGAACTGACAGTCTGATGGCGGTGGATGTGAATGTGGAATGCGTGTACACAAATAAATGGCGGCGGCAACGAGAAGGGGGTATTCTTAAATCATGGGCGTGTGCTGTGTGTGATCGGTGAAGAGTTTGGGCTCGGCAGCCCGATGAAAGGCCCAGGCCCAAGCGAGACACAAATCCTGGGCAGGGAGATCGCAGGCTTGCTTACCGTCTTCCAAAGGATTTTCCACAGCGCGCCCAAGTGCAAGCAAAGGGCTTTTCCTTAGTATGCGTCCGCTCATGCCTCTGAACATGTTCAACGCGCCTGGACATCAGCGTAAGTCACTGCATGAGGCGCCATGGGCGCAAACGAGCCGAGCTTGACGAGCCGATGCAAAGAGCGCCGCTTACCTGAATCGCTTGCTGCAGTACTTGCAAGGCAATGTCTTGGGCTTTAACGGCCGACCCTCCCTGTTGTGCTCCATGCCCATAGTATGAATGCTTGGTGTGCTGTTGACAGACTGCATGCCAGCATGGGCGACAAGGCGGGAAGTGGCGAGGACTGGGGGGAGTTGGGCCAGAAGTGGGCGCTGTTTGGCTAAGAATCACCTCGAGGCGAGCAACAAGTTTGCCCGAGTCACACAACGCACAGGTAGTGGGGGGCAGTTGGGAAAATGAGAGAGCAAAGAGAGCAGGTCGAGGCGAGGGTGGCTAGTGAGGAGATCAGAGAGCAGGAGGACGGGAAGGGTAGAGAAAATCAAGAAGAAGAGGGGGGACAGATCGAAGTCAATATGGCGGAGATTTGGGACGCTGCAGGTATGCGTTGTTCTTCCCTGCGGGAGTAAGGCGAAGAAGAGGAGAGGTCGGGGGAAGCGGGGGCGAGAAAGCGAGGAGAGGGGGTAGCGGCTCCTGACCAAGGCACGAATCTAGGATCGGTACAAATCGAGTGACGAAACCAATAGCAGTAGGAAGACGGCAACAAGCCGGAGAGGACCGTGTCTGGTTTGTGATCCTCAGACGGGCCGCTTGGGCGGAGAAGCGTCGCACAGTGCCAGTATCGGGGGCAGAGAGGAGGCGCAGAGTCAGGTTTCGCGATCAGAAAAAAACAGCCAGAAAAGGGCCGGTCCTCTTGAGACAATGGCCAGCTGTTCGGGTAGTATTGTGTTGCCCAAGGGTGTTTTAGTGTCACGTAGAGTCAATGTTGTGGTGCTGTTGTCCAAGGGCGCTGGCCGTTGAGGCCTTGTCGTCGTGCACGTATTTCGATAATTCAGACTAGGAAAAGAAGCGAAAGAAGTAAAAGACTGATGTCGAGGTGGCCATTTTCGCGAGAATAAACGGCAGTCAAAATACAATGCCAAAAGGTCGTGTCTGCGGGGGTTTGGGACAGACTGAGAACTGGACGGGCATGAAGAATGCTAGAGTCTGGGGACAGTTGCTAGAGAAAGCGGAGAGGCGGGGAAGGAAAAGATCGGAGCGAGTACGAGAGGGAGATTGGATAAACGTATACGTAAATTGTGGGGGGGCCCAGCGCGTAGCGCTGTGAGTGTCGGGGGAAGTAGCAGTACCTTCTCTGCTTGGAGATAGCAAGATGGCAGGAGCGAGGAGCGGGGAGAAGCGGAGAGAAAGCACAGGTAGTAGGCCGCATGTGAAGGTCGTATTGTGCCGTTGTACGGAGTGCTCCATTTGGATATTCGTCCTTTTCGATGCTCGGAAGATGTCGATGTCCCGCGCACGTCTCATTAGGAGCTGAATGCTCTGTGCTAACGGGGACAAACAGAGTAGACAATACTAAGTTTTGGGCGAAATGAGTTCCAGATTCCCGACAAGATTCACTTTGGGAAGGAACAATAGGCCCAATCGACACAATGACGTCTTTACAATGCAACGACGAAAGGCACGACTTCTCTCTAGAACAGTGAACCGTCGTCTGGAGCGAGACCTCCTTGCAGGGAGGCTTGCTTGTACAGATACAATTGTCAAGAAATGCGGAGAAGACATGTTGATCGCCGTTCTGGGAAAATACCGCGCATATCCCAAAAAGTACCTCTCAAGAAATAACGACGGCGATCTCTGATAGCGACAGGGCCTGGTGAATTGCTGCTGGATGGAGTCCCCAAATTTCGTAGGCCGGGTTCGCCTCTAGTTTGCGGAGAGGAGGGGATTGGTGGAGAGCGTGGGGAACGGGTCCGCGGTCGCCTGTACTCCGTAAGCCACATCAAGTGCGGAGATACAGTGCCGCCACAGTGACAGTCGCACTCCGGCGTGGTGTGTCTGGGCACCTCGGCACTTTCTCTGTCAGATGTATTTCGTTTGTAAACGCCAGAAATACGACATGCGCTGTACGCCGCATGTCTACCTGATGTCCCAGCTTCCCGACGCTGGCTTACAGAGGGTACCCTGCCATTGGTGGTGGAGCTGACCGCCACGCCATCGGGGGGAGGATGCACTCGTACATGTACTTGGCCATAGGGGATGGAATCAGCCGTGCCATTCCCAAGCGGAAAAGACGGTCAGCCCCCCCCACGGGGAGACAAGTGTTTCGGTGGACCTGGGCTGAAGGCCCCGCTTCGGGAATGCATATCCTGGCACGGGAGAGAGTGAGAATTCGTGTCGTTGTTTACAGGTGAATCATGATTTTTTGTACTTTTGCACAAGACCATTGGTAGCTTTCTCTATCTATCCCTCCTGGGAATACCCGACATCGCCGCTGTCTTGTCCCAGCTGTATCAGCCGGGTGCGCATGCCCTCCGCCCGCGCACGCTCTGCCGCCGTCAGGCTGCTCAGGTCGCAGTGGTCCACCCAGTCGCCGACGCCGTGCTGCAGCACGTTGCGCGCCCGGTGCCGCCCGCCGGCGACGTGGCCGACCGAGCCGTGCAGTGTTGCTCGCTCCACCGCCGTGTGGTAGACGCCACGGTGCAGAATGTTGTTGTTGTAAAAGACGGCGTCGCCGGGACCCAGCCGCACGACCAGCTGCCTCATGGCGCCCTTGACCGTGTCCGGCTCGGCGGGCAACTCGGCCGCAAACGGGTCGGCCGCTCGCTCTCCAGCCGTTCGCGCGCGCCGGTGCGAGCCCGGCACGACGACTAGGCTCGCGTCATCCCAGAGCGCCAGGTTCCACTGCGCGTGCCATGCCGGCTGTCCCAGCCGGGCCAGCTCATCGGCCGCGCTCGCCTCGGGCGGGATATCGTCGCGGTGCCACCGCAGTTCGTAGTCCCGGTAGTCGGGCCGCACGAGCATGTTGTACAGCTCCATGACCAGCTGGTCGTCACCACACTCGTCATCCCCGGCCGCTCCTCCTTTCAACAGCTGCCTCGCCACGTCCAACGGCCCGTCTGCTCCAAAGTAGCTGCGCGCAAACACGGCCGCATCCGGGCCCAACTCTGGTCGCAGCAGGTGCTGCACGCCCCAGATGCCGCCACCGCCATCCTTTCCATTGCTGACGGCTGCTGCTGCCGCCGCCGTCCGGTCCCAGTTCTGCCACGGCGGAAACTGCTTGCCCACTGTCCGCACGTACGGCCAATCGCCCGCACGGGCCTTTGCCGCTGTCCGTGCCGCGGCTTCCTGCAGCGCCTTGAGCTGGTCGCCGCTCACCAGCTGCCGCACAATCACGAAGCCGTCCTCCTCCAGCTGCTGAGCGAGATTGTCTGCCGTCATTGGGACTTGTCTGGAGGAGAGCTCTGTTGGGGACATGAGAGTCGGTATCCTGGGAGGCGTCAATGCAGCTCAATACTTATGGGCGCTGCCCGTCGCATGCGCATGGTTACATGGAGTGCGATAAGCTCGGCTATGTAACGTGTAATTGAGGTATGACCGCTTTATCGAGCCACTCAAGGTCACATGACTCCGCGTTCATTTGCCCCGCTCAAAGTAGCTAGTGTCGCGAGCCGCGTTGGTCAAGTTCCGGCGATTCGGCCTTTTTGCTTACTTCTGTTTCTTCTCACTTGTACATTTACGAAGATGCCGCCGCGGAAAGGAACGAAGGCGGCGGGGAGCGCAGTGCTGCCTGAAAGGCGGCGCTCTGCGCGGACCAATTATGCCAAAAAGAGCAGCTACTTTGAGGACAGCGACGAGTCGGACGAGGAGATTAAAGTCGATTCTCGTCCGGCAAAGCGGACGCGGATGTCCAATGGGCGAAGGAGGCAGGAAGTGGAAGATAACAGTGAGGATGATGTCTATGCGGAGGAAGAGGAGGAAGAAGAGGAAGAGGATGAGGATGAGGAGGAACGTGATGATGATACACGGAAGCAGCAAAAGAAGCAAAAGGAAGAATACCACGACGATAACGACGACAACGACGACAACGACGACAACGACGACGACGACGACGGTGACGCCCCTCTTAAAGTCACATTCACGCCACACAAACAGCTGCGCCCCCTCGGCGGCGTCGAATATGCCGACACCTGCGTGCACCCCAACACGATGCTGTTTCTGCGCGACCTCAAGGCCAACAACCGCCGGACTTGGCTCAGGGGTGCGCTCTTTCTTGTCCACATGTCCATTCCCCCCCTGACGCTGTTAGAAAATGATGCCGAATACCGCCGCTCCCTCACCGACTGGAACTCGTTTGTCGAGACGCTCAGCGCCCGCCTCATTGCCGAGGTCGACGACACTATCCCCGAGCTGCCCGTCCGCGACGTTATCTACCGCATCTACCGCGACATCCGCTTCTCAAAGGACAGCACGCCCTACAAGCCCCAGTACTCGGCTGCCTGGTCGCGCACCGGCCGCAAAGGCCCCTATGCCTGCTACTATGTCCACTGCGAGCCCAATGGCCGCTGCTCTATCGGCGGCGGCCTCTGGCACCCGGCGGCCTCTGAGATCCAGTTGCTGCGTGCGAGCATTGACGAGCGGCCGCGTCGCTGGCGCCGGCTGTTGGCGGGTGTTGGCGGTGACGGCGACGGTGCGGCCGGCGAGAACGCCGACGTCGACGCGTTTCGTCAGACTTTTCTCCCGGCCGCCGCGCGAGGCAACGAGGAAGCCGCCATCAAGGCCTTTGCCAAGCTCAACGCCGACAATGCCCTCAAAACTAAGCCAAAGGTATGTCTGGAAAGCCACCAGCCTGCTGCTCCCACGCCTCTCTAACCCTCTGACCCAGGGCTTTGTCGCCGACCACCGCGACATTGAGCTGCTCAAGTTGCGCAACTACACGGTCATGAAAAAGGTCCCCGATTCTATCTTTAGCGATGCCGACGGCCAGGATCAGATTATCCGTATTTTCCAGGCCCTCCACGGGTTCGTCTCGCACCTGAACCGCATTGTCCGGCCCGATCCAGATGACGAGAGCTCGGAGGAGAGCGATGACGGCGACGAATGATTCTAAACAATTTTGGAAATTGGAATTCACTTTTTGGACGATCCTTTTGAACTTTTTTAGACAGACTTGAAAAATGTGCGAGAGTATCTACTATCTGACATTCTCCTACCTGATCTAACTCAGATCGAAGCGCGAGTTCGACCGGACTGCGTAGAGTATTTTCTGGCGCATCGTCTCCAGGTTCGTGTACCGCGGCAGCTTCAGCATATTGACACACGTGCTGGCGCTCGGCAGCCGTGTCTCGTCCGAGCCTGCATCCCGGATGTAAAAGGGTGGCTTGAGCTGTGAGAACCCCAGCAGCGGCGCCCGCGGCGTCGACGTCACAAATTTGAGCAGTAGCCGTCGGTCCGCGTCAGGCAGCGATTCCACCACCTCCCAGAACAGCTTGACCGACGCGTGTTCCTCGCCGTCATCACCGATTTCGTACAGCCCTCCATATGTCGTGTTCTTCCGCAGGTCCTGCACGTCAATCTCCGACGAGTCGCCGCCCACCAGTCGTTGGAGTTCGTTCTGGTTGAACATGCGCAGCCATGCCGGGTCGATAATCGTCTCCAGCCCGTGCAGAAACGCCTTGGTCACTTGGTGCGGCTGCGCCGCCAGCCGGTGCCGCGCCACATAGGAAATATACAGCGGTCGGTTGTCATTGGTCACGGGTATGTCCTCGCCGTTCGGTACCAGGTTCCGTGTCACCGTGCGCAGCGGCATGCCGTCCTTGCTGATCTGGTCCTCCAGCGTAAAGTTCAGATCCAGCTCCGACACGTCGCCATTGTAGTTTTTGAGCCGCAGCATGCCCTGGTACAGCTCCTCGTCCATCTCGCGCAGGTCGTTGACGCTGGCCCGGTACGCCGACTCCGTTGTCGATAGAGACCATTTGAGCAGGAAGAAGCCCGCAAACACAACGTCCAGCAGAATCCCCTCGTACATGCACTTACCGACAAGCCGCCCGGTAAATTCAAACTCGCGCAGCATCGTCGAGATATACTCGTTTCGCTTCGCATCCGTTGGATTTTCCTGGCACCACAACTTGGCCTGGTCCAGCGCCAGAGGATTCGGGTATAGCGCGTTCTCCTTGTTCGCCTGGAACTGCATCGCGTTGCCGACTCTCGTTGTGAACACCTCCTTTGTCACACTCATCAGAAACTCTTTCGTCACACCTCCGCCGTCAATGCCCGCTTCCTCCGACCCGTATTCGTCCAGAAACGTAATCTGAATCGGCTCCTTTAGACCCTCGCCAAGTGAATAGAATTGGGCGTATGCACTCTCAAACACCATATGCCGGCTGATCCGCGCCCTGTAGCGCCCCATAGCATCCTCGCGATGCTGGTTCGCGTTCAATCGCCATTGGTCCGGATCGATAAATCCATTCCGCCGCCGGACCTTGTCCAAATCGACGAATTGTCGGAATATCCGAACCCGGAGCTCAAACGGCAGCGCATACGGCATGTTGCGCAGAATCTCCAGCTTCGGGCCGATCGATGCGAGCAACCTTTCGCGACGTGCTTCCTTTCGCTGATTCTGGACCTTCTCCATAAACGCATACCGAGACGGCTGGACTCTGCTAGACAAGGTTAACAAGTTTCGATCCGCCTCGGCACCAGCCGCATCACTGTCGTCCATGTCGATATCCTCATCGCTCTCGTTGTCACCCTCTCCTTCCCCAAGTTCGTGCTGCCGCTGTTCCTCCATCACCACAGCCGAAAGAAAGCTGTCCATGTCAAAGTTTGTCGTCATGAGCCAGTGGTCTGTTGGTAGGAACTGCCGACGCGAGTCCCGCTCATAAAGCATCTGGATGGATGTTGTCACGAGCGACTTGAACGCGTCAAAGTCGACGCCTGCCACGACACAGTATGTCTCGGTCGCCCCTGTTGCTGGTTTGTTGGCGTTCTCATTCCTCGCGCTACCTTGCAGGAGCTCTGCTGCATTGTAGTTTAAGGTGAATGCCAGATTCTTCAGAAACAAGGACAGCCGCTGGAGAGCATCCAAAGGCAGAACCGATGCACGAATATGCGATGGAGACGATGTATTGATATTCGATCCGGACTGGCCCTGGAGGCCGGAAAAAAAATCCTCGTCATCTGTGAGCCTCATGACAAATGTGTGTAGCTCAAGAAACAAGAGAACGGTCCGCCATTCTCGATCCCATGGAGAATCATCGACCGAACCTGAAGAGGATGCCGGAAAGTATCTCCGTCGAAGAAGAAACTCGAGTGTTTTCTTTGGGGACGAGAGGATTACAGAAAAAAGCTGTGTCGTGCTTGATGCCAACCAGAAGAACTGCACGGCAGGCTGCGATCCAGTCGCTGTTGGAATATCGGCGAGACAGAGGCGCATGCGGATGTCATCGGCCTTTTGTGGAAAGCAGCGGATCAGTGTTAGTGCATAGCCGGCTAAGAAGCCAGCCAAGTCCTGATCGGCAGCATTCACCCGGCTTCTAAAAGAGTCAGAACGTGGGGCTCAAAAGCACAATTGAGAAAACATACGCTGTGAGCTTCTCCAGCAAACTTGCCACTTCGTCCTTGTCGGCAAGAGAGCCGATTTTCGCGGACAGGTAGTCAGGCAGGGAGGATGGTCCTTTTGCAGATGGCAGAACCCGAGTTCGTATAGTACCAGACAATGTCGATAGTAGCGTGTAAACGGCTCTCAAGTAGAGAGGCGTGCCGAGAACCGCCACCGTTTGATTTACCTGAAGGTCGACAAGGTGAGCAAGCAGCCATAGCGGCGGCTCAGTCGAGCTTTGCGGAGTTTGCTGTGCAACTTCTATCACGGCCCCGGACAAGACATCCAAATCGATGCCTTTCGAAAACAAGACAATGTGCTGCTCCAGCAAACCCAGCGGATTGGAAAGGAAGGATGTGGCATATGCAAGGTATGCCTTTTGCAGGGACGTGGCTAAAGTGATGTGTCGTCAGAAGGCACTCTAAGAGCAACAGTCATGGGCTAGATGGCCTCTTACCTGGTACACTGCTTTTAGTGTCTAGGGGAGCGGCGACTGCGGCTTGAACCAGAAGGACCTGATCTTGTGTCGTCACCGGTACCGAACAGAGCGCGGCCAACGATCTGAAATATGGGCCGAGGCTGTTGAGGACGGCTTGTGGCTTAATGCGGGCGATACTGGTAAGAAGGCTGACTCGAATTCCGATATCTGGCTGACTGCAGACACGGGTTGTTAGTTCACACACACATACACACACACATGCACAAGCGTTAATAAAACGGTGTAACTTTGTAGCTTACTGTGCCAAAGAAGAGATCAGGATGTCACCAAGCCGCCAAAGTCTGCTCTCGGGGATCTCTCCAGACTTTAAAGGAATGTAATCGCTTCGGGCGAGATCCTCGGCGAAGCTGTCGAGCACTTGGCAGTCGTCGCCCTTTCGAAAACTGGCGACAAGCAATGGGAAGGCTGCCACAGCTCTGCGGTCGGGTGACAGAGTGGATGTGTCGCTGTATAGTTTCTGCAAAGCATGGCGGAATTCGCCCTGGATGAGGCGGCGGATATGGTGGGCTCGCCAGACGCGCTGGATGGCTCGCGCTGACCTGAGCTCGTTCCGTTCTTGTTGGCGTTTCTGGCGTTCGGCCTGGGCATCGGCAACGGCCTTTGATGCTCCTGCGCCGGTCGGTTGAGAGAGGGCATGGGTAAATGGGTTGATGCGTTTCTGGCCACTGAGGTTGACGTTTCGCGGGCGACGTGAATTTCCGCTGAACGTGGGGAACATGGCTTCAAGGCGGCGTCGTCGGAGACAGCTACAAACCAAAGCGGGGGGTCGTCCGAGGGGTCTAAGGCCGGGAGGGCGGGTGTCGTAATACCAGGGCGGGATTCTGTCGTGTCTCTTCCACAGATGTTGTGGATGCTGTCTCACGACATGAACAGGCTGGGACGCAGATTCACAGGCAGCAGGCGTATGTGTGGCAAGTTTGGCCAACAGGTCGGCTTTCTGTCTCAAGCCCGGCCGCGGGCACTATCTTACGGCGTTTGGGTTAGTCAGTCCTAGCGGTAACAGCTCCGCCCGGTTCCAGAAGCGGCGTGGCGTAGCTTAGTCATGAAAATATATTTCCTGGGCATGTGGCTATGCCATGTGGCTGAATAGGGCCCACTTAAATACCGTTGCGAACCGCGATTGCGCCGCTGGCAGGCCCGAACTAATTTCACCACGATTCACAGACACCGCTCTAGTTACTCGTGCAGAATGCACTTTCCGCACATATATGACGGCTGTCCACAGCAAGGGAACGGCGTGCAGTGCTCTTTCTGTGACTATCAAGCGTATCTACTCTTAGAGAAGCCGCCATGAGGCAATCAAGGTCGTGCTTTCTTCAAGGAGCCTTTACGGCTCTTCACCGCACTTTCCCATTATCATAAATACTTATGTAAGCAAGCTATACAGCGTTGTCTTCCCATTCGCGCTAACTAAAGTGGAAAGCCCTGGTAAGGGAAAAAAACGTAGGAGGCAGAAAAAAAGACAATCTAAAACTGCGACAGGTGAAATTCTTTCCCCCCTCCTTCCTCTCTCCAACCCAACCCTCTACAACCACACTTGCCCCCTCAAGGAGAAGACGACTTGGCAGTACGGGCAACGTACTCGATTTCTGTTCTTACAACCTTGCCTTTCCACTGCACAAATCACAAAAAAATTTGAAAATCCACTGAAAATCCAAAACTATCCCAAAACACCTCCGTACCAGCCAATCCGACGGAGCAAAAAAAAACTCGAAAAATTTCACAAAACCCAAATTCTCCTCACGAAACGAACCACGACCGCCGTCAGCCGACAGCAGCCAGACTGAGAACATCGACGCCAGAACGCCTCTGCCTCTACAACCATATCTCCTGTACAAGGTGAGACTACCCAACAGATTGCCCACAACCAACAGCCATCCCCTCGGACTTCTTTGTTTCTCTCCCAGTGATCTGCTCGTTGGCTTCCCCACTACTCCTCCTCGCTTCGTCTGCATCCCTTTTCCGTCGAGCACAATAGTGGCCTTGGCTGCCCACCTCTGCTTGGCCCTTTCTCCTTCTCCGGGCTGCCATCTGTGGCCTACATTCCTCTGCACAACCCCGCCATACACAGGTATTTTTCTCTGTACTAACCATTCAGAGTTTTTGTCGTCTTATCTCATCGAAATGGCTTCCACGACCTCCGGCGCTGTCGACCAGCTCGCCTCGGACCTGAGCAATACCAGTCTCACCGGCGGCGAGAAGGCGGCTCCCGCCATCAACACGAACGTGGCCACCGAGGGCGCTGAGATCGACACGGCCGGTCCCACGCCGAGCTCGGCGGCTGCTCACCCCCAGGCTTCTGCTTCGCTGTACGTCGGCGAGCTCGATGAGTCGGTCACCGAGGCCATGCTCTTTGAGCTCTTCTCCCAGATTGGCCCCGTCGCGTCGATCCGTGTCTGCCGCGATGCCGTCACCCGTCGCTCGCTCGGCTACGCCTACGTGAACTACAACAGCACCGCCGATGGTGAGAAGGCTCTTGAGGAGCTCAACTACACCCTGATTAAGAACCGTCCTTGCCGGATCATGTGGTCGCAGCGTGATCCCGCCCTTCGCAAGACGGGTCAGGGCAACATCTTCATCAAGAACCTGGATGCCGCCATTGACAACAAAGCCCTGCATGACACCTTTGCCGCTTTCGGTAACATCCTCAGTTGCAAGGTTGCTCAGGACGAGCATGGCAACTCCAAGGGCTATGGATTCGTTCATTACGAGACCGACGAGGCTGCTCAGCAGGCGATCAAGCACGTTAACGGCATGCTGCTGAACGAGAAGAAGGTCTATGTCGGCCACCACATCCCCAAGAAGGACCGTCAGAGCAAGTTTGAGGAGATGAAGGCCAACTTCACCAACATCTACATCAAGAACCTGAACCCGGATGTCACCGACGACGAGTTCCGCAAGCTGTTTGAGCAGTACGGCGGCGTCACGTCGTCCACCATTGCTCGTGACCAGGAGACTGGCAAGAGCCGTGGCTTTGGCTTCATCAACTTTACGACACATGAAAGTGCTGCCAAGGCCGTTGAGGAGCTCAATGGCCGCGACATCCACGGCCAGGAGCTGTACGTCGGGCGCGCGCAGAAGAAACACGAGCGGGAGGAGGAGCTCCGCAAGTCTTATGAGGCCGCCCGCCAGGAGAAGGCAAGCAAGTACGTTGGCGTCAACCTGTACATCAAGAACCTTGAAGATGAGGTCGATGACGAGAAGCTCCGGGAGCTGTTTTCCACGTTTGGTCCCATCACGTCAGCCAAGGTTATGCGCGAGACGCTCACCGAGGGCGACGAGGAGGTCAAGGAGGAGGAGCAGGTCAAGGAGGAAGAGCCCAAGGAGGGCGAGGCCGATGCCGCCGACAAGCCATCAACGCCGCGCCCCAGACTGGGCAAGAGCAAGGGCTTCGGCTTCGTGTGCTTCAGCAACCCCGACGACGCCACCAAGGCCGTCACGGAGATGAACCAGCGGATGGTTGGCGGCAAGCCCCTCTATGTGGCCATTGCACAGAAGAAGGAGGTGCGCAAGAGCCAGCTGGAGGCTAGCATTCAGGCCAGAAACACTCTGCGCATGCAGCAGGCTGCCGCCGTTGCTGGTATGCCCCAGACATACATGCAGCCACAGGTCTACTACCCGCCCGGTCAGCAGCAGTTCCTGCCGCAGGGCGGCCGCGGCATCGCGTTCCCCCAGGGTGGCCTGAGCATGCCCGCTGTCCAGGGTGGTCGTCCCGGCCAGTATGGTCCGGGCTTTGCCGGCCCCCAGGGCGGCCGTGGCATCCCCCCCCAGCAGATGCCGCCGAGCGTGTACGGCATTCCGGGTCAGTTCCCGCCTGGCGTTCCTTTCCCCAACAACGCTCAGTACATTTCTGCCATGCAGGTGCAGCAGGTCGGTCGCGGCGGCGCCCCCGCCGGTGCCCGCGGCCCGATTCCCGCCCTTGGTGGCCACCCGGGTGGCATTGCTGGTCTCCAGGGCGCTGGCGCTGGTCTGTCCGGCTTCCCCCCGACCCGGCAGAATGGCGGCGGCCGGGGTGCTGGTCGGGGCCAGCCCCAGGTCTTTGCTGGCCCGCAAGCTGGCCGTGGCGTCCCGGGTCAGGCTGCCGCCACGGTGGTGCCTGAGCTGAACCAGATCAGCCTGATCCAGGCACAGCTCAACTCGACCAACGGCAACGTTCAGCAGCAGAAGCAGATTCTTGGCGAGGCCATCTTCCCCAAAATTCAGGCCTTCCAGCCCGACTTGGCTGGCAAGATCACCGGCATGCTGCTGGAGATGGACAACCAGGAGCTGGTTCACCTTATTGAGGACGAGGCGGCCCTGAAGGCCAAGGTCGATGAGGCTCTGGGTGTCTACCAGGACTACGTCAAGGCCCAGACCGCCGAAGAGGAGGTTGAGCAGAAGCCTGCCGAGGAGGCTGCTTAGGTGTGTTGAGTACCTATCTGCGGCCCGCTTTACCGGTTTTTCCACGACCGGATCCTGTCGAAAAAAAGGAGCGTGAATGTGGGAGAAACAACCCGGCGCGTTTCTCGATGCAGATGATACCAAATATTTCCTTGTCTATTTGTTTATGTCGGCATTTTTCGTGGTATTTGTTGGACCGCACCAACTCCGGGTTCATGCCGTTTTTTTTATTGTTTTACTTTTCCAAGACCTGGCCAGGCTTGCAGTCTGCGGAACGACATACCGCCATGATATTGTTGCAGCTCACTGCGATGTGGTGGTGAGGGATGATGACGGCGGCCGCGGTGCCGAGCAAGCAGCTGTCCCTCGGCGTTTTTTATTTGTACTGATAGACTCGTGGAATTTGGTCAAGGGGGTCACGGGCGGGAGGATGTGTTTGGCAAAAAAGTCTGCGAGCTGATTTACTTGGCCCCCGGCTGATGGATGTGCTTCATTCAGTTTATATGCTTTACGCCGGAGGCGTTTGTCTGTAATAACCTTTTATCCCTTCAGTTGTCAGAAAAAGTGTGTCGTGTGTCGTGTGTCGTGCCGAGAATGGTAGAGTGTAGATAAACAGCAGCCAAAATTAGCAATTGTTATCCTATTTGAGAGGCGCCAATTAATCATTCGACCCGAACTACTCCATATTGTATTTAAAATAAAAACGCCATGTTCCTGTTCCTGGGTGCGTCCCTAATCTGCCAGCGATTACTTGGTGATTCTTCGACTGCCAGAACGCTAAACCGTATATATTGAAAACGAGGGTAAACGCCTTGTTCACCAGCCTCCATTTTGCATCATTCATAAACTCTCTCATCGCTCCTCATGATAGATCTTGTTGCCGCGACTTGTGCGGTTCCTGGCCCCGAGAGGCTGCAGGATTGTAAACGTTTATTGTGCGAGGCCGGGCGCCTCGGCACCAGCATTCGAAGAGAATTGGCTTGGCGTGCACTGTCCATCTAATTGCGCAACGTGATATCGTGAACAGTCGGCGCTTTAATCTGCACGCCTCGTGCGTGCGCTCCGGCGGGTTGTGCGCGGAACAGAATCGGCTTCGATGGCCGTCTCGCCCGACTCGCCGTAGACCTCCTTCTCGAGGCTTTGGGCGGCATCCCAGCCAGCCTTCTCCGCCAGATTGCCGACGTTGCTGAGGCGGCGGCGCATTCGGGCCTCGGCGGCGGTAGCGGTGGCAATGGTGCTGGCAATGGTCGCGTTGGAGGTGTGAGCATTGGCAGCGGTGCGGTCCTCCTTCTTCCCGAGGCGGGCGGCACGAGCACTCTCGGCGTTGCTGCGGCGCATATAGGAGGTGATGAAGAACTTGACAAAAAGGTAGGTCAGGGGCGCCAGGTAGAGGACATTCAACCAGATGGCAAAGGTCTCGCCCACGGTGAGAATGCAGGGGACCGTCTTCATGCCGTAGACGACAGGGTCAACAGATCCCGGGTAGGTCGAGTTCACGGAGCTAATGGCCTCGGTGGCGGATGAGGCGCTTGCAGAGTTGCCGGAGAACAGGCCCTTGACGGCACCGAGGATCGTCTGGGAGCCGGCCTCGGCGTCGGCAGCCGCAGCAGGCGACGCCGTGTTCGTCTGGGAGAGCACGACGGGCACAGAGTAGGAGACGAAAGAGTGGACCATGGCGTAGGAGGCGCCGAGGAGGAACTGGGTGATCTGCATGGTGGTGAGGGTGCGCTTGATAAAGGTCGGTACCCGAATGGAAAAGGCCGTAATGGTAAAGTAGGTGTACTGAAGCTGTCAGCAAGTGGCAAAAGTACATGGCGAGATGCAAACGGTAGATTCTTACCATCAAGGCGTGGATGCCGGCGTTGACGAACGCAAAGACCCAGATGGGCGAGCTCATGTAACGCATGCCAGCCCACATGCACATCATGGCGCCAGCGTGGTGGTAGGTCTGGAGGGTGGAGCTGAACTTGCCCTTGGCGAGGATAATAAAGGTGTCGAGAACTTCGTAAAACTTGCTGAGGTAAAAGATCCAGCCGTAAAAGGACAGGCCCTCGTTCCAGATACGGCCAGGCTGAAGACGGTCCGGGCCAATGCTGGGCTCGCCCTGCGAGGACAGGGTCTGCCACTGGTTGGTGGCCTCGTTGAAGAAGAGGCCGTTGCCGAGGCCGGGGGCACCGTGCAGTCGGCAGTAGCCGTCGACGGTGCCGGCCCAGCCGTTGGCAATGATGCGGCCGGTGCTGTCAACAGTGCTGCCAAAGGGGTTCACGAAGCTGCGGCGCAAAGTGCCCAACATGCCGTAAAAGGTCCAGGCCGAGTAGACGGCGAGGAAGATATTGTGTAGGACAACAAAGACATAAAAGGCACGGGTTTTGCTGATGGCCCAGGGCCGCCGGTCGGTCGAGCGGTTGTAGTGGTTGAGGGCCTTGGCGGTGACTGCGTAGACGGTGGCAATGGTCAATGGCACACGGGCGTCGAGAGCGGCGCGGTAGATATGGTCGGGAATGGTAAAGGGCGGTGCAAACGAGGCGGTGCCGGCGGGCGGCGGGGGCAGGAAAGGCGGGTTGCCGCTCGGTGGGAAATGGAAGAGCGACGAGGCCGGCAGGTCGGCGTAGACGGCCGGAGACGCCATCGTGACAATGTGTGGAAGGGGGGGGAGAGAGGGAGAGCGGACGAGGCAAGGGAAGTTGAGCAATGCAAGGACCAAAAACCCGCGAGGCTTTGGAGCTTAGCTCTGCCAGCAGACGGTCCGAGAGCAGGAGCAGTACGGTCGACGACCAGGAACAAGAGAGTAAGAGGGCGAGAGAACAAGAGAACAAGAGAACAAGAGGCAGCGGAAACAGCAGAGACGGGGAGAGGCAGAGAGGTTCAAAACCGATGGGAAGAGAATAAATAGGCAAGGGCAAGGCGGACTGGGCAATTATTTTAATAATTAAATCTGCCGGGGAGGCAAGAATCGTGTGCACACAGGACTAGGCCGGGTTGAAAAAAAAAGAGCCGATCCAACAAGACAGGCCCACGGCCGGAAGAGACAAAATCTGGCCGGGCGGAACCTGGATGATAGTGCGATTGGAAAGTGGATCACAAGGCGGATTACGCGAGAGAGAGAGAGAGAGAGAGAGAGTGCACAGAGTGTAAATATACACGTTTACAATAAATATGAGTAAAGCAACGACGTAGCATATATATCACCGTGCAAGGAATGGGCCAGCTGTGGGTTGCAAGCCGAGGGCGCGGCTTCCTTGTTGGGACGTGCAGCCGGAGGCCAGGACGGCGGGGCTAGGTGGACGGCGGCGGTGGCAGGCGCGTTGGACAGCGTGGTAGACAAGAAGGGGTCTTCGGGACATCGGAGAGCGCGGAAGCAGCGAGGACACGCACGCGTTAGAATCGTGCAAAAACGGCCGCGCGAAGTGTCGTATATGACATCACATGCAATTCGTGCATCGCCCGTCGTGCCATGTGCAGCGGGATGGGCAAATGGGAGGGCGACAGCAATGCCGGGACACAAGCAGGCTCTGGGCGGGATCGCGTTCCGTGCAAATGGTTTCGGATGCGGCGGAAATAGACACGAAACCCGTTTGATTAGCTACAGCGTGACCGGAACGCGGTTAGATAAGTATGGGAGATATCCATCAGACGACGTCATGACGCCGTGGGACAACATCCTTCGGGCCGCGATTTGTATGATTCAAGGATTCATGATTTAGTGATTTAGCGAGCCTTCTTTGTCGCGCCTTGCCGCCTGCAAGGCGGACGACCGGCAGAACAACTGCTTTTTTCGAGTTGCGCGTGCATAATTGTATGTGATCTTTGCCACAAATTGTTGGGACCTCCGGGGCTGGCCAATCAGAGCCGTCGACTTACAGTGGTTTGGCTGGGACAGGGATTGGCGGGGGCGAACATTATGGCGGTATTGGGTATTTGGCGAGCTCGTCTGTTTTCGGGCGTCCATGCGACATTATCTGCCAGGGACAAATGGGAGCAGAGGCCAAGACCAAACGATGATCTCGATGGCCGTCGCAATCCGGCCGGGTGGAGCCGTTGCAGGGCGTGGCTTCCGGTTCAGGTGAATTGCTCTCGCGTGACGACAGCAGAGCGCATATTGCGCACAGGAACAGGCCTGTTGGTTGACCAGGGGCGGTATCGGATGGGTGCAATCGGAATCCGTGCTTTGGAGGCGTGTTTGGAGGCCCGCCGGCAACGGCAGCGGCGTCTGGGCATTTTCACCACTGTTGCCCGTAGTTGCAGCCGCTTGCGGTTTGCAACAGCTCTCAACACATTGCCCCGCACTGCAGGCAGTCTTTCCCCAACAAAATAGCTTGCCCGTCATGCAGGCGTACAAAGGGATGAAGCTAGCGAGCTGGGGAAACGAAACCACAGAAGCAGAGGACCACAGAAAGCAAGAGCCCGGCCAGAACGCGACGTGTAGTCGCTTCGAGCAGTTTTTTTGGGGGGGGCACTTGAAACCCCAACGCATCTTACGAGGGGTCGCAAGGAGATTGTATACTCCGGTGTGCGTTCCATGCCGAGGCTCAAAGGACTTGGCAGCAAGTGGAGCCATGGCTGTGGCTGCCAAAAGTCACTGTGGCTTGGGGTGTGCAGAGAGTACCGGAAGCACGACGGCCAGCTGGCGATGCCGACGATTCGAAGCAATGGGGTCTGACCCGAGCGAAGAAATCGACGTATTTGAACAACAATGGTACGGCAGCTTCAATGTGCTGCGACGTGCCGCGGCGTTGCATTAGGTAGAGCGGCATCTGAAAGAGGGGAAGACCGTGAGGGGACGTGACGGGGGAGACAAGATCGTCCTCCCTGGTGATAGATGTCCGGATTCCTGCTTCTCTTTCTGCGTGTTTGTCGTAAAATCGGTGGCAGCCCGACACAAAAGCGAAAAGCGAAAAAAACAACAAAAACCGGCAGACGACAAAGAATGCGCATGGAGCCCGTTCATGGACCCGTCCTGCCGCCGGTCCCGGCCGGTGCCTGGTGGAACGAGACCCAGTGGGCGGTGCTGCTGTCGCTGATGGACGCGGCGCTGTCGCCGGTGGTGGCAGCCGGCGAAGGTGCGGCGGCGGCGGCGGCGGCGGACGCGGTGCAGCTGTCGCCGGCCGACTTTGCCGACACGGTAGCCCGCGTCCGCAGCGCCATGGTTGACCCGCCTGACGAAGCCCTGGTGGCTGCGTATCTGGCCGACCGGCCGTCGGACAATGCCGACTTTATCGACGCGCTGCGGCGCAGCATCGCGACGCTGCCGCCGGACACGCAGAAGCAGATGGGCGACGTGCTGGCGGCCTTGTCGTGCGCACTTTCCCTTGCACCCCCGGAGGCGTCGTAAAGCGCACTCTCCGCGCTCTCCGCGCTCTCTGCGTTCCCTGCTGACCCGCAGACGCCGTGCTGGCGCCCTCCTCCTCACGGGCCGCTGGACCCCCGTGCACCAGCAGCCGCTCCCCGCCCGCGAACGGATCCTGCAAGGCTGGCAGCGCGCGTGGACGCCGGCCCTGCGCGTGCTCGCCCGGTCGCTGTGCTCGCTGGCCCAGACCGCCTGGCTGGTCTCGGCGCCCTTGTTCCCGCAGGCCTCGGGCTTCCGGGAGGCGCCGGCCGAGCGGCGGACCGAGACGTCTTTTGATTTCGCCTTTTTGCAGTTTGACGGCGACACGACAATGGAGACGGACATTGTCATTGTCGGCTCTGGCTCGGGCGGCGCCGTGTGCGCCGAGGTGCTCGCGGCAGCCGGCCACCGCGTCGTCGTCGTCGACAAGGGCTACCACTATCCGCCCGCGCAGCTGCCCTTGTCGCAGAATGCAGGTCTGCGACTGCTGTACGAGAACGGCGGCCAGGTGGCGACGACGAACCCGAACCTGGCCGTGCTGGCCGGTGCCTGCTGGGGCGGCGGCAGCGCCATCAACTGGTCCGTGTGTCTGCGCACGCCGGCGGCAGTGCGGCGCGAATGGGCGGCGGGCCAGCCGGGCATGGCCTTTTTCGAGTCGCCTGCGTTTGACGCCTGTCTGGACCGCGTGTACAAGACCATGGTGCCAGAGGAGGATGAGGACGGCGAGGACGGCGAGGACGTCCAGGGCGCCAACAACCGCGGCCAGTCCCACCGCGGCCGCGTCCTCTTGGACGGCGCCGCCCAGCTGCGCTTCCAGGCGGCGCCGCTGCGGCAAAACACCCGCGACGGCCGCCCCCACGACGACGGCTACTGCCACCTCGGCTGCGCCTCGGACGAGAAGCGCGGCGCCACCGTCACCTGGCTGCCCGCGGCCGCGGCGGCCGGCGCGCAGTTTATCCAAGGCTTTCACGTCGACCGTGTGCTCTTTGACGCGGACGACGGGTCGGCCCCCACGGCGCCAGGCCCCGTCGACCTCGCCGCCGCACCGCAGGCCACCGGCATCGTCGGCACCTGGCTGTCCTGCGACGCGGCTGGCCGCTCCGCCGGCCCCGACAACGACGACGACAGCCACCGCCGCCGCCGCCGCAGCCGTGTCGTCATCCGCGCCCGCAAGGTCATTGTGGCCGCTGGCGCGCTAAACAGCCCGCTGCTGCTGCGTCGCAGCGGCCTGGACAACCCCCAGATCGGCCAGAACCTGCACCTGCACCCCTGCGGCCTTGTCGGGGCCTTTTTTGCCGAGGAGACCAAGCCGATGGATCGTGAGTCGGGACGCTGCCTCGCGCCCACTACACACACAAACTGACAACCGGAAAAAACACGTGCTAACTCTTGGACGCGCCAGACGGCATCATCACGTCCATCTGCACCAGCTTCGAGGACATGGACGGCCACTACCACGGCCCCCGCCTCGAGTCCACCTGCATGGTGCCGTACGTCATTCTGACCAGCCTGCCCTGGTCCAGCGGCCTCGACTTTAAGCTCGCCGCCCTGCGCTATCGCCACTATGACGGCTTTATTTCCCTCACGCGCGATCGCGACGCTGGCCGGGTCTTTGCCGACCCGATGACCGGTCAACCCGTGATTGACTACGCGCCGTCCGACTTTGACCGTGAAAACGCTCTCGAGGGCATCATTGGCATTGCCCGCCTGTGCCACGCCGCCGGCGCCACTGAGATCCGCGCCTATCTGCCGGGCGTCGCGCCCTTTGTCCGGTCCGGCAGGGAGTCGGCCGAGGCAGCCCAGCTGACCCACTCCGCCGACGATGATGCCTCCTTTGAAGTCTGGGTCCACGACATCCGCACCGCCGGCCTGTCCGCCTCGGTCCTCTGGGGCGGCTGGCAGACCACTATGCCCTTTGGCTCGGCCCACCAGGTCGGTACCTGCCGCATGGCCGACGACGGCGGCGCCCACAGCGTCGTGGATCCGCGTGGCCGCGTCTGGGGCACCCGAGGCCTCCATGTGGCGGACGGCAGCGTCTTTCCCAGTGCCAGCGGCGTCAATCCCATGCTGACCGTCATGGCTCTGGCGCAGTGGATTGCCCAAGGATTGGTGGAGGAGATGGCAGAATAGGGTACCCACCGAAAGAGGCTTGTTTACAAATACAGTTGATTGCAGTTTGAATAGTTCAAAATTGACACCAGCCACTCTCTGTTTTGTTCACTTTTATTGGTTTCGGTAAACTATGACAGGGATCACAAAGAAGAGGCGACATCTCAGATCAAGAGCCCGCCAGGGGGGGCAGCCTCCAGGACTGCCCTCGACGCAATATACAAAATGTGACAAATGAAATCCAGCACCTCTGGCAGCATACCGCTGGAGCAGGACTGGCCACGGCTCTCGCGCCGCAAGGTCTATGCCGCCCTGTCCCTGCTCCGTGTCCAGGCGGCTGGCAGGTGCCGTGCTCGCAGAGCCGTGCAATCCTGCCATTCTGCAGCTCTGTAGCGAGGTGAGCTACACGCATGCCCAATATCTCCCCTCTGCCGCTCGGCACACGTCCATCTGTCCGCCCTCGTCCGATCCGGCGGACGCGTGGGCGGACATTGTCGTGTCTGTTTGGCAGTCCGTCGTCCTCGCAAGCTATGCGCCTCCGGGCTTCGACTTCTCCTGTGCGCTAGGCCCCCCAACTGTCTCTCGGTCCGGGGAAAATCGTCCGGGCCGCTAAAACAGGGTGAGCAGATGCACTGTGGGCAACCAGTTGCTCACAGCCGCTACTCACTCGCTGCCTCCGGTTCCGTCTCGCTAGTCCTCGCGGCCCGTGCAACGAAATAGTGTCATGGTAACAGGAACGCTGACCCGCTGGTCGTCGTGTATTCCGGATACTCGAGCGAATGAAAAAAACTCCGTAGCTGTTCGTGGAAGAAATCAATTCTCCCGCTTTCCGCCATGGGAAAGGCTAACCGTGCAGTGCGTGAGGCGTATTCATCGGATCAGGTCGTAACTCATTCCGTTCGGGACAGATGTCGAATGGCCCTCGGCGGACGTATGAAAAATATAGACAAGAAGAGAAGAAAAAGAAAAGGCCCGAAGGGTGGGTATCTCGAATTAGGAAAGCCCGGAGAAAGGGGGGACGGGGAAATGGTGGAGAGAAAAGATCGGATGTCTGGTCTGGAATCTGGCCAGACCGCATTGCTGCGCAATAGTCTTTGTAAAAGAAACCGAGCTCCGCCTGTGTATTCGCCCTGCCGAAAATGCAACAAATGCAAGAAAACCCGCCCGAGGACCCAGCCATGATGAGGGAACGCAAACGAAGATGAAGCTGTGTTTACCGACCTCGCGGTTCGTTCTGGTGAGGGATCTTGCCTCTCTTCCCGTGAACCAAAAAGCAAAACCCATGTAGAAGCACCAAAAGGGAAAAAGGGGAAGAAGGGGAAAGGGGAAAAAACGCGCCCGCTGAAAAATGATGTTCCCGGAGTGGTGCTGCATGCTGAACGCCAAAATGCCTGTATGCTGAGAAAAGCTCCGCTGTTGTCCGAATGCTATCGCCGTGTTGCCGCTTTCCTGATGCCAGATCTGAAAAATCATTCGAGGTGCACAGCCTCCTGTAAAACGCCGTCCCTGGACCAACGCCGATGGATCGGGGCCGTGGCAGCCGATAGCTCACAAAGGGAAGGGTGGGGGAGCAGTCGTGGCCGGCGCCACAGCCGTAGTCGTAGCCCCCGGGTAAGCAGTTGTGTTGGTGGGTGTTCCAGTGACGGCGGCTGGTTGTCACATTGTCGGCGTGTACTCCTGATACCAGTCGCAGCCAAAGCTGTTGTAGCCCATGCTGACACCGCACTGCTGTGCCAGCATGCTTGGCAACGGCAGCTGTGGCAGTGGTGCGGGCACGAGCGGGGACTGGTAAAAGAGGGCACCTGTCGAATATGGTTGGCTGTAGATGGGTGATGGTGCTTGATGCTGCTGGAGATCCTGCATGCTCATCGAGGCCCATAGTGATGCCGCGCTGCCGGGATCGCACGTTACTGCCACGTTTGGACTGGACGGCAGCACGCGCCACGCGTCTACCGGAGCCGGCACAGCAGTAGCCATGGTCGCCGCGGTGGCTGCAATGGCGGCAGCGGCGGCAAACGACTGCTGCACCCAAAAGTTGTTCATGTCGGGCGTGGCATTGCTGGGCAGCAGGGGTGGCTGGCGCAACAAATCGATCGGCTTGGGCGGTGGCGGCAGGAGTGGCTTGAAGAGGTGCAAAATGTTGTTCTTGACCTCCTCGCTCTTGCCGCACAGCAGCTCGCCGGCGCCATCCTCCTCGAGGCCCTCCAGGGCGGAGACGTGTGTGCGGAAGACGTACTTGTTGATGGCCTGGATGAAGTCGTTGTGCAGCTTCTTGCACTGCTGCTCCTTGTTGGACCAATACTCGGTGTTCGCCTTGGCATCGGCGCAGTGCACATCCTTGTGGTACTCGATCAGCGCCTCGATAGAATCCGGCGTCAGCTTGAAGGCGACCTCGTTCCGTAGGATCATGTCGACGTGCACAATGTAGGCCTCGACGGTGATGAGCTGGTAGTTGCACATAGCCTCGACGAGGGGGTTGGGGTCGCGTTGCAGATCGGCCGCGGGTGCCTTGGTGACCATCAACGAGGCAAGCGTCCAGATGGCGTTTTCCGACGACAGCGTTTCCGTCAGACAGCGGTGGTGTTGGGCGACACTGTTGAGTGGGCGCTTGACCCGGTTGATGCGCTTGAGTGTCAGTGTGAGCCACGGCTCGACCTTGGAGCCTAGGACGACGTTGACGGAGGAGGCTCTTGGCGCAAAGGCGGCGGCCGAGGCCGGCAACAGTTGTGGCGGCATATCGTATGTGGGGGTGGGCAAAGCAGCGGGATTGCGGCTCTGGGAACAAAGGAAACAGAAAGAAAGGAAACGGGACAGAGGAAAGGAGAAAGGAGAAAGGAGAAGAGGAAAGTAAGCCGGGCGGTTCTTAGTTCGGGAGGTTGAGAGTCGAGAGGCGGTCGAGAAGCGATTAGAAAATCGGCGGGTATGGATGGAAAAACACAAACGAGACTAAGACGACGCCGCGGCTACCGATAGAAGAGAAAGGTGAAGGGGAGGGGGGAAGAGACGAGGGTTCGTGCAGAGAGAGAAGGACAGGAAAGGCGTGTAGAGAAGGGTGGTGGGGGAGAGATATACCAAATCCTCAGCCTCCGCTTTTGGGGCTGCTGAAGGTGCCGTGGTAAGGCCAAAAGGGAAAAGGTGGTGGAGCCCTCAGTGCAAGGCCGCCGGCAGGGGGGGTGTGCCGGTTGGGTTAGGGGTGTGGAGGGCCGACCGCAGCAGTTGCAGCGGCGGCGCCGATGAGGAAAAATAACTTGTGGGCGAAAAGCGAAAAGCGAAAAGCGTGGAAAAAAGCGTGGAAACGGCAGAGACAGAAAACGCTTCCTGTTTGGGCTGCCGCCGGTGCGACCCACAGGCGATGTCTGGCCAGGTACTTCGTACTCGTACACGATTTGCGAGGACGGCAACCACGAGCCCACACTCCTTCTCAGCGCCGCGAATACACCGTGGCGAGGAAGGGGCGAGAGCGCACGAGCAAGGAAGAGCGCACGAGGAAGGCGCGCATGCAGTTGCTCCTGGCGGGGCGACTGTGCTGCTGTGCTCCAGCACTGATCATGCGCGGCATTTGGGGCGAGGCAGACCCGGACAGCGGCCGCAGGGGTTGCATTGCGTGTACGTATCTTACGGGGCACAATGTGTCCTACTCGTAACCCGAACAGGCAACAGGCATGCACGGCCCAGCAGCTGCTGGGCGGCGCAGGAGCAGTGGGAACTACGAAGTACTCATGCGGCGTACTTAGGCCGGGGCCAAGCACTAACGGCTGCTCCTCCACTGGAGCCCTCCCACAGGTCGCTGGCGGCGTTGTGTGTTGCTGCGCCGGAGGCTGGTTCTGGCCCTCTGAGTTCTCCAACCGACAAGTGATTAATTGCCTGGGAAGGACTGCGTACGATTGCCGACGTACGTGTCATGTGATATGTGCTTAGGTAATATGTGTGTTGGTATGTACCTCAACCTCGGCCTGCGAGAGCAAGTCCGACGAGGTTCCAATCAATTCAAATTGGGAGATGATCTCAGACAGTGGTAACTCCGCGAAGAGTACTTCGGAAGACTTCAAACTCTTCATCGACCATTACAAGAAGGGTGGCACCTCCGCAACGCCTGGCATACGCTGGTTCACGACAATGCCTGAACTACAAAATAAAGTCATCAGGGATAAGGCTGCACCCACGATTGGAGGACAACAGATGGTGCAAACTGTCGAATTCAGGCCCATGGCCACCAACGCGATGCAAAAGATATGTGCCCTCTTACCTACTGCCGAGCACTTAGGGTCTAATAACCAAGCTATACGCCAGCGCTCACTCCCACAGAATTGATAATGGTAAGGTCACCCGGTTATCGTTCGGTGACGATACGGGGTAGAACACACGGACCTACTCTCGAGCAACATTGATGCTTTGGGCCCGCATCCCAGCCTAGAAGAACTCGTCTCAATTATGACACCGCTCGCAGGCGTGGTGTCTCACAGACGGATCAACACATTGAGATACAGATTGTCAACACCGACGATACCCCAATAACAAAATAGTACCGGGAGGACGCAAACCTGAGATCCAGACGTCTCACTGCGTGTTTGGCGCGCAAATTCGAAACCATCTTCATTTTGCGACGCCCCGGGAAACGCATTTCTGTATGGGATAACCACTAAAACTGGACTGAACAAAATGCGCCAGGGAAGGCCAGGGTGGAATGTTGCGGATGCTGGTGCTCAAACTCATCGTCATCTACCTGGATCTACACCGCCAGAGCCTACTAGTCTGCAAAGCATGGACACTGTCCTAGCATCGGGACAGGGTCCGGTGCCGTCTCTAGGGTTGGCGCTACATGAAGCAGGCATGCTGGGCTATCTAGACTTGTCCCTAGACAAAAGAACTGTCTGATTCTCATAAGTGACAGACCGGATGCAAGACGCCTGCCCCGTGACGGTGGCCTGTCGGACATACTACGCTCGATGTAGACACTGCCGTGTTAAGCGGCCGTATTCTCCGTCCACACTATGGCGTATACCCATACGGCACTCTGTCGGAAGCAAACACAGACAAGGAAACAGAAACAGAAACAGAAACATGGTTGCAGCGCTAGATCTGCACCGCACATACGCAGTATCTCGCATGGACCACTTTGACGCCACCATCTTCTGTATGATTTGCAGCTTGACCCAAGTGGGCGACTCCCAAATGACGTCTCACGCGGAAATTGAGCTGACGGCGAGGTCCTGCCAGTCGTATACCTCCCTCAACCACCGACATTAAAGGATGCAGATGCAATCAGAAGCCTAGAGGGGCTTGCTTGTTTCCGGCCGACTGAGCTACTCGAGATTCACGCACAAACTGCAACTCCATGCTGCTACCGTGACTTTACGTTCCCCATCGTTCTTGGCTTCTCACTAAGCGTAGCGCTTTGGAAACTATGGGAAACTGCAGACGACAGGTCAAACGAGCCAAGGTGGGGAGAGCGGTCTGCTCCTCCCATTCCGTTCTTTGAATCGGAGAGTACGGAGGGCGAGTACCAGTAAGCGCGCTGACCCAACAGGATAAGGTCTAGATCGGCATCGGAATCATGGTTTGTCTGTGAAGGGACGGGCACGGCAAAATGCGATAAGAGGAAATGCACGAGCAAGGAGGCACAGCACAATACGGCAGAGACAGGAACACGACAGAGACAGGAGACGGAGAGGGGCAGTGGAGAGCAAAAGGGGATGGTGTGATCCCATAGTTGAGAGGCGGACCAGACTCTGCAATGATGGAAATACGAACCATGTTGTGGAGAGCAGAGGGGGTGTGATCGCCCGGTTGACAGCTTGGAACCATTCTGGAAGCAGAGAAGGGAAACGTGGGATTTCAGCGTCTGGCTATGAAAGCTAGACATTCTGAAACAATGAGATACGTTCTAAGCAAAAAGACGCAGGGTGAAGCAAGTGCGTAGACACGGCGTGGAGGAGGCCGAGCGGACAAAGGTACTCGTACATGCAAGGGAAATGCAGGGGTCACTATCTGCTCTAGATTAGCGTGGAAAGAGGCGGGACGCTCGCGGAAACAAGTGTTGATGCTTGTACTCGTACATGTAGTCGCCGTTGACTCGGTTGACGCTCTGCTCCGTTTGAACAAAGGAAGGAAAATGGCTTAGACGGTAGTTGGCCAATCATGCTCCGTATCGACCCTAGCTTCTCCAGACCCCGGCCGCTATAGCCAGCCAGAGTAGCGTTCTAGCGTGCTGATTGGCTGCTGCAAAAGAATTTCCGGCCAATGACAGGAAAGCATATCGGCCTTAGTGCTGGAGTCGGAACGGCGCCACTACTCTGGACGGCAAGAATGGACGATGTACATAGTGCTGGGCATGGTGGTGGCAAGAGACAGGGGCAACATGCCATGGCGGACGTTCCTGACAAAAATCAATGCGTTCCGTCTCGACGTCCATACGAGCAAGAAGACACGGCACGAGCTGTGACACAGCCTCGTCGGCTGCAGGCGGCACTTTTGATTTTTCGAGCTGGTCACATTCCTCCAGCCTCCGGGGTGAGAGAACGAGTCTAGCAGTCTTAGGTTGTCTTAGATCGAACTCCGTCGCTCGGTGTCGAAGGCGCCGGCTCTCGGTCTTGCGAGACGTAGTGGATATCAGGGGCCTGGGCAAGTGTGAATACTTTGGCCAGGGGAGGAGGATCTTACTCACTCACCTCTCGTAAGATTCCCAAGACCAAAGCCAATGTCGAACCACGGTACTTTTCCATTTCCTCTTTCGGCTGTCTCCTAGCTTCCGTTCCAGGCCAGCCGGGCTCTTGCAGCTCCCGTCTAGCTAGGACAAGGTGATTGAGAGAACGGTCGACAATTGCTAGCCAATACTCTCCATTTTACCAACAACGTCTGGAGGGAGCCGCCCAGGGCACGGACAATCGGCATGTGCGGACTTGCGCCAAGGGCGGCCTGATGGAGCAAGGCCTGGGTGAGCAAGCGTAGGCCAGAAGAGGGGCGGCATGACAAGGGACCAGCTCGCAACTTGCCGTGTGCAGAATATCTCCTAACCCGAGCGGGCTGAAGTGGCAAAAAAACAAGCAGGCAATAACGTCGGTCTCCTGTCCTACAGGATCAGACTCGAGAATTCGACGCGTCACGGATTGAGGGGGAAGGGGGAAACGCGTCTGACATCATGGTAGATGGCTGGCTAGAGCCAAGGCGACGAGCATTCCTGTCAGCATCACGTTTGCTTTGACAGGCGGACCGGTGGACAGGGCCTCATACCAGAAACGTAAGATGCATAGCGGGTTGACGTCCCATTTGGATCGTGGTTGAATTTGAATTTTTGAATTTATTTCGAAAGTGCTAAACGATTCATTAGCCATTTTCTGTTTGCCGACTGTGGCCCGGTTGGAGGGCAGCGGAATCCAGAGCAGTGGCAGCCGGCGGTGGGCGAACCCCCCCAAAAAAGAAAAGAAAAGAAAAAGAGAGGAAGCCAGTCAACTGTCCAAGGTTCCAAGAATCTGCCTCGCACACGCACAACGTGCAGAAAGCGAGACACGGGGTGACCTGCCCCTCTATTTTTTTTTGTCTTTTATCGTTGCCGTCTACTTAATTTACTGCCAGCTTTCCCGGCCTGCCAAACTACCCCGGCAGGTGACATCTGCATATGCAAGAGCTTTCCGGCCCTCGTGACGGTTGACATCTGTCCCCACGTCGGCTTGCGGTGGCATTGTTCCTTGTCCATATTCCCCCGTTAGCGATCACATGATTGTAATCTACAACGTTTAGGCGCAAACCCGGTTTTATGGAGCCCTAACAGGCCTAATTCTCCGCACTTAGCGGGCCGCTGTGACGAATTCTTACAGGGATGGGCGATTCTACACTGGAGATATCGCTGCTGTCGGCGGGACCAGTGCGTATGCTCACATTGCATTACAGGCAAAACGGCGTGTTCTGGCTGAGCATACAATGTATGGCTACCCTCTGAAACAAGAAAAGGGTCTCGATATGCACTGCAAAGGGGGGAGGCAAGCAAGTGGTCTGCCGTGTTCCTTTCTATCACTCTGGTGGGAGCTGCAGGTGACAATACGAACAGACGACCCTCGATAGGCTCTCATTACCTGGCACTTCCGAGATCCTTGACCAGCTGAACCAGCGGAAACGTCCCCGCAAAGAATGCATGATAACGACGACAATGATGACACAGACATGTGGCTGGGCCTGCAGCCCGCCAATATGCCTCCATACGCTGCCCTTGAATCCCGCCTAGCGCCTGCATAATCTCACGTAGCCATCGTCATCGTGCATCTCTTGTCCTGCTGCCCTGCTGTCGCACCTCTTTCTGCCTCACACCCTGTCGCTAAGCCAGCCTGCTGCAGCCAGATGCACACCCGAACCCGTCAGTCCGGAGCGCAACCACCGCGCCCCTTTCGCCCTGCAGCAGCCCTGCATCGGCTCATCTATTTTTGCTCTCTGCTGTGTTGTCCTGCAGTAGCCGGAGGCAGCCGGTCAGAAGCGCGCCTCAGCCCCAGAGGCGCTGAACACAGACACAGTGTAGAATCCCAGTGGATCCCCGTGTTGTTCACAGTCACGGTGTATGGTTGGCCGAATAGCGACCACTGCTGCCTCTAATTGGTCAGCCACCGCATCTCATACTGTGCACACAATACAATTTATACTGTGTATAAGGGAGGGTCCACTTTTCTACAGGCAGCCACAAATTCTTCCCCCGTTCCATGCGTATTTATAGGAGTCTCCAAAGGAAGATTCTCTCGTGTTCGTAAGTGTACTCCGTAATACGGAGTTCTCCGATTGCAAAAACGATAGTCTACGGACTACCGACGCATTTGCCTGGTCGGACTTTTCATTCAACGCTCGGATTCCAGACCGACAATCGGCACACGTGAGCGATTAGTCATATGATATCCTACTTGCGGTGAGGCATTGGGAGCTAACAGTTGAATTTGCGTATTACTGCGTACTCATACTTTTTCTGTGCTGATTGCACTTTGCTTTTGAGGTCACAGATGTCGCATCGTTTACGACTTTTCCGTAGCTACATTGCCGGTTGGCGAGCTTCTTCATTCGCGACACGTGACCTACCTCTGGGGTCTCGAGGCTTATCGTAAGATAGGAGCGAATTGTGGGACTTTCTAGCCTAAAATAACAGGAGTGGCATTGTGACAACAAGCCGGAAAGGAAGGCCACCAACAACACGACAGTCCATCGTGCCTTTCCTCTTACCGCCTGCGTGTTTTCATCGACGTAACTATTGCTGCGAGACAATATTCAAATCCAAAAAGCGACCTGTTTCCTGTCACGAGCGATGCACGCGGCTCCTTCACAGCGAGGCCGAGCTGTCCGGAACTGAAGCCGTCCTACAAGCACCGAGTAGACGCCCAGACACCATGGCCGAGCCGGCGACACCCGCGACCATCGTGGCCAGCACGAGCGGCGCTTCTTTTGTTCCCTACGCAAGGTCTGGAAGCATGCTTCCCCAGACGCCGACGACGGCCTCGGCGCCAGCCGTTCAGCACAATGCCTCGCCGTTTGTCGCCGTTGGACTCAACGAGGCCGCGCTCGACTCCCCGTCGTTCCGGGCCAACGCGGCCAACTTCAACGAGCAGATCGACTCGATCGAACGATGGCTCGACAACCACGTCAAGAGCACGAGCAAGCTGGTCCACGACTTTATCAGCTTTGAGGACACCATCAACCAGCACCTAGCGAAACTCATCCCGCCCCCGGGCGTGGCTGACGGCATCATTGACGCCGACCACACATTGCTGGCATTGAAGCGGGTAGGCGATGGTTCGCGGGACTGGTGGACACAAGTGATCTCGGCCATTCGGCGGCTCGACGACATCAGCGCCGAGCCCATCCGCAACTTTTTCAACGGCGAGCTGCGGGCCTTTAAGGAGACACGTCGCGCGCTGGACGTGGCTCAAAAGGCGTTTGATACCGCTCTGGCACGTTATGTCTCCCAGGCCAAGACCAAAGAGCCGTCCGCTCTGCGCGAGGATGCGTTTTCTGTCTACGAGGCGCGGCGCACATATCTCAAATCGTCGCTCGAGTACTGCCAAATTGCGCCACAGCTGCGCTGCTCGCTCGACAAGCTGCTCACACGTGTGTCTGCCGACTTTTGGCGCGAGATGAAACGGGCCCGCGACACAGCGTCGAGTTCCCTGAACTGGGGTGAGGAGATGGAGCGCATCCGCGGCTGGGCCAAGGAGCTGGAGCTGTCCGAGGCATCGCTGCGGCGAGAGCTGGTGACAGCACGCCGCGAGATTTGGGAGTCGAGAATGGCCACCATCAAGCCCTCGCGCGAGCTGGACGATTACAGCTCCTCTACCGTCCCCTTTCTCGGATCACGGGGCCCGGTCGGGGCGGCGGACAAGGACAAGCAGTCGGCCAAGGTGTCCGAGTACCAAGGCTGGCTCTTTACACGCATCGTGTCGGGAAAGCCGGCACGCGTGGTGTGGATTCGCCGCTGGTACTTTTGCCGTGATGGTATCTTTGGCTATTTGACACAAGGTCCGCACGGCGTGCTGCAAGGCGACGATATTGGCGTGCTCTTGTGCAGCGCCAAGCCTCTGGTGCAGGAGGAACGTCGGTTCTGTTTCGAGATCAAGACCAAGAGCCAGAACATGATCCTGCAGGCCGAGACACAGGGCCAGCTGACCGAGTGGCTCGAGGTGTTTGAGGTCGCCAAGAAGAAGGCCTTTGAGGTCAGCATGGCCCACGAAGACACCGCGCTGCCGCGGGGCATTATTGACCCAGCGTTTGCCATCACACCGCCGGCCGTCCCCGAGTTCTCCGACCGGATTCTTGACACCACGATCGCCCCCGACGATGCTGTCGTGCCCTTTGACCGCTCCGGCACGCTCCCGGTCCCTGTGGCTGGGCCCGATGGCGGCCTCGCTGGCCGCAGCAGCTTCGATGTGAGCCAGATGCCTCGTCGGTCGATTACGGTGCTGGGACAGGAGCTTCGGCGCGAGGAAGGCGAGAGTGGCCGGGAGCATGCAGCCCGAATCATGCAGAAACTCGATTTGCATCGTAAGGCAACCTTTGCTTCGGGTGCGGCAGCAACCGAGCTGGCAAACAACGGCGGCGCGACGGCAGGCGGTGGCCCCGTAGGTACCGGCATACCCCAACCTACACCGGGGGGCGGAATTGCCAGCCTGATCTCTGCTAGCCACAACATCTTCCCCGGCTACCCGACCAGCAACGGTGTTCCGACCACCTCGCTCATCCCTCCGGTTGGGCCGTCACGGGCGCCTCCCTCGCATGATGGACCCCACGGCAGTCTGGCCCCGATGACCTATGTCAAATCTCCCATCCTGACGTTCCTGAGCAAGATTGCGGTGACGGCGAGCAACGAGAGGGTGCTGAACCGCAGCGGAACAGAGTCTGGCCTCCCGGCGGGCATTCTAGCCAACTATTGGGGAAGCCAGCTTTGGGGCTCGGGCTTCGTGGCAAGCGGAAGCGACCCAATGCAGAGTCCGAGCGCCCTCGAGGCGATGATCGAGCCTTCTGGTGGGCATCCCTCCGGTCCAGGCTCGCCAGGATCGTCACTGTCGGCACATAGGAAGACGATCAGTGTGGACGTGGCCAAAGTTCTGGACCCGAGACAGTCAGACCGGCCGGCAGCAGAGGTGTTCCCGCCCAACTATCCGAGGGAGCTCAAGAGCCAGCACGCGCAATTCCGGCTGCTGTTCCCATCGGTGCCGCTGAGCGAGAAGCTCGTGCTCGTGTTCAACGCGGCGTGGTCGAGCGCGTCGGAAGAGGGCGCGACCAGCCAAAGCCTGGTGGGCAGCGGCCGTGTGTACGTGACGTCGGACAACATGTACTTTTACAGCCAGACCATGGGCCTGGTGGTGACCTACTCGGTCAGCCTGGACATTGTCAGCGAAGTGACGGCAGCGCCGGGCAAGGACTGCGACTACATCTTCTTGCACCTCGGGCAGGAGACCAACGACACGGGCTTTACACGGATCACGATCAAGACGTTCCTGGAGGACATGTACCTGCTGCAGGCGCGGCTCAACCTGCTCATTGACGACCTGCAGGCGGCTGAGCCGATGGGTGTGTCGGACACGATTGTGGCGCTGCAGAACCTGGAGAACGAGGACCTGGCGATCAAGAGTCCGAGCGTGGAGAGCTGGGAGGAGGTATCGCCGATGACGCCGATCGACGACGGCACAGTAACAGGCCGAGCGGTGGCGCGGCGGCGACAGGGTGCAGCAAGCCGACAGCTGACCAGCGCACTGAGCCGGGCGTTTCCGCAGCCGGCCACCAAGGTGCGGCTGCCGTCGCGGCCGGTGGTGTACGAGCCAGAGGGGATGGCACGCAAGGCGGCGGAGCGGCACTTTGAGATCAGTGCCAAGGCATGCTTCCACGTGCTCTTTGGAGACAAGTCGTTCATCTTCCCGAAGCTGTACTGCGGACGACAGGCGCGGGAGGTCACGCAGGGGCCGTGGCTGCTGGCGGATCAGGGGCGGATGAAGCGGCAGTTCCGGTTCAAGGTGGAGGCGGTGGACATGCTGGGCCGGGCCAAGGAGACGGAGGTGACGGACGAGCAGGAGATTGACGTGTTCAGCGACCACGTGACGTATATGGTGACGCACACGCGGCGGGCGTGGCACCTGCCGAGCTCGCAGGCGTTCAAGCTGATCATGGTGGTGGTGATTACGCACGTGGCCAAGTCCAAGTGCAAGCTGGCCGTGTACACGCGGGTGGACTGGACGAAGGGCCCGACGTTTTCCAAGGGGCTGATTGAGCGACAGGCGCTGGACGACGGGGGGCGAGACGCCGAGGAGCTGGCGGATCTGGCGACCGACGAGGTGCGCAAGCTGGGGGCGCACAGCCGGACGAAACGGGCGATCCAGGTGTACGGAAACATTGGGCAGCAGACGCAGGCCGTGCGGTTCACGCCGGGCAAGGGAGAGGAGAGCAAGCGGCCGCAGATTCGGCCGCGGACGCTGACGGAGATGGTGCTGGAGACGTCGGGCAGCTTCATGGAGTCGGTGGCGTCGAGCCTAGTAATGTGGACGATTGCGGTGGTGCGCAAGCTGTTCCATGTGGCGTCGGCGCAGCGGCTGCTGCTGGCGCTGCTGGCGGTGAGCGTGGCGACGAACGCGTTGTTTTCATCGCGCGAGACGGCGGCGTGGTGGACGGAGCGGCATGCGACGCAGTTCATGACGCGGATGGGCGTCGGGCCGAACACAATCATGAGCAGGTCGGTGTACGTTACCGACCTGGAGGAGGCGGCACGGGGCGGGGGAGAGAGGCGGCTGCCGGAAGGCAGTATCTGGTAGGTGGACAGGGAGGGAGGACGAGACGAGGGAGAAGAGGAAGACGCTGACCCAGGAATCTAGCTACGATACGTTCCGGTCGATTGCTAACTCGACGGACCTGGACATGCCAAGCGAGGAGGCTGGCGCGCTGCTGATGTCGGCGACGGGCCGGGCGACGGCACAGCGGCTGCGGCGGGGACGGCAGAAGCTGGGAGCGTACCGGCACGACCTGCTGGTGGCTATGCGCATGGTCAACAGCGTGGAGCGCGAGATGGTGCAGGCCGAGTGGGAGACGTGGCTGGCGGACGAGGGGGCGCGGTGCGAGCAAGTCAGGCTGCTGTTGGACGCGCGGGGACAGGAGGCGGCCAAGGGCGTGCCGGAAGGACGTCCGATGGACGAGCGCCAGGCGGCGACGCTGACGGCGTGGTACAAGTCGTACTGCGGCAGCTGCCAGGCGGACCTGGCGGCGCTGGAGGATGCGGGGTGGCGGCGGTCCATGTTGTGATGCGGAGTGGTGGAAGGTGTGGTTGGTCGGTTGGCAGCATTTGGGCACGCTTTTGGATCTCGCCTTTGGATACTCAAACTTTTTTTGGCATCTGTCTCGCCGTGTTTCTTTCTGTGCTGTGCATGCTGACTAAGCGGGCGACTCACACCAGGGCCAGCAGGAGGGGATGTACGCGGGCAGCGGTGCCAGCCGCGCGGAAAGCGTCGAGCAGCTGCGCCAGATCCGCGCTGTGCGGGCCAACGGACAGGGCGCGCGCGCCGATGAGCAGGTGGGCGGAGACGGCAAAGACGGCCGGCGCGGCGGACCAGCCGAGAGGCCCGTCGGGCGTGGCCCGGGCGTGCTGGACGAGGGCCTGGAGGCCGTCTGCGATCCACGGGCGCAGCGCGGCGAAGCATGCATCGTCGGCGGCCTCGACGGCCTTGGCGGCGTCGTCGACGGCTATTTGCCGGACTACGTCGCCCCAGCGGGCGGCCTCGCGAACTTCGTCGACGTACAGATTCTGCTCCTCGATCGAGAAGAGCGCGTCGTCGGAGCGGAGAGCGGCCCGGAGGCGGGCGCTGGCGGCGACAGGAGCACCGGCACCGGCACCGGCACCGGCAAACGAGCCGACAGCGCGCCAGGCCGCCTGGGTGCGGAAGGCGGCGTCGCGGCCGAAGCGGGAAGCCATCCAAAGCGGCAGCTGGCGGGCCGCCTCGGCCGACACGAGTGGTGCCGCGAGCACGGCAGGGGCGCCGGCGGCGGTGGCCGCCACGGCGCGGATGTCGTCGTCGTCGTCGTTGAGCGCGTCGTAGAGGCACCAGAGGAGCGGCAGGGGGACCGTCGGGGCGCTGGCAGCAAACGAGCGCAGCGCCGTGACGGCGGCCATGCGGCTGTCCCAGGTGTGGTCGGCCTCGGCGGCACGGGCAATCATGGCGGCCCAAGACGCCGTGGCGACGAGCGAGGGGGCCGCGGCCGCAAAGGGCCCGCTGACACGCAACACGGCGCAGACCAGGTTCGGCGCCAGCGCAGGCAACGCGCGCAGGGCCGACCAGACGCGGGCCAGCGCGGCCGCCGGAAGGAGGAGCAGCGGTGCATCGTCCACCGAGGATGTGAGGGCGGCGGCCCAGTCGAGCAGGTCGGCCAGGTGGACGAGCGCGGCCGCGCGCAGCGCTGCAGGACCCTCGAGGCAGACGTCGGCGCAGAGCGCGGCCAGCCAGGCGGCCTCCTGGGTTCTGCTGCGGTCCGACGGCGACCACCAGGCGGCCACGACGGCGTCGAGCAGCGGCGCGGCCGTGTCGGGGTCGACGCTGGCGGCATGCAGCAGGCGGCGGCGGACGGCGGCACGGTCGTTGCGCTGGCGGGCGGCATAGTTGGCATGGAGGGCGCGTTGGATGCGCAAGAGGGCCGAGGAGGTGTCGTCGGCCGTTGCGGGCCAGTCGGCCACCGGCAGGCAGAGCGAGAGCGCCAGGGACTGGCCGGCCATGGTGTTGAGCGTGGCCAGGTAGGTGGCCTCGATGGGGGGACAGGCAGCCAGCAGCGGGTTCGCCGTCTCGAGACGGCGCAGCTGGGCGAGGAGGGACGGCAGCGCGGCTGGCGCGTTAGCGGGTCAAGAGCGACAGCAACAGACGGCAACGTACCGGCGAGGACGGCCTCGTGCAGGTTAGCGACACGCAGCAGCAGGAACCGGACTGCCAGCAGGATGCCGTGCAGGCGGTTGGCCTCGCGGCAGGACGCGGCCACAGCGAGCAGGTCGGCGAGGGCGGCAGGCCAGTCGTGCGCCACGAGGAACGAGCAGACGGTGCGGGCAGCCATTTCGCGGACGTGCCACAGGGGACTGGCCAGGTGGAGGAGGACGGCGGCATAAAGGTCGTCACGGAGGGTCTCGGGTGGGCCGGCGCGGCGGAGGATGTCGAGGGCGGGAAAGACAGACTCGGCGGCCAGCTGGTCGGCGTGCAGACGCGGCGCCGGTGCGTCGACGGCAGCAGCAGCGGCAGGGGCCGTCGCCGGGGTGAGCAGGGCCAGCAGGACGGCCGGCAGGGTCGGGTACTTGTTGTACGACACGCGGATCGTGCGGCCGTCCCAGCCGGACGCAAGCGAGGCCTTGGACTCGCCGGTGCCAAAGAGACAGTCGATGAGGCTGCGCAGGAGGAGGAGGCCGCAGTTGCGGATGGCCCAGCTGGGGGTCAGAAGGAGAGAAGGGGAAAAAAGGGAAGCAAAGGGAAGGAAAAAAGGGAAGGAAAGACAAACGACAAGCGGCTTACACGTCTGACTGCAACATGCTGGCGGCCAGCTGCAGACAGTCTGGCAGCAGCCGCTCGGCGCGCTTACTAAGCAGCGAGGAGCGGAAGACGTCGCGGAGGCAGTTGAGCGCGTGCACCTGCGGCAGGCGAACACCGTCGGCATCGGCCTGGTGCGCGGGCCGACGGGCAATGGCGGCGGCCGTGGCGACGGCCTCGTCGAGCGAGGGGCGCGCGGCGGCGGGGGCGAGGACGGCGGCAAAGAGGGCGGGCAGACCGGCGGAGCGGCGCGTGGTCGACACCTGGGCGTCGATGCAGGCGAGCGTGGCGCGGTACCAGCGCAGGAGCAGCGTGTCCTCGGCTGGTGTGTCGGCGGACGTGATGAGCGGGTCGGGCGCGAGCTGGCAGCAAAGGACAAAGGTCTGACCGACGGCGGCGAGGGCACCGCGGTGGCGGAGGGCGGCCAGCTGAGCAAACGAGAGGTGGCCGACGGCGGCAAAGACGGCGGGGGATGGCAGAAGGGCGCCGCGGGCGCGCCCGAAGCGGAGCTGGCCGATGATGGCGCGGAGGGTGTTGCTGTCGGTGAGTCAAACAGGACGGGATGGGGGGTGGAGAGAAAAGGACAACCGACCTCGACTCATTCACGGCGCGGAAACTGTAACTCAGCAGATCCTTGGTGTCCAGCAGGTCCTCCATGTCGTCTGGCAGCAGCCCCTCGGGGGAGTCGTCGCAGAGGACGCCGCGGACGACCGCCCAGGCCCGCTCGGCACAACGGACGACACGCTCCTGGGCCGGGCCTCGCAGCGCGGCCGGCACCGGCGACGCGTCGGAGCTGCGACGGCGCGCCAGCACATCCCAGACGTACCGTAGCGCTGCAAAGTCGCCGTGCAGCGGACAGGCGGCAGCCGCGGCGGGCAGGTCGGCCTCGGCGGCCGCCAGCTTGGCCTCGAGGCGATCGAGCAGACGGTCGAGCACGGCGATGCGGGCCGTCTCGTCGGCGGCCCAGGCAGCCAGCAGGCCGTGGCAGCGGGCGGCGCCGTCGGCGTGGTCGGCGCGGGCGGTGCGCAGAGCGAGGGCGTCGGCACGGGCAGCAAGGGCGACCAGCTGGACGGTGAGACTGCTGTCTTTGTCGTTGCTGCTGTGGGCCTCCTCCTCTGTCTCTCCCGCCGCCACCGCCCCCAGCACACCCATGGCCGCCTCTCGCACGTCCTCAAACGGGTCGACCAGCAGGTCCAGCAGCCCGCGCACCCACGCGCCGTCGTGCCGCAGCCGCGCCGCCACGGCCGCATCGACGGCATCGCCATGGCCGCCCGACACGTCGCGACGCACGCGCAGCAGCGCCGCTGTCGCGCGCAGGGCCGTGAAATGGCGCTGGTACGACGCTGTGGGCGCCAGCTCGGTGCACAAAAAGCCCAGGTACCAGGTGAAAAAGGCCTCGTGCTGCGCCCGCAGCGTCTGGAGCTGGTCCGCCGCCGGGGCCGCCATCTTGTCCAGCGCCCCCATGGCGCCTTTGAGCCGTGTTGTCATGTCGCGCTCGTGGGCCAGCAGCTCGTACCGGAAGCGCGCGTCGGCCTCGGCGTGGCAGCCCGGTAGGTGGCGCTGCAGGAGGGCCAGCACGGCCGGCGCAAAGGGGCGGGTGGGCGACGGCGACGACACGGCCAGCGAGAGGGCGACGGACCGGACAGACGTGTCGGCACGGCCGAGCACCTCGTCCAGGACGGCCGTGTCGAGGGCAATGGTACGACGGCCGGCCGCGGCGGCGGCGTCGGTGGACGGCGCGTCATCCAACGGCAGGCTCTCCTCGACGAGGCCAGCTTTTTTGCCGACCTCGAGCGCGGCCAGCTGCAGGAGGCTGTCCGTCTCCGCGGCGGCAGTGGTCGTCGTGCCCTCAGTCTGCTGCTGGTTCACCAGCGCCAGCAGCGCCAGCGCGCCCTCCCGGTCGGCCTTGCACAGTGGGATCAGCAGGTACAGCTTGACGTCCTCGAAAATGGCCGGCCGTGCGGCCAGGCCGTCGCGCAGCCAGCGCAGCCAGAGAGCGGCCGTGGCCGTGGCCGTGGACGCGTCGGGGGCCTGTCGCCGCACGTGCACAAACACACTGACCAGCAGCTTCCCGGCCGACGGACAGACATAGTGGAGGGCCATCCAGGCGAAGAGATCACGGACGAGCAGGGGCCAGGCGGCGGTGGTGTTGGTGGTGGTGGTGGTGCTGTTCTTGCCCTCCTCCTCCGCCGCCTCCTCCTGGTAGGCCGCTGCCACCTCCTCGAGTGAAAAGACGCCTTTGGCCAGCAGGTGCTGCAGCGACGCCATGGCCGACTTGGCCAGCGGCCGCGTCGAGCGGTGTCCAATCACGGCCACCAGCGTCGCCAGCACGTGGGCGCGCACCGTCGCCGCGGCCGCCGCATCGACAGCCGCGCCCTTTTGCACCAGCAGCGCCAGCAGGTCCAGCACGAGCCGCATCGACCGGTGCTGGTCGCGCTCGTTCCACTCGAGGAAGAAGCTCAGCAGCTGCTGCGCCGTGGCCGGCCGGAACGCCCACGCACGCACAGCCGGCGTGCCGCGCTCGGCGCACTGCTGCACGACGCCGACCAGCTTAGTGCAGGCGTGCGTAGACGAGGCGCGCGAGCGAGACGCCCGTGCCAGGAGGAGCTCAAACAGTGCCTCGGCGCGGCTGGGGAAGAGGTCAGTGAATGGCAAACGGCAAACGGCAACCGGCAACCGGCAAACGGCAGACGGCAAGCGGCCAGTGCTAGAGACTCACGCGCTCGCCTCGCTCTCCGGCTGGGCGGCCACCCATGCAAACAGCGTGTTGGCGTTTGCCGTCGCCGCATCGACGTCGGGCAGATCCATGAGATCCATGAGGCGGGAGGGGCAGGCTCCCCCGAAAGACCAAGACACCCGGATCGCAGTCTATGGTATGGCTTTCGTTTCGGCTCAAACAACCTGTTTAGAATGGAAAATTATCCGATTCGTCTGCCACCGCGCCCTTCTCTTTTTCTCATCGTCCAAAGTCCTGCACCCAAATTCGAATTTTGTTAGGTGTAAAGTCACGTGTCTTCACTAACATCTACAGCATGCACTTTCACGCAGACAGGCCCAACATTCTCATCATTTTTCTCCAGATTTCTCATTGTGTACGTGTCATCCGAAGGCCTCGACGCTTCCATTCTGTCAGCCTGCCAGTCTTGCCAATCTTCTCAGTCTCGTCATCCCGGAGCACGTTCGGGATGCATCTCTCCGGCTGTCTGGAAGAGTCCCATTGAAAGAATTAAAAGAAAAAAAAACCCACAGCCTCCTCTCGCACAATACTCTGCTCGCTTGACTCCTCTTTCAGCACAAAGACGTCCAAATCTGGACTATAGACGAAGTTATACAACATCTCACTCCTTCCTCTCGCTCCCTTTCTCCCTCTCACGGACCCACGTGACTGCCCCACCCGGCCAAGGAAAAAAACGCACGGCCCGGCCGACTGGGGGGAATTTTTTTGCAATTGCTTTTCGCCGTTCGGCTCTTGACCAACGCCTCTCTGCAACAGCAACCAGCACCCACCACGACGACGCACCGCCCCGGGGCCCCGGCTGCTCTCCCATATCCTCACACCCCGCCAACCGTCCCCTCGTCTGTCCCCGCCGTCACGTCCCCGCGTCGGCAGCCGCGGCACACGACCACCGACCCGGCCCGCCTCGGCTTTCCCCCTCCTCTCCCGTCTCCCCTCCTCCGTTCTGGCGACGGTCGACCCTTTCACCATGTCGATCTGGGACGCATTAACAGGGCGCAAGTCCGCGCAGCACCACAACAATGGTGCCCCCGCACCGGCACCGCCCACGGCGCCCGGCCTACACGAGCCTGCCTCGCCGGCACTGGCCTCGGCCGGCGCAGACGCTACCGTCACCACCACCTTGGCACAACCGACCAGCCCCGTCTATACATCGCCCGCACCACCCCAGCCGCCCGCCACTGGCGGTGCCGAGGCGTTTCTGCAGAGCTCGGCCTTTGCCGACCCGACGCAGCTGCACCCGCTGGCCGGCCTCAACCGCGAGACGCTCGAATACATTACCATGGAGGACTCGACGCTGTCGAACCTGCCCGGTTCGCAGTCCGTGCTGCCTTCGCGCGGCTTCACCGACGACCTCTGCTACGGCACCGGCGTCAGCTACCTGGCCGCCCTGAGTCTGGGTGGCGCCTGGGGCCTGCAGGAGGGCCTGCGTCGGTCGGCCGGCCAGCCGCCCAAGCTGCGGCTCAACTCCGTCCTCAACGCCGTCACCCGCCGCGGCCCCTTTCTCGGCAACTCGGCCGGCGTCGTCGCCATTGTCTACAACTGCATCAACTCCTACCTCGGCTACGTGCGCGGCCGCCACGACGCCGCCAACTCGGTCCTGGCTGGTGCACTCAGCGGCGTTGTATTCAAGAGCACCCGCGGCCTGCGGCCGATGATGATCTCGGGCGGCATCGTCGCGTCCATTGCGGCTGCCTGGACAGTATGTTTTGTCCTTGTGTTACGCTCGCTTTCGGTTTTCCTCGCGGCGCTTACTTCTCTTCTCTTGCTAACCTGTAGGTCGCGCGCCGCACATTTTTCCCCGTCGAGTCCAGCGAATAAGAGCGCCAGCCGCACCTTTACGAGACTTTGCCCACACTGGGCTTCACGACGAGACGGACCCGGCTGTTTCGCTGGGAGGGACCAATGCATACGCATAGCAGGCTAGAGGGGGATGTTGGCTTATTATTCTCTCTACTCACTGGGGCACCTGTATTCTAGACGTCTTTGTTCCCGTTTTGCGCTCCCTTTCTGCTGATTTCCCTCCCATTCTTCTTGCACATAGAGCCCGCGCGGCAGGGCGCGCACATCGGCGTGCGTCGCAGGCGTTTGAGGGCAAAAGGATATATAACTGTTATTCAGTGACTTGTGTTGATGACTCAGCACTGTGGGCGAAGGCGAATGCTGCTTCTGTTGCGATTCGGGGCTGTTCTTCTGATTTCCTCTTTTCCTCCTTTCTCCTCGCTGCTTTTCCTCATTCCCCTCATTTCAGCACCACCACTCTTCGTCCCTTCTCCAATTACTTCTAGTCAACATGTGTCTCCCGTGTTGGCCCTTCTCCGACGTCTACCTCGAGGACGACCCCATGCAGCCCTACCGGTCCTCGCGGCGCAGCAACATGTACCAATATGAGTGGAACGGACAACAGTGGGTGCTGAAGCAGGCAAGTGAGGGCTGTTGGCCCATTGTTTTTGCTCGTTTGCTTCTGAATCATTTGTGACCCCATCGCAAAGCTCCTTCCCTCCGCCGACCCGCTCCTTCCCTCTACGGAACTCTGCATCTGCCTCAACCGCTGGATTTTCTCCCCGGTAGCTGTGCAAAAAATTTGCACACCTGACCTTTTTCTGCATCTCTCCTTCCCTCATCTCTCGTTCACTCTGCTCTGCGCACGTCGCCGTCCAATCGTTTGATTTCTCCTCCACCAGTTTTGATTGCCCCTCATTTCCCCCGTCTGCTCGACATGTCCTCGTCCACGCATTCGTCCCCTACGCCGAGATCCCGTAGGCAGGGCAGTCGTCGCGTCTCGTTCAACCTGGGAAGGGGCGCCAGTCTGTTCACTCCCGAAAACCCAGCCGCTGGCAAACCGCGCAACTTCCATTCACGTACTCCCTCTGGACCGTTTCGCCCGTCAAACGAGGATCGCCGAACGCGTGTCGAAGACGCCTCCGACAGCGACTCTGACAGCGACCGCATGCCCACTGCTCGGCGCCAGGCTACTCCTGCTCCCGTCAGCAAGACCCTACCCCAGTCCAAGGTCGACGTCAACGGCGTTCCTTTGCCCACCACCAACGCTACAGCCGCAGCCATTGGCATCAACCCGGCGGTCGGTGCCAACCCAGTCTTTACACACCACAACAACGGCTTTCCCGCGTACGGCCAACAGCTTCCCTACGGTGCTATTCCTTGTCAGTCCGGTTTCGTCGGTCAGCCTGGTTTCGCCCCCGGCCAAGCTGGCTTCATGGCCGCACCTCATGGGGCTATGCCCGTCAGCTATGCCACGCATTTGGCGGCCGGTTCCGACCCAGCGAGCACTGGCGTCACCTTTGTTCCAGCCGTTCCTGATGCCACAAACGGACCCATGGTTCACACCTACATTCCGCGCAACGACATGCCCATGACCGTTGCGGGACAGAACGGCCTCGTCTACATGCAACAACCGGGCACCGGATATGCCGCCAACTCACCTTGTTATCAGACGGTACGCAGCCATCAGGCCTGGACGTCGCGTCAGGCAATCCCCGACTTCCCCGCGTCCTCTCTTATGCGTTGTCCTACTTCTTCGGAACAGTACTACATTGCAAGTACTGCGCTTTAGGCAGATCCAAGTGGATATGCTATTTTCTCTGTTTCTGTTTGCTTCTGTTGTTTTATTTTCTTGCTTTCTGCCTCTTTGTCTGCTATCGACCCTCGCGAGGCCAGAAAATATCTCTGCTAACAGATGAAATGTAATTCATAGGCCCCAGCCATGTCTCTCCCAGTCCCCGTCGCGACCGGCGGCATCGCCACGACGACGGCACCAATGATGCCCTACATGGCCGCCCAGCAGCCCGGTATGATGCAACCCGCTATGGTACCGCCTGGCATGGTGCAACCGGCATTTATGCAGCAGGCCTCCATGGGCAGCGGCGGTTACACAAGCGGCATGGTAGGCGGGACTCCGCCGTTCATGATGATGCCTGGCGGGCCTTCGATGCCAGGTAACTATGGTGCGGGCGCTGGAATCCACCCCGAGCCTGCTCTTGGTGTGGGCCAGACACCCACCGAAGTCGTTCAGGAGCAGCTGGAGTTTGCACATGCCAACAACCTCTACGAACCACAGGATTTTAAGCCGGCCGACGACGACAAGTCCCGTTTCTACTGGGTCCGCGAGCTCGACGGCAACTGGACGCAGCGCAACCGGGCTACCGTCGACCGGATCGGTTGCCGCTGGTACCTCACCGAGTCGGGCGTCTTTTACGCTGTACGACTGCCCAACTGAATTGGAAGCTGGTTGAAGGTAAGAAGACTCGTTCCCACCTTTGATTCAAGATCAAACTGATTCCGTCCGTCCCATCCAGCTGCGGCGCAAGCGCCCGATAGATGATTGGGAGGAAGCAGACGGGGATAGTAGACAACCGGGAGCTGCACCAAAGGGTCATACCACGTCTTTGTGTTTAATATACGGTAATACGGGGTGCAGGGTAGCGAGATATTCAATGCAAACACGGCGCTGTCGTATTCCCACAGCCGTGGCGTTTCATTCGCTGGCGCCAACACAAATGCTGCCTGCAAGGATAATTCGTCATTTCTGCAGCCACCCCGCACATGCAGACCCCACAAACATGCACGTGCCGTGACCATTACAACATCCGCTGATCGACTTGGTGCGATCATCCAGCGCCACCCGAATGCTGTTCAACTCTCGGATCGGCTGCCGGCAGGAACCATGCTTCTGATTGGGCTCACAGGGTCAATTGCGACGGGCAAATCGACCGTGTCGGGGCTGCTGTCGGCACCACCGTACGGGCTGCCAATCATTGATGCCGATCTATTGGCGCGGCAAGTCGTCGAGCCGGGCACGCCCGCATACAACAAGATTGTGGCCTATTTTGGGCCGACAACGCCCGACCTGCTACAGGAAGGCGATGGCGGCAGCAAGGGCAATGGCTGCCCCCTGAACAGGCCCGCGCTGGGACGGCGGGTGTTTGGCGACGACCCCGAGCGGCGGCGGGACCGCGCCGTGCTCAACAGCATCATCCATCCAGCTGTGCGCATGGCCATGTACCGCCAGTTGACGTGGTGCTACGTGACGGGCTGTTGGGCCGTCGTGCTGGACGTGCCGCTGCTGTTTGAGAGCCGTTTGGATGTGCTGTGCGGCACCGTCCTCGTGGTGGCCGTGCGGGATCCGGCCGTCCAGATGGCCCGGCTGCGGGCGCGCAATCCAGACCTGTCTGCTGAAGATGCCACAAACCGTGTGCGCAGCCAGGGTGATGTGCGCGACAAGGCGCGGCGGTGTGCGCAGAGGGGAAGCGGCGACTCGACCGCCGGCATTGTCCTCTGGAACGACGGCGACAAGGACGAGCTCGCCCGCCAAATCGCCACCGCTGTCGACCGGATGCGTGCCGCCAGCCCAATCTGGTGGCACAACCTGCTGCTGCTGTGTCCGCCGCTGGGACTGGCCGCGGCGGCGTGGACGTACTGGCAGAATGTGCGGATCAATCGGCAATGGGAAGCGGCGGAGCAGCGAGCGCGGGCGGCCATGTGAGGCCGGACGACTGGTTATTTGGCAGAGCAAGCGATTGGCAAACAGGACCAGGAAGACTGGGGACACAATACACAGGCTGGAATCCAGAGACAGCAGTAGATAGAGCAGTGCAAATGGCTGTACATATTCTTACGCGATGCAATATCCAGTAGTGCACTTAGATATGCAAAGGCCCATGTACACAAGCATCGAATCCCAGGCGGCAGCAGAATTCTAGAGATACAGTATGCTCCTATCATTGTGACATCCGCCTATTTCGGAAATATTTTGAACCTCTCACATCTTCACAACACTTACCCAGTGCCCATGGCAACCCAAGAAGGACCCGCACCCCGCGCCTTCCCCATCAACAATGTCGTCCCTTGTTCTTTCCTCACTCTCTGACTTCCTGCATTGCGCCTGCTTTTTCCCGACCGTCTGGCCACGTACTTGTTTTCCCTTTATACCTTTTTAGAACTCTGTCCTCGTCACTCTTCTGTTGTCAACTTTTTGTCTGATTTGCAATGTTCGCCTAGTTATTCTCATCGTTTTCACGCTTCAATAATCAGATCCAAGTTCGTGCTAGCTTTCACATGTTTCTGATATTCACTTCTTTCAAACTCCACCCCGCGCAGCCCCGGTCCGCCATATCCATCGCAACCCACTGCCAGACGGTCCAACCAGAGTCGCGTTCGTATCTCCCGTCCTTCATCTCTATCTCTCCTACCACTAACGTCACTATGACTTGTCTTTAGTTACCGAATTCACTATCCTGTACGCCACTTTGGGCCACAATCAGTTTTTCCTCACATCCCGATATCCGCAAACTTCACCAGGGACAGGATGCCTCCACATTCATTTGCAGAGTGGGTAATCGGCCAGAACATGCCGAAGCGAATCCGACAGCCCACCTCTCCTACGAAGCTGGCTCCAGAGCCTCTGGCCTCTCCGCCGAAAACCCCTCCGAGAGGCGAGGTACAGCAATACAGACTCGAGCTGTTTACCGATGATGAGCAGAAGGTCGAAAAGGTCGCTCTCACCTATCCACGTACAGCTCGGGTGCAGGCGACTGGCGAGCCAGATCCAGACAACGCTTCTGTAAAGAAGGTCACCTTTACCAGCCCCACCAAGCCAGCCCTGAAAAAATCCCCTTCCCCAACAGGATCGCCAAAAGAGGCCACGGCTGCAGTTACAACGGATGCAGAAACAAGCAGTGCTCCCGAGAGTGGCGAGTGCTGTGGCGGGCGTGGCCGTCACCGAAGACGGCATCACACGAGAAGACATACCAGTCGAAGCTGCTCACTTGGATCGACTTCCAGCGTCGACGGCAGTAACGATTCAGATGCTTGTCGATGCCCAAAGTGCAAGGCCAGGGAGGTCAGGCGGGGCCTTCGTTCCCAAGAGCGTCGATTAAACCAGAAGCTTCGTGTACTGCGACGGCTTGGATACAGCGACTCATCCAACACGAGTGATGCCGAGCTGTGTGAGACCAGCTGGAAACGGCGTGCGACCAAGGACAAGAAGGGTAGGAAAGCTTACCATGCTATTACTTTTGGCACGACTCCTAATGTTTGAATAAAACTCGCAGCATCACTCCTGTCTGGTTCATCCGCTGCCTCTTCTGAAATCGAAACATCTGAATCCGAGTCTAGCTACGAATACTGCACCAGCACCGACACAGACTCCTCCAGAAGAAGACGAAAGGCCCATCGGTATTTCAGAAAGCGTCAGGTATGAAATGCAGGCAATATAAATTGTAGAGCATTACTAACTCAATAAAGAAGAAGTCCAAGGTGGCCCAGTCGAAGAGCGAGGAATCCAAGGAGAAACACGAGGAAGAAAAGGAAAAAAACGAAGCGACAGAAGCCGCAGCATCTTCGAAATCCGAGCATGCAAATCCCGAAGAAAAGCCTAAGCCCCCGGCTGTCGAACCAACAGTAGCCACAGCGGAATCACACCCAGAGTCCCGCCGACCCAATTTGATTCTGCCCGTCAAGGCACAGGTGCTCAAGGTGGAGCATGCTGTCGAAGAGCCAGAAGACCCACGACCAAACTGCTTCTATGATATGAATACTGGGACCATTCGAGTCTATCATGGGCCTGTCTATGGCAATCCATCCGGCACTATGTATCCCGTCCGCAACAGGAACAGAGTTGCAAGCCTGCCTGTCGGGGCACCACATCCGATGTTGAACCCATACTATGGAGCTACTCAATTCGGACAGCCTCATGAGCAGCCGTATGGAATTGAGCCTTTGCTGCATCCTCCATATCCAGGACTGCCGGGATACCAGCCGCTTGCTTACTACGATCCTATGATGATAGGAGGCAGAACAAGGACTGTGTCGACTGATTCTACGGTAAGGGGTAGGACATATGACCAGCAAGGACATGGCTACCAGAAACACAGGTCTAGCAACGACAAGCGGACTCCTCCTAGGGACGAGCCCAAAATGCAGCAGGTCAACAATTACTATGGGTCGCCTCCCGACCGCCGCCAATGCCAAAGCCAAAGCCGCCAGAGAAACGAGTATGAAGACAAAGAAGGGCTTCAGTCTAACAACAACGCCGCCAAGCTCTTTGACAATGATGACAATGACGGCGCGGGATGGGGCAGAAGTGCATGGATGAATCCGCCCTCACCAAAATCGCAAAAGCCGTCCCCGAAATCTGCAAAAGACAAGGGCAAGGCGAAGCAGAGCTCGCCGAACCAGCAGGACGGTAATGGTGACGGAAACAATGACTCATGGGGCCAACAGAACGACTCCTGGGGTCAGCAGAATGATTCCTGGGGAGCCGACAATGCCGGAAACAACAAGGACAATGGGCACAACGATTACTGGGCCAATTACGATGCAAATGAGGAGACGACTTCGCAAAGGAATTGGAACAACGACGTGACCTCTCAAAACCACGTATCTGTTGGCAATACCGACACATGGCAACCATCGGCCACCAGCTACACTACCTACCCCCAAGACTCGAATGTCGTTCCGACCCTGACCCAGCGAAAGAAAAATACCGACAAGCACCGCATCGGCCGTGCTGGGTATGCTGGTCCATCAGCCTATGAGAAAGGTAGAGAAGGCCACAAGAAAGGAAGCGATCAAGATCACTAATTATGTACAAGGACGCCCACACATGCCAGGCGCATGGGACGACCAGTATCCGAGTATGCAGGAAATGGCCGATGAATACCGAGATCACAGAAGCCGGGTGAGAAGACACCAGAGCAGAGATACCAACAAGAGTGACGATTTCGCGCCGGCTTGGGGGGATCCAACAGCTGCACAGAGTTCCACCGATCCGCCGGCTGTGAGCAGTACTACTCAGTGGTGATTAGGAGGAAATTTGGGACGAGACTGGCCGCGGTTATTTTCAGTGCGCACGAATCGGGTAACGGGTAGATACACAGAGCTGATTTGAACGGTGAAATTGCAGGGAGTCAACAAAGGGATAGGGACCAAATAGTGAATTCTTCAAACTAAAGCCAGGTAGTTTACAGGATGCACAAGAGGGAAGATGGTAGTGATCGTACAACGCGGCAAGAAGCAAGAGGGATGACTGGAGATGCAACACCAATCAATCCGGCTTGTTTGAGCCTTTTCCGCTTTTTCCACAGCCTTTTATGCTCAACCTGACAGACGACCAAAGAAAGGCAAGAAAGACAAAATTCCGCGTGACACTCTGTAACAATCTGAAAATGGCGAAAGAGACTCTTTAACCATTCTTGGTCACGCTGAGCGGCCTACTCGTCGTCGGATTCCTCCTCCTCCTCGTCATCCTCTTCTTCCTCTTCCGACGAGGCCTCGGCCAGCCAGGTGAGAAAGGGCTCAGCCGCCTTGCGGACCTTCTTGGACGTGGCTAGATCGGTGTACTTGCGGCTGGCCTTGGAGCCCCACTTGGTCACGACATCCTCGGAGATGAGGTCGTGGTGGTAGTAGAGCTGCAAAATCTTGACGACCTTGTCAATCATGTCCGGGTTGGTCTTGAGCAGCGTGCCAAGGAGGCGCTCGGTGCCGCCGAGGAGGGCCTTTTCGTGGCGCTCCGACGTGATCATCTAGGTCTTGTTAGCAGCTGCATGCACACACTCGTTCGGGGGATGCCAACTCACTCTCTTGAGCATGCTGGCACGCTTGGGGATCTGGGCCAGAATGTTCTCGTCAAAGAGGGTCTGGACGAGGACGAGAACGGTGCGGTGCTTGGTCTCGATGCCAAACTCGCGGGCCTTGACGTAGACGGTAATGTCGTCGACCTTGTCGATGCCGCCCTTGTCCGAGGCCTGGGCCTGGATCCAGTCGCCGAGCTGGTCGTAAACGGTGTTGCCACCGCCCTCACCATCCTCGTCGTCGTCGTCGGCCGCGGCCGTGCCGCTGATCAGCATCTTCTGCTTGAACTCGTCCGGCAGCGCCTTCTGGCGGGCCCGGATGGCCTCCTCGGTCATGTCCACATTCCATTCCACGTCCTTGGGCGCCGCATCGTCGGTTGACGTGGCCGGCGTGACCACGGGCTCGGGCGCCGCCGCAGGCGAGGCGGCGCGGTCGTCCTCGCTGGCAGCAGCGTCGTCGTCCTTGGCCGAGCCCGAGGGGTCGTCGCCGCTGCCGTTCTCCTGGTTGCCGGCCGTGCCGTTCTGCTTGGCTTTGCGGGCGGCCTTGCGCTCGGCCTTGTCCTTCTTGCCCTTTTTCGGAACGTTCTTGAGGATGAAGCCGCTCAGCTTGAGGCGCAGGTCAGCCTCAGTGCGCTGGCCGCAGGCCTTGCAGTCGAGCCAGATGCGGCCGTCCTTGATCTGCACGACCGTCTCCGGGTTCTTGCACTTTTTGCAGAGAACAAACTTGGAGATGAAGCCATCAAGGTAGTCCTGTAGCTTGTTGGCCTCGTGGGCACCGTTGATGATCCAGCGGTCGTCGGGCGGATCAATGTTGGTCTGGGCGCCCAGCTCAAAGCCAAAGTACTTGATCAGGTAGGCGCCGGGGCGGGCGAGCGACTGGGCGACGCTGCTCAGGTTGGTGACAACCGTCTTGATGCCATTGCCCTTGCCTTCGATCTTGGTCTGGAGGCGTTCCATCTTGTAGCGATAGAAGACGTCGGTGACGTCACGGCGAACGTTGATGAGACTCATGGTGGCGGTAGTGGAGGCACGAAGCGTTCTGAGGGTGTCGTGTGGGAGAAAGAAGTTCCGCGCGAGAGTTGGCCGGACGAGGCGGCAGTCGGTAGGAGTGGTCTTGTCTCAGTTTGTCTGGAGGAGAGCAAAGACGCAGGGATGCATAAAGAGAAGAGGATGTGTGGCAGGAGGCGGACGAGAAGGGTGAGCCAGGGCGTCAGTGAAAACCGTGGCTTGGCATAGACATAAGGGAAAGGCGGTGCTGGGATCTGAAAGACGGAGGCATGAACGCAAGAGCAGTTCTTCCGAGGAGCAGATTTCGAGGACGACGGGTATACAGGCGTTTCAACCGTGAGGACTCTGGCCGATGCTACAAGACTTTCGCGGTATGCGAAATGTTTGCAGCCTGATGGGAGGTGAGTGAGTAGACTCGGAGATGAGGTCGTGCTGATACATAAACAAGACCTGTATCTGGGGGCAGGTTCTGAAGTTCGGTAGAAAGAAGGGGGGAGGAGGGTGTGGTGGAAGGAGGTTGAAGAAGACGGGCTGGGCGGAGATGCGAGGCGGATCCGGGCCGAGCGAGGAGGAGCAGAATGTCCTAGGGAGCCGAAACAGGAGATATCGAGGCCGTAACGAAAACCGGCAAAGGCGACAGTGCGGCGACAGTGCTGGAAAGCTGGCTGACAGGCGACGGGACGTCGAGGATGCGCGGGTTGGTGCGGCGAGGACAGAATGCGAGGATTTCGGGGAGAGGGGAAAAAAAAGGCAGAAAAGGTGAAAAGTGGCAGAAAAAGTAGGACAAGCGTCGGCTAGAAGAATAGAGAATGGAGAAAATACAGGGAAGACAAGAGGCGAAATCCAGCACGGACCCACCTGATTGGACTGTATTTTCACCACACAAACCACAAAACGGGGAGGGGATAGTGCAGAACGAGCCGACACGTGCAGCAAAGGCCGGATATGTGTAGTCCAAAGTCACGTGATTCCATGCTAATCCGCTACCGGACTACGAGGGACAAAGAAGAAGCAACGAGAAGGCGGCTACACGGAAGGGGCTGCCGCGGCTATACGGGCTCAGACGGCCTTGAGCGGGATGAACTGGAGCAGGCAGCGCTGGCCGAGCGGGCGCGTGGAGATGATCTGGTCCGACATGCGCATGGCGTCGTCGGTCATGGAGGGATCGGGGGCCGTCTCGAAGCGGCTGTAAATGTCGCGGAGGAGGAACTTCATCTCGGCGAGGGCGAGGCTGGCGGGTGTCAGCAGGGGGGAACCTAGTAGGATCAAGACGGGAGTGATTTTTTGCCAGGACATACTGCTTGCCAACACAGCCGCGGCCACCGCTGGCAAAGGCAAAGAACAGCCGCCGCCGCTCGGCATCGCCGTCGTCGGCCATCCAGCGGTCGGGGTTAAAGGTGTCCGGGTCGGGGAAGACGGTGGTGTCGAGGCGGTGGACGGTAAAGGCCTGACTGCTGACAATCGTGCCGGCGGGCACAAAGCAGCCGTCAATGGTGCGGCCGTCGGGGGCCGACGACGGCGACGACGACACGGCGCCCCGCGCACTCCATGCACGACCCGGCACGACGCGCGGCAGCGACATGGGGATGGCCGGGAAGCAGCGCAGGCCCTCCTGGACAACGGCGTCGAGCCAGGGCAGGCGGTCGACGGGAAGCGGCTCGGCCAGGCGGGCATTGTCGCGCAGCTCCTGGCGAAGCCGCTCCTGGAAGGCCAGCGAGCGCGGCTGCGACAGCTCCCACATGAGGAAGCAGAGCGCGTCGCCCGTGGTGTCGATGCCGGCAGCCATGTGGTCAGCACTCTCGGCGGCGGCGTCTAGCAGGTCAAAGCTCTTTTCGACGTCGTCCTCGACCGCGGCCTTTTGCCGATTCTCGTGCATGCGGCTCAGCAGCGTAAAGGGCGCCGGCTCGGGGCGGTCCGACGTCTCGAGCACAAACGTGTTGGCCAGCGGCGTCTCGCGCGGCTGCACGAAGAGGGCCAGCACGCGGCCGATGATGGCGTGCAGCGTCGGGCTGTAGTAGCGGATGAGGCGGTCTGTCCGTTAGAGGAGCGGCCGGGCCACGGCGCAGGGGGGGGGGGAAGGGGGGGAAACAAACGCACTTTGCAGGCTCGCGTCAAACGTGACCTCGCGCATAATCTCCTCGTCGCCCTTGTTGCGCAGCGAGTCGGTGCCGTAGGGGTGGAAGAGGTGGTGCGTCACACAATCAAACGCAAACGCATGGAGGGCTGATCGTTAGCCGTGTCGGCCGGCGGGCGGAACAGGAAGCGCAAGATACCAATCTGCCGGTCAGTCAGTCGACGAAAACGCGTCCGGCTTCGGTTTGGCTCACATAAATGTCCAGCGTCTGATTCGGCGCCGCCGCACAGAGCTCGGTGAACACCTGCGCCCGCTCCGCGATGCCTTCCAGCGACGACGGCTTCATCACGTTGCTGTTGGCATACCGGTCCGCCAGAATGCGGCGACGGCGGGCGTGCTGTTTGTCAGCCCAGGCCGGCCCTCTTGTCGCCGCCTACTCTCTCCACGCACCTGCTCCCGGTTCAGCGTCGAGAACATGGTCTGCCGTCCGTACACCCGGAACAGATTGTAAAACGCCGTTTTGTCGTAGCCGCTGCCCGCCGCGCCATAAATCTCCTTGACCGCCGCCGCCGACGCAAACGACACCTCGTTGGGCGACAGCCGCACCACCGGGCCGTACTGCTGGTGCAGCGCGTGCACATACTGCGTCCGGCCAGCGCGCATCTCGTGCCAGCGCAGGGCGGCCGACGTGAAGAGCGAGAGCGGTGGCCCGGGCATGCGGCGCAGCGGCGAGCGGACGGCGCGGACGAGGGCCAGCAGAGCCCACAGCACCAAGAGCAGTCCGGCCGACGAAGCCATTGACCAGGACAATGACGATGATGACGACGGCCACAGCGCCAGAAGCGGGCGGACGAGCTGCATGTTTGTCGGTGCGCTGCTGGACGAGTGGTGTAGATTTCCGCGATTCGTCTTCCGTTCAAAAGGGCAGTCGGCTGGTCGCTGGTCGCTGGTCGCTGGTCGTCTTGGTGGCTGTCGTTGGGTATTAGTCTCTGGTCGGTTCGGTGGGGTCGAAACCCGGGGATTGGCGAATTCCAGTCTGCTATCTCTCTCCAATCACCGGGCGCCCGTAATAAGGGAAAATCCCGTCTGGGAAGGTCCAAGAGAGCGGCATCGGCAGAAGGGGTAGGCGCATTGGGGTATGGAAACGTCTTTGATTCACTCCACTACGCCGCCACGGCACAACTGCACAACGCCACCCCTCTGCCAGATAAGATCTACCGCAACGCCGCTTCCCCTTTCGCCCTTTCCCCCTCCCCTACATCCCAAAGATCCCGCCGAGGAAGGAGCCCCCGCCGCCCGCCGCTGCCTGCGCCGCCGGCGGATACTCCTTGCCGTCGACCGTGACGCGGGGCTGACACGTGCACCACTCCGATTCAGGCACGCCGCTGAGAGCCTGCGGAATGTGGCGGCCGCAGCCGCGCCAGGACTTCTTGGCTGAGAGGGTTTTAGAGGACAGTGAGCAGAGAGAGCACGTTCCGGCACACTCACAGCACGTCGGACACGCAGCGCCGAAACACATGGCGTAAGTTGGTCGGTTGCTTCGGTCTAGAGAGTTTGTACGGAAGAGAGATACCGCCAGCGATTGGGGGGGAGGCCGATTTATACGCACGCTTTCTTGTCGCCGAAGTGGTATGGCGCAGAGATCGCCGACCAGCGTCGGCGACGCTTAGTCATGCACATACGTGCCCGAACGCTAAAGATCACCAAACTGCCGCTCTACTGATTACTGTATCTCGTGCCGGTATACGGAGCACGTCGTCTAGCAGATGCATATGCTGACGAAGCCAAAACCAAACGAGCAAAGAGCTATAAAGAATGCCAGAATGCCAGAATGCTAGAAAGCCAGTAATCGTAATCGACAACACTCACTCTCTCGGCGTCACTCTCACCGCCGCTGCTCTTCGCCCCCTAGATCCCGCTCTACCATCTCGATCGTCGTCAGGCTCGGAAACCGCCGCTGGAAGTCCTCGAGGTAGTCGTCCCGGTCCTGCAGCGACATGCCCTCCAGCACCGGCTGGCCCGGCAGATCCACCGCCATGAGCTGCGACGACACGCCGCTCTTGGCCAACCGCCCGGTAGAGCTGTTGATCGGCTGCTTCGTCGGCGGCCCCATGGTCGGCGAGCCTGGTCGTGCCATGTCCAGCGATGCCCGACCGCTCCCAATGCTCTCCATCGTGTTTGTCCGACTGCTGAGATAGAGCGGTTTCGGCTTAGCGGCTGGCTTGCTGCTGCCCGACCGCGGCGGCTCCATCGACCCCGATCCTATCGACGATACCGTTCCCGTCCGCACAAGCGGCTTCTTCCAGCTCTCCCCCCGGTCGGTCCGGCCGTTCCGGTCCCCACCTCCTCCGGCCGTGCCATCCCCGCCCGCCGTCTCGTCCGTAAAGTGCCCGTAGCCTTGAGCTGTCCGCGTCGGCTGTGGACTCATCTGCGACTCGCTCAGCAGGCTCTGCACCCGGTGCTGGATGGACACCGCCCGCGACACGCCGCCAATGCTCTTAGGCGGCAGTGCCGGGGGACGCTCTGTGCTGGCGCTGCCGTTGCCGTTGCCGTTGCCGTTGCCGTTACCGCTGCCATTACCCCGCGACGCCAGCCGCTGCCGGTACTCGACACCCGCTGCCGCCACCCGCTTCTCTTCTATCGAAAGCCGCCGTCGCTCCATCTCCCGCCGCATCTCCGGGCTCATGTCGCTTTCGTCCAGCGTCTGCTCATTCTCGTCGTATGTGTCGTAGCTGCCGCCACCATTACCGCCATTACCAACATACTGCTCCGGCAGCTCCGTCTGCTTGAGTGGCGACGGCGTCCGTGCTGGCCCCGAGCCGCCACTGCCGTTGCCGCCGCCCGTGTTCGTCTCGAACCGCTTGAACGCGTCACCAAACTTGCCGGCCAGCATGCTTTTGGTGCCCGACAGCGACGGCAGACTCGTCCGCTTGCTGCTGTGCTTGCCTAGGTGGTGGCCCTTGTCCCACTTGCTATCGTCTTCCTTGGCCCGCAGAAAGTCCACGTTGGACTCAACCGTCGGCTCATCTCGACTGATGCTGGCCGACAGCCGCGGCGACGACGGCTTCGGCAGAGGCTGCGCCGGTGGTGACAGCAGAGGCCGCCCTCCGCCTCCGGCAGTGGCGCCGCCGCTTCCTTCTCTCTCCCGTAGGTAGTCCATGTTCGACTCGAGATACGCGCTGGCCGGCCGCGACCGCGTCGACCGTGGCTGCGTCAACTGCACACTCTGATCTAGCTCCACCGGCCCCGGCCGCCCACCCTCTAGCGACGGCCGGGACGATGACGGATGGCGCCCGTCGCCCGCCTGCTGGACCTGCAACTGCGACCGCGATCGCGACGGCTGGGAGACCCCGAGTCCGCCCGCATAGTATCCGCTGCTCTCGCCCGGGAGCGGAAGATGCTGCTTTCGCGGAACACTGGAGGCCCGGTGCTGCGGGGGCGGTGATTGGTCCTTTGTCGGAAAGTGGAAGACATGGTACGACGACGATGGCTGCTGCTGCTGCTGCTGGCGGGTGCTGTCTCGCGGCGGCAGCGGTGGCGATGGCGACGTCATCGTTCCCGTCGACACCATCTCGGGCCGTGGCGGCTGTTTCGGCGGCTCCTCCTTTTGTGCCGAAATCGCCCGCAGCTCCGGCGTGCTCGAGATGATGGCCGATGCGCGACTGACCTCGCGCGGCTTGATCGATCTCTCCGGCGACGCGTTGGTGTTGGCCGGCCGTGGAGGCTTGGCGGGCAGCTTGCTGGGCAACTGGGCCTTACTCGCGCTCGCCGTCGCCGCAAACGCATCGTCGGCCAGCCGCTCGGCCACGCGCTGTCCGAGGTCCTTGGCCTGCTCGGGCACAGGCGCCACCACGACCGTCTCCTCAAACGAAAACTCGGCGCCCTGGTCGTGCAGCAGGGCAAACTGATCCAGCGTCGGAAACCGCGTCGAGAGTTCGTCCGCCGCAAATGGCCGCGACGCGCCGGCGGATGGAGTCGCCGAGACGCCTCGCTTTCCGCCGCCGCCTGCGCCGGCAGAAGCACCCGCATCCAGTGCCGCAAATGGGTCGCCGCTGGTCACCGGTCGTGGCGAGGGGGTCGGCCGCGGCGCCGGCGCCGTCGGCCGGCCGCGCCGCATGGGCACGACCTCGGGGATGATCTGCTGCTGTTTGACGGGCGGCGCGAAGACGGCACCCACTGCCACGGGCTTGGCTGCCGCCGCCTTGGCGCCGGACTCGGACTGTGACCGGGCCGTGTAGATCTATCTGGCGGTTAGTGCGTGTACGTGAAAAAGCACAAAGTCCTTGGTCCTGGCGCACATTCTTGATGGGCACGTCTTTGCCCTGCATTGCGCAGGCCTCGCGCAGGACCTCGTAAATATTAGGCCGGGCCTGCTGGTTTTCGCGCAGCATGGAGGCAATCAGGGCCTTGATGCGGTCGGAAAAGACGGGATGGCTCGGGAAGCGGTAGCTCGCGTTGAGAATGGCCAGCTGTGATGACTGGTCCTCAAAGGGCGTAGTGTAGTAGCACAGCTTGTACAGCAGCACGCCGAGGGCCCAGATATCTGCCTTTTCGCTAATCGGCTGCCGCCGGTATACGTCGACCATTTCGGGGCTGCGGTACTGCAGCGTCGTGTGCTTCTGCACGTCCTCGTCGACCAGGCGGCACTCGACGACGGACACGGGCGCCGGGCGCGGCGGCGCGGCCGAGCCAAAGTCGCACAGCTTGAAGCGCCGCCGCCCGCTGCCGCTGCTGCTGGTGCCGCTGCTGATCAGCACATTCTCGACCTTGAGATCGCGATGTAGCAAAGGTGGCCGCAGGTAGTGCATGCAGGCCACGCCCTCGGCCACGTCGGAAAAGATGCCGAGGATCTCGGGCTCGGTCAGACGGTGCTGCAGACGCGTGTTCATGTAGTCCATCAGGCCGCCGCCACCGCAGTATTCCATGAGCAAAAAGACCTCGTAGCCGCCGCCGTGCATCTCGGACGCGTGCGAGTCAATGTAGGTCACAATGGCACGATGGCCCATGAGCCGCTTCATCGTCTCGACCTCGGTGCGCATGCCGCGCAAAGACTCCTTGTCCGGCACGGCCACGCGCTTCAGCACCGCCAGGTCCGTCCCGTCCACGGCCGTCGGCATCTTCACCAGGTACACGTGCGCAAAGCCGCCCTCGGACAGGTACTTCTGGATCACCACGCGGTGGCCGCCCACCTGGATCTTGGTACCCGGCACAAATGTGCCCTGCGGTGCGCCGCTGTGGCCATGGTGAGACACCGCCACCGCCGCCGCCGCCGCCACTGCCGGGGGGACGGCTTTCTGCGACGGTCCCGGCCGCGCTGCCTGGTCAAAGGACGCCATGAGGTCGTGCGGCACGAGGCGATCTTCCGTAGTCGTGCCGGTGTCGGCCGGTCGTCGGCGTCGGTCGGTTCGAGGGTCCAAGGTCTCGATCGTCTCGCTCGTCTCGATAGAATCCCCTAGGTGAAGTCGCGTCGATGAATTCGCGTCAAGAGTCGCAGTTTGGCGGCAAGTCAATCGAAAGGCAGACACGCTCAAAATGGGCCTAGGCAATTGCGTCAATTTGTGCCCCTTGTCTGATGATGGCAACCCGAAACGAGCCGCCTCCCCAGGGAAGACGAGACAAATGGCGTCCGCCGACTTGCACGCTTTCCACGCTTCCACTGCCACGGAGGCGCTCTTTCGTCTCCTCTCCGCCCCTTGGGGGCCAGACGGTAACTCACAGGCAAGGCCACACAGGAGTGCAGTCATTCGCAGTCGAGGCCAGTCGTGCGAATATTCGTGTCGACGTCGCCGGGGCGCAAAAATCCCGGCCGTGCTCAGTGCAATCTGTCGTGGATGCGGCGCTGCGGGAGAGAACGCAAGTCGTCGTTGCAATGCTGCAGCGAAATGGTTGGGGGGCAGGCAGCTGGTCCTAAAAGCCGGCCAGTCAGCAAAGTGCTGACAGCTGGCCTTCTGGGCTGCCGGACCGGCTAGCGCCAAGATAGTGGGGTAGTTCTAGTCGGCCGAAGCAAGAGTATACGCGGGAGGCTCGATATTCATTTTCTGCGTCTCTTTCCTCTGCACTGTCATTTCCTTCTGCGCACACAGGATCTTTGCAGCTCAACTGCCAAAAGGTATCATTTAAAGGTGGTAAAACATCTAGTTTGTACAAAACTGCTAGCTTCCAAATCGCGGAAATTGACTGTGCTAATGCGACCGTTATATTCGATATGCAAAAATGCGTTGGGCAAAACAACAAGAAAAGAGGCCTGTCAAGGCAATTAGAACAGACCGTGGAGGATGCGCATCGGCAGGCTCCGCAGCGACTTCGGAGACTCGTCTTCATCCTCGCCGGGGATGTGCTCGCGCAGGCCGGCCGAGAGGTCAATGTCCTCAAGCGGGACGTACAGCCGCCAGTCACGGCTGTAGATCTTCCAGAAGAGATAGAGCGCCAGCACAATGGGCGCCGCAAGGTACTCCTGGAAGAATACGGTGGCGTTAGGTGTAGAACCAACCGAGGGCTGCACGGTGTCAGTAATGCTAGTCGGTGACTTGGGGAGGGGAGGGGCACTCGAGGGAAACTCACGTAGAGGGCGTAGTAAAAGGTGGCCATCATGCAGACGATGTTGAGGAAGAGACCGATAGCGCTGCCCCATACACCGAGCGTCGCCTTGTACGGGATGTGGTCGAGCGACCGGCCCTTGGCCTTCCAGACGTAGCGGAAGCGGATGTGGGTGAGGCAGATGGAACCCCAGACAAAGAAGTAGCTCAGACCCGACAGGGACAGCAGCCAGTCAAAGAATTGGTCCGAGGCACCAGACTCGCCGACAAAGGCAAGGAAACCAAAGGCGACCTGGATCACAATGCACCAGATGGGGCGGCCTTGCTTGTCGACGTAGGCGAGGAACTTGGGGCCCATGCCGCGCTCGGCCAGGGCCTGCATCGTACGGGAGGAACCAAAGGTGCACGAGTTGGCGACGCTGATGACGGAAATGGTAATGACCACGTTGAAGATGGAGGGCAACGCCTTGATGCCGGCATCCTGAATAGCCAGGACAAACGGCGAGGCCTTGGAGTTGCCACCCGAGGCGCCGAGAAGACGCGTATCGTCCGAGGGCATGATCAGGCCGACGATAAACAGGTTGACAATGTAAAAGAAGGCGATACGCCAAAACACCTGCTTGGTGGCCGTGGGGATCGACTTGGCGGGGTTGGCAGACTCGGCCGCAGCAAGACCGACCAGCTCGGTACCGCCAAAGGCAAAGGCGGCGACAACAAAGACACTGCAGAAGCCGTTGAAGCCATTGCGGAAGGCGCCAGGATCGTGCCAGTAGTGAGCGCCAATGTAGCCCCTGCTGCCGACACCGCCGCAGTCGATAATGACGCCGAGGATGATGAAACCAGTGCACGCAGCGATCTTGATCATACTGAGGATGAACTCGACTTCACCATAGCCACGGACGCCAAAGATCTGGATGACGCACAGGACGACGAGGAAGACAGCAATCCAAATGCCGACGTTGAGGTCATCGCGCCAAAAGGTGATGGTGATGGAGGCAGCCGTAAGCTCAAACGGCAGCACAGTCAGCCATGAGAGCGCATAGTCCCAGCCCATAGCGAAACCCCTGGAGAAGCTGTTAGGAAGGAGACAGATTTGTCAAGTGGCCAGGCATCACCCACCAAGAAGGATCAACAAAGCGAACGACGTATGTGTAGAAAGCACCGTTGACGGGGTATAGGACGGCCAGCTCGGCGAGAGCCTGGCAGGTGAACAGAAGCATGACGCCGACGATGATGTAGCAGATGACCAGGGGAGCAGGACCGCCGGTGGACAGCGCGCTGCCCGTACCGACAAAGAGACCAGCACCAATAGCACCGCCTGTTTGTTAGAAAAGAACGAACATGGAACGAAATAATCAAGGAATCCAATCCAGTCCCAGACTCACCAATAGCAATCATCTGCATGTGACGACCCTTGAGATCGCGCTGCAGGTGGCCCGTGCTGCTATTGACGATGCCGACCTCCTCGTCATGAGGCTCGCCGTTGTAGCTGTGGGCAATACCATCTTCGCCGACAGTCTTGTCGGAGACGGCCTCTTTGTCATAGTGATCAGACATGTTGGGCCAATGTGCGTGGGATGTCTAGGAGACTGGCTGGGCCAACACAAGAGCCAAGGAAAAGGGGGGTGGGCAAAGATATATATATTCAGAGGAAGACGCCAAAGAGAGGCGAGATCGGGCGTGAGGAGGAGGAATGGCCAGGGTCCAGCACCGGGGAGAAAGGTCAAAGCTTTAAATAAAGGCCATGCCATTGACGAGAAGGGGGGGGGGGGGGGTGCACCAAGCAAAGAAGCAGCGGCGAGATGGGGGTGTGAGGACGCGGACTCGTACGGAGTACATGGTGAGATGGCATGCGGCGCGGCGCTGGGGCCAAGTCGATGGGGTTGTCTGAGTACTCCGTATGCTGGAGAAAAAAAATACGTATTTCAAAGAATAAGAAAAAAGCGCGGCCCAGTCACATTGGGCGGGACGACGCGACAGGGTCTCGCCTGCCTCCTCTTGATGGCGCTGGAAAATAAGGCCTTGCAGAAGTGGGTCCGAAAAGCGGGACTAAGTGATCTACCGTAAAATTGCAAGGAAACGTCCTCAGCGAGAGAATAGCACTGTGCAGATTCTCAGACACGGTTCAGGCACGCGACCAGGCAGCTGGCAGACCAAGGCGCACAATGACAGACGGCAGCAGGCAATGGCGTCTGTGTCTCAAGCAAGCAGAGCCAATAATGCCAAGAAAGCCAAGTCACGGGCGAACTCGTACTGATCGGGTTGGACTTGCGGGCAGATCTGCAGGCAGGTGCGACACACCTACTGGGGTACATCGGGCGACAGCTGACGGCAAGCGCGGCCGGCAAGAATGCCTTGGTCTTGGTGCGCCTTCCTGCTACAGAACCCGCAAGCCTCAAGCCCGAGCCGCTGCCAAGAGCAGAACCTGCCTCGCCACCGCCTTTCGTGGAAGAAAAACCAAGCCAGAGTACGCCGCACTCGTACAGGTGACCTGGAATTTTTGGGCCAACATACGAGTACGTCTCTCTATTGCACTAGAAGGCGTCCTGCTCCGTAGAAGCTTTCGAGGCCAAGAAATTCGCCCAGGGGTCACCCGCCGGCTTTGTCATTTGGACGTGTCGGTACTTGTTGCTCATTCGGCGGCGGGGGGGCGCTAGTGCTAGCGTACTGATAAGGAACGACAATCACGTCGATGGAAGCCTAATTAGGTAGGTGGAAGGACATTAGCAGAGCCACAACCAATCAGAGGGAGGTAGATAGGGCGGGTTTGGCAAGGAGCCATTTCCGTTCAGAGCAAGTATTTACACTGCTGTCTTGCTGCACCCTACTCAATAAACCGATCAGTGCGCAGCAGTTCCACCTTCAGCATCCATCTCATACAAGCATCGCGAGATCCCTCGGTCGCCAAAAGTATGCATGAGATCCACCGACAAGCAGGCCGAGAATGCCCGTCGCCCTCCCGTCTGGTCCGTCTCGTCCGTCTGGACGGGTACGATCGGCTCACAGCCGCTGCGACGGGGCCGAGCGATGGGCTGCATACATCTAGTGAGGCCCGCGGCGGCAACTCGCCTGGGCGCGGCTTGAGGGAGAGGAGGGATCCTACTCTGAGGGTGTTTCATTCGAGGGATGGCAAGCCTTGTCTGGTTCTATCTGGTGGGATGTGTGCTTTCTTTGCGTTGTGTTGCCGTTTTTTCCGCAAGGTCGGGCATCCTTGCTCTCTATTCGCACCGCTCTCTGCTCATCGCTCTCTTCTCGAGCCGCTCCTCGTGCACATGCAAAAAACTCTCCGTTTCTTTCCCCCTGTCTCCCCTGCCCATTCCAGCTCGATCCCCCCCCGGATCTTTCAGCACAACCCGTTTAATCCGTAGCTCCCGCCTAGGAACCACCCTCGCTATTCGCCACAAATCCTCGCTGCCCTGGCTGGTGCGATCCGCAGGATGGAACATGTTTCAGTTGTCCTGGCCAGCGATTCCAAAGCGCCAACTCCCTCAACTCCCAAAGTCCACTTCTCACAAGAGACACACCCGCAAGTGCTCGCCTTGCCCCAGCTTTCCGGCCTTTCTCGCTCTCTAGTTGCTTCGTAGTCTCGCCCGAAGCCGAAAGCGACACCTTTTTCGGTATGCAGAAGCGAAGCTAACAGGCTTCGACGGCTTCTAGAAGGTCATTCCACTCCAGAGGATCGACGGGGACGACCGTAGTTGCAGCGCAAAAATTTCCACAATTCCGCATTCCACTACTCTCGGGGGGCAGACTAGCGCTGCAGGGTGGCGTCGCACGGACTCGCCGTAATCCCAGAGTAGATAGCAGCAAATGCGTATGAAAACGGCAAAGTACTTGCCGTAGTGATGTATGGTACGCGCTACAAGGAAGGCACGACTGAGGCGGCCCCTGGTCTCCGTCCCTTCATTCCTCCGTGTGTCGCAGGTATCATCGGCTGCTTCTGCTTCGGGAACGCCAAAGAGGCAAGCTCCGGAAATGACGCAAGCTCGAGCCGTCGCCCAGACGCTGGCCAAGACGCAGAGACTGCAGGCACCAAAGGCCAAGCCGGGTCATAGGCCGAGAGAGTGCCGTCGGCAGCAAGCCACACAACGGCAGATACCCAGCCGACACTGCCGGCATTGCGCTCGTGTGGCCAGTCTGTGTTGCGCAGACAGAGGCTGCACGTATCGAGCGCACTGCTGTCCGCACTTCCTGCAGCCTCCCATTTTACGACGTTGCAGCAAGTGGAAAATCTGGCCAGAGCGGAGGGTTGCTTTGTCTGGTGCAACTCCACAGATACAATGGCGGCGCTTTGGGGCTGCGTGCAACCGTGACAAGCTCTTTCACGTAACTAACTGTGCTCACGCTTTCGGCCAGAAAAAGGACAAAGGACAAGTCGCCAGGAAGCGAAAAACAAACAAGACACAAAAGTGCAAAGTGCAAAAAGGACAAAAGTCTAGGGCAAAAAAAGTCCCAGGGAAAAGAGGCAAAATACAAAAGCACTGAAAATCTTTCCTCGCAGAATTTGGCCTGCCAAATGGGCCTGCCTTTTCGGCCAGGCCGAGGGGCAAACGCCAAAGCGAAAAAAGGCGAGGCAACAGCTCGGCAAACGGCTTACATAACTGAAGGCGGTCACTGGACGGCGGGGGAAAGTTCCCATGGGACACCTTTCATGCATCCCTCAGTTTCTTTGAATAATACCCGGGAGTAATGGAACGCAGATCGGATCTGTGGATGGCGTGCCATAGGAACTGGATGAAACGGCGCGTTGTCGTCACACAGCAAAAACAACAAGCAGCAAATGCAGCATCCTGACTCCGCAGGCAAGCTCTCGTCACGGGCCAAGAGAGTCGCACGTCGGTGGGGCGCCTCGTAAGCGTCAGCTCCCTGTCGCCTTTTCAGTGGTCCTATGCGCTCCTTTAGTGCTCCGACGTGCAGCCGGCGCCTGGCTAGCGGCTCGCTGCGGGCACGCCAGCAGTCGGCCATTGGCTACAGCGGCGGTAGTGCGGGTGCACAGGCCAAATAAACTCCTTCTAGAATATTTCTAGGCGGTTTTCCTCGTACGTCGCCTCCTTGGCCACGGCACCGCCCTCTGTCGTGTGACCGATTTCCTCATGCGCTCACCGAGCGTGCGTCTTGGGGTATCGGGGGTTTGATCTGGCCCGCCGGCCTCTGACTGGCCAGCGCGTCAAATGGTTACTCGTTGCTTTTACTCAAGATGGACCCTGCGATAGCAATTGTGCTTGTTCCATTGGGCTGCGTCTGCCTCGTCTCCTCGTAGTACTCATCGTGCTTACGCGCAGCGTCTGGGTGCCACGGCGCGTGCACTGCAGGCTACGCTTATGCTACCGCGCCGCAAAACGCACTGTTTTGCGGCGTCAATGCATCCTGCCTCGTCGCCTGTTGCCCGTATTCGATCGTCGTAATTTCTTCGATGCACCCCCCCCCTTGTCTCTCACCTCCTCAATGGTGCGAATGCGACACCTTCCAAGACGGGCTCACGAGGCAGCTCAGTGGCCGGCAGCTGCCCAGTGCACAGCAGGACCATCCAGACGGCGTCGGCGTTTATGGCCTCGAGCGCGTCGCGTGCTCGGTGGACGAGCAGGGGTGGAAGCAGAGGGCGAAGAGGACGGCCGTCCGCGTCGGCAGCAGGCACGAGCAGCAAATCGAGAATCTGGTCTAGCACCACGTCGTCGAGACGCACGTACGTGACCATGTCTGTCAGCAGTCCGGCCACGGCCTCCCAGCGCTGCGCCGCCACGGCAAAGCGGCCCAGACCCGTCGAGCCTGTCGAGGGAAGAGAGGTCGCCACGAGGCTCTCGTCTGCCGTCCGCAATGGAAGGACAATCTCGCTCGTCGGTGGGCTGCGAATCTGGAACATGGACGGTGCAGCTCCTGTCTGGCGTTTTCCTCCTCGACCTCCTCCTGCTCCTCGATTGCCGGCCCTTGCCTCGACCGCGTCTGCCTTGGCGCGCACACAGAACCGCCCGAGCCGGCCACGCCACTCGTCTTTCAAACGCGACGCGACAAAGTCCCCGGCGCCTGCACACAGCGCTCCGAGGGCTGTGCAGGCCGCCGCCACGACGTAGGGCTCTCCGTCGTAGAGACGCGCCACCACGACAGGCCACACGGTGTGCAAAAGCGGCAGAAAGGCGTCCACATCAGGCGCCAGCGCCGGCGTGACCGTCGCCAGCAGGGCCAGCAGGGCGCGGCGCAATGTCGGCGTCGGCGACGTGAGGTAGTGCTGGGTGAGGGCAGTGATGCGGGCGAGGAGGGCATAGGTTGGGTTGGGCTGTTTGTCGAGCTGTTTGCTCTTGTTGTCGCTGCTGTGTGTCTCTTCATCCTCGTCCTCATTTTTGCTGTCCTTCTCCTTGAGAAGCTCCTCCGCCTCCGACTTCCACGGCTGCTGGGGATGACCCGTCTGCGGCGGTTCCATTGGGGCTTCCTCGGTCTTCCTCCGCTTCGCCTGCTGCCCCAACAATTCGACCAGATCCTCGGTCGTTGTCGCCGTGCTCCGTCGCTTGCGGTGGTCGACCGGCTGGGCGTCTTCCAGCAGACCGCCGCCGGCCTCTCCCCCGCCCGTGCCCACGCTGACCACCTCGCCCAAGACGGCAAACACACTCTCGACGAGCCGCGCATACCCGTGGTAGTTGTCCAGCGCTGCAAACAGCGCCGCCACCACATCGTCCAGGTACGGCACCAGCCGTGGTCCCGCCAGTCGTACCATCATGGCCAGCACGCGCAGCGACGCCGGCGACACGTCGAGCGTGTTCAGCCGCAGCGACACCGCGTTGAGCATGTAGTCGACGTTTCCGACAATCAGCGCCGACACGCTGGCGTAGTCGCATGCTGCCGCGAGTCTGTTGAGCGCCGTGACGGCCTGTTGGCGCAGCGGCGCCTGGGCAGCGCCGAGAAAGGTCGCTATTGGATACAGCACGTCAATCAGCTCGGGCCGGAAGGCTGTGCCGGCCCGTGTCGCCGCAAACACTGTCGCCTCCATGGCCACCGCGCCGACGCGCCAGTCGTAGCCCTCATCCACGTCGCCGCTCGACTGCGCCGCCAGTCGCCCGACGGAAAAGGCCAAAAGATCCGCCACAAGGCGCTCGAGGTCATCCTCGCCCTCGCCCTCGCCCTCGCCCTCGCCGCCACCCAGTTGCAATAGACTGCCCATCTCGGCGGCCCCCGCTGCCGAGACCCGCGCCAGCTCCAGCGACAACCACAGCGCCGCTGCCTGCTCTAGTCCGCCCGCATCACGCGCCCACTCGAGCATCGTCGTCGCCAGCCGCACCTGGGCCGATGGGCCAATTTGTGCCAGCAGCGCCAGTAGTGCCTCGCGCGTGCCCTGCTGGCTGTCGAGGAGGACCGTCTGGGATGCAGTCTCGGCCCGGACCAGCGCCACGTCCTTGGCCTCGACCACCTCCAAAATGTCGTCTTCTTCCACCACGCCGCCGCCTCCTGTGGCGATCCCGTTGGAACCGGTGGCACCCCGTACCAGTGTCGTCACGCTGTCTCGCAGCGCCGTCACCAGGGTGCTGTCGAGGGTGCTGTCTGGCTGAGCCACGCCGCCCTGCAGCGCGTCCAGCACGGCCAGCGCCTGGTGCAGCCGCCGCACTGCCTGCACGCGCATCGCTGCGTCGCCCGACTGCATGCTACGCGCCAGGCTGTCGGCCCAGCCATAGGCCGTCTCACGCACCATCTCACCCAGCTCGGGATATAGAATCGCGAGGTTGGCCAGAGTCACGCGGGGCAGACTGTGCTCGCGGAATGTGACGGCCGTCTGTTCCTCCGTTTCTTCTTTTTCCGCCGTCCCCTCGCCGGCCACAATCGCGCTCTCCACCAGCATCGGTGCGCAGTCGGCCAGCGCTGTGTGACACTCGTCCAGCAGCCCGATGCAGAACCGCCGCACCGCCGCACGCACGTCGTCAGCCTCGTGATTGCGCAGCTGCAACAGCTTCGAGAGGGCTATCTTGGTCTGTGCTGCTGTGGCCTGCAGCCAGGCCGTGTCGAGCGTTGGTAGTGTCACCGATACCGTCGTCGTCGTCTCTGTCGTTTTGGTCGTCTCGGCCTCGGCCGTCACCGACTCTCGCCTCGGCTCTTGGCCCGTTCTCGACAGCCGCCGCGTCTCCATGTCGCCCAGCGTGGACACCAGCACCGTGTAGATCGTCTCCAACACGTGTATGACCACCTGCCGTGGCATCGTCTGTGCTGCTGGCCACGGCACAGCCCGCAGCAGTGCCGACACCGTGCCCGGCAGAAATGCCGCCTGGGCCGCCCCGTGGCCCGACTCGGCGTACAGCGTCTTGATGGCCGCCAGCGCTGCGCTTTTTACGGCGGTCACCGAGCTGTCGGTCACGTACGCCAGCAGAACCGTCACCGCGTGGGCCAGTTCCGGCATGGTCGAGGCCTGCACGAGCGGCGATGGCCGTCCCGACTGCCGGCCGGTCACGCGCAGCAACATTTCCAGCGCCCGGCAGCCCTCGAGAACGGCTTCCTCTGGCCAGTCGGCCCGTTCGCCAGCGCCGTTGGGCCCGGCGCCGCCCGAGATGACCGAGGGCAGCAAGATCAGAAATTCTTGCGCCCGTTTGGGCGTTGCCTCCCTCCTCCAGCCGTACTGCATCACGAGCCGCACGCAATGGGTCGCGTCCTCGACCACGCGTGCCCGGTACAGGCCCATCTGGCCCAGCAGCAGGCCCAGCGGGAAGAGTATGTAATCGGCCATTTTGACGTCCAGCACCGTCTCGTCGTCGGTCGTGAGGCTCACCAGCTGTCCCCGCAGCTTTTGCAGTAGGTCCAGGAGCTCGGTGCTCGTCTTGACCGCGGCCTCGGCATTCTCCGTGCGGCCTCGCCCGACTGCCCGCGCGATGGGCACGCAGATTCTCTGGAACTGACTTGTCAGTGGAAAAGAGAATTTTGGGACGTCCCGAATCCCAAAGCCACAAAGTTCCCCAGGCGTCCGTTCGTGTCTAACCTTGTAAAAAATCTCATTCCGTCGGTCCGTATGGTCACTGTAGGACTGTCGCTGATCCATGGTGCGGCATGGACGCAGCCAGTGAGGCTGGAAGGAAAATGTGCATCAAATGGCAAACAAATGAAATAGAGCTCCAAAGCTCCAACGCGCTGCAGGGCGGCGCCGCTCGACCCCACCACGATTACGTCCCCCGCGCTGCAGACAGTCACGCTACGCGATAGCTACATGCTGATAGCTTAAGAGACAAATCTGATGCCGGCGTCGGCCTGGAGCTGTTGTGTTTAAGCTCTCTTTTCTCTCTCGTTTCTCGTTCGCTTTCTCTCTCGGCTCTTCTTACTTTTTCTTGTATTCTCTCTCTCGTTTCTTCCCCTTTCGAAATGGCCGCCTCCGCCCCCTTTCCCGTCATCGTCCACCCTTACGACTCGCCAACACCAAACTCGTGTGCCTACGAACTCGTCCCCTCGACCTTTCCGACGTCCTCGTCCGCAACACCCAAACATGCCCTCGTATTTGTCGGCGGCCTGACCGACGGTCCTCACACCGTCCCCAGCCTGCGCGGCATTGCCCGCCAGCTGGCCGCCTCCGACGCCGGCCGCGCCCTTGATTACTCCATCTTTGAGTTCCGCATGAGCAGCTCCTTCAGTGCCTACGGCTTCAAGCGCCTCGCCGACGACGTGGCTGACATGGCCGCCCTGGCCCGCTACTTGCGCAGCATCGGTCGTGAAAAGATCGTCTTCTTCGGCCACTCCACCGGCTGCCAGGACTCCATGGCCTACGCTGCCTCGGTCCGCAAGGGCGACAGTCCCGCCGTCAACGGCTTCATCCTGCAGGGCCCCGTGTCGGACCGCGAGGCCATTTCGCCCTACTTTGAGCCGGGCATGTACGAAAAGACGCTGGCCGCGGCCGAGCGCATGATCCGCGACGGCCACGCCGACGAGCTGATGCGGCCCGAGGACCTGCCGAGCATGATCTCCACGCCACACTCGGCCTACCGATGGCACTCGTTGATTGCACGAAAGTGAGTTGCATTTCTTCGTCTGTTTTTTTTTCCCTTGTCCGAGCCTCAACTGACCGTCAGCGCCGACGACGACTTCTTCTCGTCCGACCTCCCCGACGAACGTCTCGCCGCCTCCTGGGGCGCCTTTGACCAGCCCGTGCTCGTCCTGCCCTCGGAAAAGGACGAGTGTGTTCCCAAGACGATTGATGTGGCCGCCAACATGGCCCGCTGGAAGTCCTTTTGCGCCCCGGGTGTCTTTAGCGACCTGTCCGGTCTCATCCCCGGCGCCACGCACTCGTTTGAGCAGCCCGAAGCCCAGCTGTGGATGGCCGACCGCCTCACACAGTTCTTGGGGCGTCTTTGAGCGGTGTGGCATGTCCAAAACAATAAAAGAGCTTTTAGAGACCTAAAGATGGCGTGTTACCTCGTTTTCTTGGACTCGTCTCCCAAGGCTCTCCCGATCTCTCGCAAGTTGCTCCACAAGAGCACTGCTTGTCAGTACGCACATAGCGATGCCAACGTCTGCAAACATACCTGCTGGGACAACCACCCACGGCACGTTCATCCCGATAAAATACACCCACAGATAAACTGCCTCTGGCCGGCAGTACGACACCCCCTGCAGCCGCTCCGTGGCCGCCACCGTCCCGTAGTACAGCACCACGCCGTACAGGTGTGCCACGCCGGCCACCACCTGTAGCGCGTGCCGTCGCCGGTGGCCCTGCGCAATGGCCGCCGCCGCCGCCCAGCACAGCGGGCCCCAGACCACCACTGTCACCGCCTCGATGCACAGCATAAACGGGTCCGATGTGAGGTATCGCGAGTCCGACAGCGCATACTCTTTCCACAGCTGCGCCGGGAGGCTCTGTGAGCCTGCTATCGTGGCATGATTGAGAACAAAGTAGCCTGGTCGTACCAACTTTAGCACAGACGTCGCGAGGACAAAAAGGGGGCGTCCTCACCCTCAAAGAAGCAATGCAGAGAGCCACCTTGGAATGTCAGACCAGTCGATACCATTGCGAGCCACACGAATCACCTACAGAGGGCAAACCACAAAAACAACGCCTGTTGCGATGCCGGCGCGTTGCTGAAGCGTGGACATATTGTCTTGGCCAGCATCCACACGCTGCCCAACGCGCCGCCCAGAATGCTGCCAAACAAGACAAAGAGCACCAGCAGCGACCGCGTGTTGGGCTGGTAGTGCGGAATAGCAGCGTCGGGGGGGAAATAGGGGTGGCCCATGGCGGTTGACGCGGTGAGGCGGAACCACAATTTCACGATGGCCAGAAGGGTCCTACTTTAGCCCGCAATTGCCTCATCGCCTGATTGGGACCCTTGAGATTCTTCCAGCCCCATCCCCAGAAGCGCCTCGTACAGCCATCGAAAGGCGAATTAGATCCCATGATTTATTCATAGATAAAATCTGTATTGTTCGGGCTAAAGCGGCCATTCTCACCAACTTCAGATTCCGGCCAATCAGGCTGCCTCCCAGAGCCTCCAGAGATGGTCTTTGGGCAGCAAGCTTGGCCGTGGTGTCAGAATATTATGCCTCAGCTCTAGTAAGATTATATAATTTGAGACTCATGTTGTAGAGTGATGTAGCAATACATAATTTTGAAAGTATTAACTAGTTAACTAGTTATTATTATTATTATTATTATCCGCCTTTCTCAGCCAATCCTGGCTATTGGCGACTGGCTAGACAGACAGAACCCTCATGGGGAAAAAACTGTCACAGATCTAAGTGAGTGTGTGTTCTAGTTACAGGTGCGTGTAGTAGGCCACGAGTAGCTACCATAAACAAATAAACAAATAAACAAATAGACAGATAGGAAAGGGGTAGTGCAGATGTAGGCGTTGCTTTACGTCGGCGTCGGTGACCTCTCCAGTTCTCTGGCTAGGGTACTCCGGGAGCCTCCCGCTCTGGATAAGCCAGCGGAGGAGTGGGCGGGCCATGAGGCCTGTCTGCAGGCGGCGGTCCAGGTCCGTTAGTGTTCGTGGCCAGTCCGGTGGTTTTGGGGGTGTCGCTGTGCATGATAGGAGGACGTGGGCCGGAGTCTCCTCCTCGGCGCCGCACCGGCACGTTGGTGAACTGACAGCTCCCCTCCGGGAGTTCAGTTTTTGAAAGTATATTTGTAAATATTTGAGATACTCCGGTCCGATTTTAAATCGACTTTTGCTTTTGACACATTAGTTTACTCGTAGCATTAAAATTGCCTATTGATGTATCCAACTGACTCGATCAACTCTGTACTTATCACTCCAAGGCAGTGTTGCATTTGTGATCCAAGATGCCGACCAGCCTTTTTCACGACGTCTGGAGGTCTGATACGCTTTTATGGTCGTCCTAAACTTTCGGTTCTGCCACCTCTCAAAATGGTTGCACACAGGTGAGCACATTGTTTGGTATGTATTTTTAAGGAAAACATAAATCGTAGGAGACAAATCCCGAGAGTCGTCGCCATAGTACCCCATCCCAAATGCATCTCAAACTGGAGGGTATTCAAAATACAGCAGCCGAAGAAAACCAAAAACCAAGAAACAAGAAATCTGGGCATCGACTTAGGCTGGATTTAAGTAATCCGGCGTGAAACTCCAGTCAAAGTCGTCCATAAATGCGTCCCAGTCGATCAGCTGGGCGCTATCCGTCTGAATGGCGTCGAGATCAATTGCCGATACTTGATTGCAGGTTAGCATCATGGAGTGAAAAGGGGGACGTCAAACCTACTTGGAGTTCCTGATGGCTGCTGTTGTCTCTTGACATTGGCCGAATTTGCCGACGTCCGTGAGGCTTCAATGTCCTTTTTCCACCGCCGGATGCAGTCAAAGGCAAAGCTGGTACCTAGCCGGTGCGAGAACTGCGACACGTCTTTTGTCGATATCTCCATGGGCGCCTTTGGCTGATTGACAGACCAGTACGACTCAATCATCTTGGAGGCCCGCGTCGGCAGGTCGCCCTCGTGCACCGCACAAGTCCTGATGGCCGTGATGGCGTCCTGCATCACCGCGTTCTTGGCGTGCGGCGGCATGTCCTTCATGTACGGCGACAGCAGCACGTTCACGGTCACGCAGGCTGATGTCAGAAGCATCCGACACACAAAGTGCGGCGCATAGAACAGGAAGCCGACCTCGTCGTGCAGCTTCAGCGCTTGTCGCACCACCAGCTGTGCTGTGCTGTAGGCCTTGAGCACATTGCGCTTGAAGATCTCGTAGCTGTAGTGCGTCACAGGCATAAAGTAGTACGACTGTACTTCGAGAAGCGTCGACATGAGCGTAAAGTAGTCGAGTTCTGCTTGTCAGCAAGAGCACTACACGCAGGGGAGGAGAGCATACCCGAGATTCCCGGGAACAGCAACCGTTGGACCTTGTCAAACTCTTCCTCAAACATGTCCACAATGTGGTGTGAGATGCCGCGGTTCTCCTCCAGACTGGCACAGGTCGTCTTGCTCACGCGGTTGGCGAAGCGCGCACATTCCAGGAGAATCACAAAGTTGAGCGGCACCTGAACGGGCGACGACCGGTCCAGAATCGTTTCAATCGTCTTGTTGAAAAACTGGCCCGTTGAGGGACAGCCGGCATATGCAGACACCCTGGGCTGTCAGCATGGTCTGAGATGGCAACGTCAGTGGGGATGGACAAACCGCTGCGAAATAATGTTGAAGCCAGCCCAGGTGTAGGTGGCCTCCTCGTCCGTGTTGCGGATCTGGAAGGTGGCGTTGGCCAGCTCGGGGTGCTCTCCGCGGCCGGTGTGCAGGCCGATGAGGTAGCAGGAGCTCATGGCAATGGACGCAAAGATGGTCGACGGGTCGCGCAAGAAGCGAATGGTGGTAAACGGCCACACGCAGAGTAACAGGAGTGCGTTGATGACGCCGAGCGGCAAAGGCGGGTTGCCCATGGCGCCCCATACTTCGGTCGAGAGAGCCTCGGTCAGAAAGGGCAGGACGGTTTCGTCCTTGCCGAAGCGGCGCGCCGCGATAGCGACAACGGTCCAGAAGAGAATGGGCGCAGACTCGTAGACCCGGTCAGGGTCGCGCGTGCGGAGAATGGGAAAGTAGTTGTGGAAGTGCTCAAAGTATCTGGCAAAGAGGTTAGACAATGCTACCAAGAGTAGCCGGTCGCACAGCTTACTTGTCAAAGTAAAAGGAAATGTCCTCGCCAGAAAAGGCGCGCGTCTTGAGCGCACGTGGCTCGGCCACGTGGCTGTTGGCCACCGACGATATGGACGAGACCAGCGTCTTGGGCGTCGGGGTCGTTGTCACGGAGGGCGTCAGAACGGGCGGCAGCAGGAGCGGCGCGTCGTAGGGCCGCATGGGCGGCAGGCCGGACGACAGGAGACCATCGCGCATGGGCGGCAGTGTGCGGTGGAAGACGGGTGGTGTCACCGTCGACTTGCCGACGGCCTCCTTGATGTTGCGCACCTCCTGTTGTAGCTCTTCCAATTTACTGCGACTCGTTAGTCTCGGCCTTGCGAGTCTGAACATCGGTCCACGTACCTTCGCCGGCTCACCCGTTTGTGCGTCTTGTCGACCACGCAGGACAGCTGCAGTTTCGTGCATCGCATGCACGGCAGATTCGGATCCGGATTGGCATTGCATTTGACCTCTGCGGCGAATTAGCACTGGCTTCTACCCGCAACGGCCGCGCAGCCCGTCACCGATTGGAGCTCCATCGGCGAGCTCACCCAGCAGGCGACCAGGGCCCCAGCCGGATCGGTGCCGAGGCGGTCAATTTGGTCCATGGCCAAATTCGGGGAGGAACCTACTGCTGTCTCTGCAATTCACGCAGGCCTATCCAGACCACGACAAGACACACGCGCATTAGCCCTTGGACTCTGAATCCCAGGGGAAAACCCCGACAGGAGAACAATTACCGTGTTGCGCTTGATGCGCGGCGATGAGACGCTCGACATCGTCGGCGATTGTTCTGCCATGCGCTACAAAATCGCGGGGCCAGGCGGCCCGGCAAGGGCAACAGAGGCAGATGTGGCGTTAAAACGTTAAAACGCGTGATCGTCTCGGAGCGGGCGCAGCTTTGGACTTTTGACTTTTTTTGTTGTGTTGCGAAACGGTCCCAAAAAATGGCTCGATGCGGAGAAGGAAGCGAGAAATACCCTGTCTGAATCCCTGTAGCACCGTCGCCGGGACGAGAAAGAACAAAGTGACTCTTGCCTCGAACAACGTCCGGACTACCCTCCCTCGCCGCTTCGTCTCCTGCACCGGTCCCTCGCACTTTCGTATTGCCGCTTTCGCGCGGCTTAGTCAACGGTTTTGATGGCGAAATGGCAAACGGAGGAGGCGAGTTGGCCAAAATCGACGGCTTCTCATTGGTGAATACTTTTCCAATAGTCGATATCACCTGACCTCAAGTCGACTACACGACTAAACATTGAGCATGAAATGATCGGACACGTACGGACTATCCCGTACAGCTGCTAGTTTTTCTAGTTTCGAATGTCGGGACTGCTCACGTAGTTTGCATTTTAAATTATCGTGGACGAAAGCCGATATCCCACAGCCGAATCGGATTCGGTGGCCTCGGCTATAGCCGTCCAACTTCCGAGTGATAACTAAGCATAAAGCTAGACCGAGTGTCGATTTCGAAATGATCTACAGCGCAATAGGAAATGCGAGTTGCAGAAAGCAAAGCCCAGCCATAACGCCCAAGCTAGTAAATCCAGCTACCGCACATACTTGCTCATGAACCGTCTGTGGAAGTCTGACCGGAGGAGATCCTGTCAGTGTTAGCAGCCTGCCATGCTCTCCCTCCTTCTCCCTCCTCGACTCAAACGCACGTTGATAAACTCCTTCTTCTTGCCCCTTTCGTCTGTGCCGCGTGCCTGGTTCTTGAACACGACATCGTCGTCCCATCGCCGCTTGATGGTAAAGTCAGGCTTGTTCAGCAGCGGGTTGCCCCGGGCGATCTCGCGCTCCTGCGCCTCCGCCTCGACGGCTGCCTTTTCTCGTTCCTGCACTTGTTAGAAACCTTAACACGGCCTTTGTGTTTTCTTGTCTGCCTCACCTCCTGCTCTCTCTTTTCTGCCCGCTCGCGCTTGATCTTCTCGAGTTCCCGCTGCAAGTCCGAGGTCTCATCGTCGTCGCTATCCTCATCGCTGCTGTCGCTGTCGCTCCCGTCGTCATCATCATCGTCATCTTCATCGTCCTTGGCAGAGCCGCCCTCTTCGTCCTCGGAGGAGTCGTCCGCGTCAATGTCTCGTGTTTCTTCCAATATGCGCCGGCGTTTCGCCTCGAGGTCCTCTTTGCCCGCATCGATCAGCAGGCGCCGCTTCTCGGCTGGCGCCGTATCCGCCGTGTTGTTGGATTCAGAGGCCGCATTGTTGATCGCCAGCGGTGTGCCGCGGACCTTTGCAAAGTGCGCCGCCTCGGCAGCTAGCAGTTCCGCACGGAGGTCGCGCACGTCCTCCTCGTCACCGCCCTGGCCGGGTTTCCTGTAGAAGCAAACGTCAGAAAGGAAAAAAATGTAGCATAGTCCGTAAAACCGCAAAGGCCACGCACCGGTATTTGAGCTGCTTGTGCGCTGGGAGCAGCCGTTGATGGTAGGCCGGGCCCTTGGGGGCCTCCTTGCCGCGCGCCTGGGAGGAGATCAGCGAGGGAGCAGGAAATCGAAAAATGCGAGAAGCGTACCGGATCAAAGGTAGGTCTGTGTGCGGTAGTCATAATTGGGGATGTGAGGCAGAGCTGTGAAATGTTGATAGTTGCTGTCGCCGGGGCGCGCTGGGAAACAGTGAGTATGCACGATTCACCGCCTTTGGCAGAAAATAGGTCGCAGCTTCTAGTTGGACAACGCCAACCAGATTTTTCCTTTGGCCCTTGTCAACACCATTGAAATCCGGGGAGCAAGCTTGCCTCCTCGCTACTGCCATGCCTCGGGAACTGGACGCGTCTCTGAACGAGAGGGCGTTTGTGAAGCAGGCGCTTCAGGATGGCCTGCGCCTCGATGGCCGCAGTCTGGAGGACTACCGGCCGATTGAGCTGACGCTGGGCGACGAGTTCGGCGTGGCCGACGTGCGCTTGGGGGGAACAAGGTGGGCACGGTGAAAGAGGACGTGTGGAACCGTCGACTGACTGCGGCAGGGTCCTCGCAAAAGCTACAGCCGAGGTGACGACGCCCTTCTCGGACCGGCCCTTCGACGGCATTTTCAACATTGTGACAGAACTCAGCCCCATGGCGTCGCCGTCGTTTGAGGCTGGACGGTCGAGCGAAACGGAGGTGCTGTTGGCACGGCTGCTGGAGAAGACGGTGCGGCGGTCGGGCGCGCTCGACACGGAGTCGCTCTGTCTCGCGGCCGGCCACAAGTGCTGGTCGGTGCGGGTAGACGTGCACGTCATGGCGCACGAGGGCAACCTGGTGGATGCGTCGTGCCTGGCCGTGGTGGCGGCGTTGCGGCACTTTCGCAAGCCAGAGACGAGCCTGGAAAACGGCGTGTTGACCGTGTACACGCCGGCCGAGCGCGAGCCGGTGGCGCTGAGCTGGCTGCACTCGCCGTTTTGCGTGACGTTTAGCTTTTTCGAGGTGGAGGGAGCGGACACGGAGCAGACGGAAATCACGCTCCTGGACGCCAGCCTGTTGGAGGAGCAGACACGCGCGAGCAGCTGCACCATCAGCCTCAACCGGCACGGCGAGATCTGCCAGGTGGCCAAGCTGGGAGGGGCGCCAATCGAAGCGGTAACGCTGCTCAAGTGCACGCAGATGGCGCTCGGCAAAGCGAAGGACCTGACGACGCTGGTGGACACGAAGCTGGCCGAGGACGCCAAGCGTCGCGACAAGGGCGGCCTGATGGCGGAGCTGTCTGCGGAAAACGCGCGGTGACAAGGGCGGTTAGGAACACAACACAGGATAGCAAGCGCAGGAAAGCAGGAAAGCAGGATAGCAGCTGACGAATCATGATACCCTAGAGATGGATGTATAAAGAGAACGGAATGGCATGGGCAAAACAGGCACAATCAGACAGCATCAGCACAGGCAGCATTACAAAGACGCGCGAGAACAAGGTCGTGACTGCGTAAAGACTCGTACACATGCCTACCGCATCACCGGCGGCCGCGACTCCTTGTTCCACTTGACGCGCGAGCGCAGCCACTCAACGGCCTCCCGCACACCGGTACCCGTCAGCGCTGACACGGGCAGGACGCGCGAGTCGCGGATGCTGGCGGCCTTGTCGCCCTCAAAGACCTTCTTGACGAGGCCCTCCTTGATGCGCACCACCTCGACGCAGTCCTCTCGGTCCTGCTTGTTGGCCAGGACCAGGAGCGGCACGCCCTCCGTGTCCGAGTTCTGCAACACGTCCTCGAGCACAAGGCGGCACTCGTCGAGACGGCCGTTGGCGTGGCTGCTAGTGCCGACGTCGCCGTCGTCGCCGTCACCGCTGGTCCCAGCTAGCCCGTCGAGCCGCCCGTCGCCAATGTCGGTGCTATCAATGATAAAGACAATGGCGTGGCAGCTCTGGTAGTAGCTCTGCCATAGCTTGCGCAGCGTCAGCTGGCCGCCAACGTCCCAGATCTTCATGTACATGTCGGGTAGCGAGATGGTCGACACATTCTGGCCAACAGTGGGCACCGTCTTGAGCTTGGGCTCGGCGCCGTCGGCGGAGAAGAGCGCCTTGACCTGCTCGTGAAAGGTCGTCTTGCCGGCATTGTCTAGCCCGAGGAGGAGGACGGAGTATTCTAAAGACAGAGACAGAGAGAGTCAGCGGGAGGCAGTTTTTCAGCATGGGCGAACAGCCCTACCTTCCTTGCTGGTGGCGAGCATATAGAGCCCCTTGGCAAGGTGGTACATGCTGCGCGGACAGACGGCGCAGACGGGCTGTTGCGGCAGAACTGTGGATGAATCGGCGCCAGCGTTGTGTGGCTCGCTTGTGGCGGTCACGAGGTCACGTGATAGACAGGGGAGGCGCACCTGCTATTACAACACCTTCCGAGAACGGTAATGGGCAAATAAGCCGCCTTCGTATTCAGTACACGACTGCTGATTCGGAACTAGTGATTCAATGATTGTCCGGCGCTCGGGTCGCGAAATGTTCTCCCAAGAGCCGACCCAGCGGCCGCTGAAAGGAATGTGCATCTTTGCCACGCCCGACCCCGCTTTGGCATATCCACTGTAAAAAGTAAAATCGCTAGTTGCGATTTCTAGAAAAATCCGTCTGGGGCGAGCCGACGCTGATTGGCCGGCCGTGCGGCTTCCCACTGTGGAAGGTACCCGGTCCCAGTCCGCCCCATCTGCTCTACTTGTGACGGAGGATCGTTGGAGTAGTGCCACGTTGGACTGCACGCTCCATTGGGAAGACATTCTTTGTTTGAGGTTCCGAGTACTTGGACACCGTGCCGCATCGAGCAAAACGTTCCGCTTCCTCTTGCGGAGCTGGCTACGGCCTGGCCGAAGGGGTCATCCTCAAATAGAAGCCGATTCTTTCCTTATATTCCTCTCGTAGTATGCTCTCCAAACCTGGCTGGCATTGTCATCTACACTTTCATTTCCAACTCTAATTCGCACTCTGTCGCTTCTGACCGCTCTCTCACCCCCCTCCATCCTCCACAACATGACAATGAAGTTTGACTGGAGCCGTTCCAAGACCAAGTCGGCCATGCCTGTCTTCGATTCCCACCACGATACATCTGCCGTGAGCATGCAGATAGCTGATTCGGCCGGCAAGCACAGCCAGAACAGCACGTCGAGCACATTCTTCGCACGGCCGTGGTCCTGGATGTCAAACAGCAAAAAGTCCGGCCGATCATCGGCCAAGTCGGACCGGTCGTACAAGTCGGACACGTCCGAGCGCCAGGGCACTTTTTGCAGCGCGCAGCAGACCTCGGCGCGAACCTCGCACGCCTCGTACAGCAGCTATTCGGGGTCCTACGACGACGACGACGAACGCGAGCGCCAGCGCCAGCGTGAGGCGTTGATGTCCTTCACCTTCAAGTTCGGCCGCACCTACTCGGAGGCACCGGAGGAGACCTACGGCATCAGCCCGCGCAGCTCGCGGCGCTACAACGACTACAACGATTGAACAACGCGGCCTGATACCGATTGAACGATCGATCTGGTGCCAACAAGAATAAAGAAAAGCCTGCGCACGCCGAGTGCGCCGAGTGTGCCACAGCAGGAAAAGCACTCAGCGTCCGCACAGCGGCGATAGACGCATGAGATGATTCACGCCGATTCACGCCGATTCGAGAGATAAAAGGTCTGGAGAACATGCCTGCAAGTCTGAATGCGACTTGCATGGGCAACCCAAAAGCCGGGCCGCCTTTTTGGCGAGTGGAGCAAATGGATGGAGTAGGCCATAGAGGCAATTGCCTGACGGATGCCGCCAAAAGTAGTTTGTCCTTACGGTAGACAACAGCGCTGTCTATCAACTTTCCCAAAACAAGAATATTGTCCTGTTTATCATCGTGACAATGTCCGCCTACACCGCCTTGCCGACGCCACCAGCCTGCTATGCTGATTTCTGCCTGATCCCGGTGCGTTGCCCCGCGGCGGGGGGCCTTTTCTGAGCTGCCGCATTCTAGAGCGGCCCAGATTCACTGACCTGCTTCAGGTCGGCACCGGCAATGTATCCGTGGCCGAGCACGTGGCCGAGGTGCAGAAGCTGCTCCAGGCGTCTGGCCTGACGGTGACGATGCATGCCAGCGGCACAACTGTGGGTGCGTTTGTAATCCGTCGCTCCGAACGCTGTCTGTGCGAGTTGATGCTCACGGACCAGAGGGCAGCTGGGACGATGTCTTCCGCGTCATCGGCCAGGCACACACGCTCGTGCACCAGCGCGGCGTCCTGCGGGTGCAATCGTCGATGCGCGTGGGAACACGGTGAGTCCAGTTGTCTCTGACCCGTGGGGAAATTCACAAACTGACATACTGCCAGCACCGACAAGAAACAGTCGGCCGCCGACAAAGTCAAGCGGGTGCAGGACATACTCGCCAAGGAACAGTAGACTGGCCGTGAAATACAATTATATTCCCGTTTTTTTTATTTTGTATGCTCGTGGATCCCTACTGCTCCCGCCAATGCGCCCAGTATCCAATCCATCCAATCCGTCCTTCTGCCTGCCTCCAAATCACCGCTTCGAAAATAGTGACCGCTGAACCACCCACAAACATGGCCACCTGTCTATTACTCCCCCTACGCCCGCATCGTCGACTTCTTCGCCGACCGCCGCATCTCCTTCTCGCGCTCGCGCTCTAGGTACTTCTTCTGTGCCTTGGCGTCTAGCCCGCTGAGCTCCTTTTCGCGCTTCAGCTTGCGTGCCTTCTCGCGTTCTAATGCGCGCTCCTCGGCCTTCTCTTCCTCGCCCGCCTTCTGGATCTGCCGCACTGTCTCGTCACGCACCGCCCTGACCTTGCGTGCCACCTCTGGCCGCAGGTGCGCCGCCTGCACGAGCACGTCGGCGCTGCGTACAAAGTACTCAAAGATCGGGACTAACTTGTCATAGTTGTTATTCGACGGTAGGCCGTACTTGAGGAACACACGCTTGCGGGGGGTGGTCTCGTCGATGCTGCTCATGTTAGCTGCTATATTGGGCCAGACAACAGGTCTCTGGGGGGAGGGGGAGTGCTCACGTCGTCGGCTTCTCAACAGACTGATCCGAGATGATCAAGTACTCGAGCGCATCGCCAGCCGCCTCGGCTGCTTTGACCAGCTCGGGCGTCAGGAGCGCTTCGGTAATCTCAGCGCTTTCGCTCATGACTGTCAGCCAGACCGGCAGCTTGGCGTTGTCCTTGGTAAACGTGAGCGACACGTCAAAGCGGCTGTCGCGCACCGTCTTCATGTGGTCCTTGTTGACAATCGCCCAGACAAAGCCGTCGTACGTGCTCTTGGGCGCCGAGCCCGCAAACCGAGGCACCGTCAGCGACTCCTTGCCGTCAAACGGGTACAGCGTCGCCTCCAGCGTGTCGGCCGGCCCGGACATGCTCTCGACGAAAAACGCCACAACCGACTCGGCGATCGTCACAAATGGGTTAAAGCGCTTAATCAGCTTAAGTTTGACGTCCACAAACGCCACGTTCGCCCGGCCCGTCGCGTATGTCGAGTACTCGAACAGCGAGTTGGCCTTGAGCAGCTTCGCCGGGTCCGCCGCCTCCGTCTGCTTGACCAGCGTCTCCAGCGCCGCCGCTTCGTCCGCCGGGTCCGCCACGGCCGGCGGCGCGCCGCCAAAGCCCACGACTGCAAACTCGCTTGAAAGCAGCTTGACGTGTGCCTGCATCCACGCGCGCGCCTTGCTGCGGTTGAGCCGTGTGCCGATCACGTGCACCAATAGCACCACCGACATGGTCAGGAAGATCAGGCCCTCCACGCGGAACTCGTTGATCGAGTACCGTTCGTGCACATTGTACCACTTGGTGTACGGACGCTCCGTCACGGCAGTCGCCGCGGCCGTCGCGGCCGATGCCGCTGCCGCTGCGGTGCCCTGCGCAAAGTCGGCAAAGTCTGCGCACACATTGTTAGAGGAATCGATGCTGCGGCGGGAAAATGCACCGGAACGGGTAAATGCTGTCTCACGCACCGGAATCAGCTGAAGGCACGGGCGGCGCCGCCTTGGCGCCTCCGAGGATGTTGCTGAGGAAGCTCGCCATGATGGTCCTGTGATGCGATGCGCTTCGCGTTGAAAGGCAAGCCAAGTCGCATAGATGAAAAGGGAGGCAATTTGGTCTTTGTTCTCGCAATTTCCATTATTAAGGAGCTGTGTCTAGGCCTGGTCTGTGCGCAACCTCCTGGACTTAGCGGGGTGCGCCAGTTGCCCTTGACAACGTGGGTTAGTCAAACGGCTTCAATCTCGAAGACTCGAATGAATGCCAGAATCGCTCGAGATGACAGAGTTGGGACAAAATGTCGCGAACCTTGGCCGTGCGGACCTACGGAAGAAAGGCGCCCAGCCGGACGAAGCAGCTGTTTACAGAGCTACCAGTCAGCCCGACTGACAAGAAACGGCGACCAGCAGATCGAGTTGACAGCCACGAGGACAATCGAGCAGACAGCCAGCCGGCGAGCCCACTGGACAGCGAGGCTGTCCTGGACCTGACAGAGAAGCTCACCTTGGTGTCGCTCGACGACCCCCCAAAGGCTGCGGAAAGCCCGCCCGAGCCAGCCCAAGAAACATATCGAGACACCGACAGCGAAACAAAGGAACACGATGACGGGCCCTTGGAGACTTCGGTGCTCAGCATCTGCGACGACAGCATTGAGTCTGGACTGCGAATCCTCTCATGGGCCGACATGTGCCCCCCCGGCGACCGAATCGAAAAGATTGCCGAGGCCTCGTACGCCGAAGTCTATCGTGTGACCAACGAGCGCGGGACGAGCATTATCAAGGCTATCCGGCTGGCGTCGCCGATCAGGGTCCAGACCAAGGCACAGGTGCGGTCTGGGCTCGTTGATGAAGAGCCGCATGACGAGGCCGACCTGCGCGGCGAACTAGCCATCTCGGAGCTGCTGGCCGACATCCCCGGCTTTGTCATATACAAGGAGCGCTATATTGTGCGCGGCCGCTCGACGCGCGAGCTGCTGGAGACACACCAAGCCTTTCAGCGGCGGGCTAAGCGGCAAGACCCCGATCGCCTGCAGTTCTATCCGTCACCGAGCCGCTATCTCGACGCAACACAGTTCCTTGTCATTGAACTGGGCGACGCCGGCCGTGCGCTGGAGGATATTGCCATTGAGACTCTCTGGCAGCTGTGGGACGTCTTTCTACACGTGGCCATTGCCCTCGCGCGGGCTGAGGATCTGGTCCGGTTCGAGGTAGGCTGGCTGCCTGGTAATTTGCTTGTTTCGTGCTGTTTGCTAATCAGTCCAGCATCGCGATCTGCACGAGGGCAACCTCTGTGTGCGACAGGTCACACCCCCCCGCGAAAAGACAGCCGCCGACGACCGGCACGTCATGTTTGGCTACTCGGGCCTCGACATTACGATCCTCGACTACGGCCTGTCGCGGGCTGACGAGCGCAACGGCGAGCCGATCGCCTTTGACCTCGAAAAGGATCTCGGCCTCTTCACCAGCACACATGCGCCGCAGTGCCGCGTGTACCGCCAGATGCGCTCGTACCTGCTCAAGGGCGACCGCGAGCATCTGGCGCCGGCCTGCCATCAGCGACCGTACGATGCCGGACCCGACGGCCAGCCCATCTCGTGGCGCGACTTTGCTCCGTATACGAATGTGTTGTGGCTGGCGTATCTGTACGACTACCTCGTGCGCAGCTTCCGCGGCCCGCGACGGGACGCGACGGCCTTTCGGCGACAGACGCACGAGTTGTGGCGCCACATGAATCCAGACGCACCGCCGGCCATCTTGTCGTTTGGGAGTGCCACCGACATTGTGCGGTTTTGTGTCGAGGCCGGCTGGCTGACCGAGGGGCAGCTGGTGGGGAGCGATACGACGCTGGGCGTGAACGATGACGTAAACTTGGACACTGTGGACGGCATTGACGAGACGGACGCCGACGCCGGCCGTCCATCACCAGACGAGAGCATCATCGAGACGCGGATCGCTGAGCGAGACGAGGCGGCGCGGCGCCGGTCACCTCGGCGGCGACAGCCTGTCGTTCGGTACAGCTAGGCTCGGCTGCTTGCTTGCTGGGCTATTCTGGAATATTTTTAGCACTCGTGGAGTTCGGCGCTGGGTCGGCATATTGAATCCGCTGCATTGAACACTTTGGTCTATAAACCTGTAAAGTGGCCTGGAATCCATCTGTGTCGGTCAGTCGGCTCCACTTGGCAGCGTCGTGCTGTGCCGAGGCAAGGCAACGGATGAGCTACCCAAAGCGGCAAGAGCGGCATGCAGATCGCCTCCGGCGGTCAGTTGGGGAAGAAAGTGTACGTAAGTGAGGAGCTCTGGAGTTTAAGAGCTCCAATGCACCTCCCCTGGACTCTCTGAGATCTATCAAGACGCACATTTTCGTTCGCACATCCGGAGACACCATGGCCGCCGACAAACTGCTGCCGTCCGATCCCCGGGCGCCGGAACATACGGCACGGATCCGCGGAAAGTCATACCACTACCGGCTGGCGACACCGGTTGGCCGGGCGCCTGCCGGCACGATCGTGCTGGTGCACGGCTTCCCGGACCTGGGTTTTGGCTGGCGCAACCAGGTGCCGCTGCTGGCCGAGCAGCTGGGCCTGCAGGTGATTGTGCCCGACATACTGGGCTATGGCCAGACGGACGCGCCCCTCGATCCGGCCCTGTACAGCTACAAGAGCGTGTGCGCGGACCTGGTGGCGCTGGTCGACCACGTCGGCGTGGTGGGCGACGATACAACGCCCTCGGCAGAGCGCCGCTTTTTCGTCGGCGGCCACGACTGGGGCGGCGCTGTGGCCTGGCGCATGGCGCTGTGGCACGCGGCCCGGCTGCGCGGTGTCTTTAGCATCTGCACGCCCTTTTTTGCGCCGTCGACTGGGCCGTTTGTGCCGCTGCCAAAGATGGTTGAGCTGCTGCCCAACTTCCGGTACCAGCTGCAGTTTGCCGGTGACGAGCTGTGGAAGGCCCTCGGCCACGACGAGAACGCCATCCGCCAGTTCCTCAACACCATGTACGGCGGCCGTGTCGGCGTCGATGCAGATGGCAAGCCGCTCTACAACTTTACGACGGCCGGCGGCGTTGACATTGCCCATCTGCCCGAGGTCAGCAACACGCCGCTGCTCAGCCCGGACGAGCTCGCGTACTACACGCACGAGTACGCCCGCCACGGCCTGCACGCGCCCACCAACTGGTACCGCACGCTGCAGTACAACTACGACGAAGAGCGGCCGCTCATTGTCGGGCCCGAGGGCATTGCCAAGATCGCCGTGCCCTCATTGATGGTTGTAGCCACGTCGGACATTGCCCTGCCGCCGGCCATTTCCGCCAAAATGGACCAGTATTTTGACAACCTGACGAAGCACACCGTTCCCGGTGGCCACTGGGTCTTGTGGCAGTCCAGTGCGGCTGTCAACGACAAGATCCAGGCCTTTTTGGCGCCGCATCTGGCGCCGCTCAAGTCGTCGATTTGAGAGACGAGCACGGGGACACAAGCGCCGGATACATGAATATATTGCTGTTGAATAGGCCTATGTGATGGAGCCTATCATGCGCCCTCGGCGCCGTCTGTAGGCAAATCTCCCTCTCGTTGTGCCATATTCTCTCGTCGCGTGGCTGGTACGTCTTCCATCCGCGGCGCGGCTTTTGTTGGCTTGACTTGTTGTAGATGTCTCTGGTGTGCCTGGCCCAGCTGCAGATCTTTATCGATTATTTGTAGATTCTTCGGTGGTGGATTCGTCGTGATGTCGGTGCCGGCTTCACTTGAGAGAGAACTTTTGGCCGGTGACAGAAGGCGCCGACGTCTTGGACTTTTTGTTGGGTCGTCCGCACATGGCGCATACATCCTTCTTGTAGGAACACTGAACCGTCAGCAGAGTGAAGAAAGTGAACGTCCTAGAGGGTCAAAATCTCACGTTATGACAATATTTGTGTCCTTGGGTGACTTTTGCCTTGCACTGGTCGCAGGAACTTGCGTACTGTGCAAATGGGTTCTTGGCGTTCTTGGAAGTGAGTTTACTCTGCGGGGTCAGCTAGAAACTCTTGAAGCCGGATCAGGCCTGCCCACCTTTCCGATGCCAGTCTGCCCCAGCGTGGCCGACTTTTTCGTTCCCGATGACGAGGCCAACGAGCCGTGGTAGATCTCGTTCCTCTTCTTGACGCCGGGTGTAGCGAGGGTGGTGCCCGTGACCAGCTTGGCACATTTGCCGCAAACCATTGTCGGTCAACTTGTGTACTGTCGGATGTCGGTGTATCGGCGTGTGAGTGGTCGGGAGAAAAGACTGCGATATCGCGGACTCGAACAACGAGTACGAGGCTGAGAGTCGAGTGGCGTAAAGTGTGGCGGGCATGTGGCACAGATCACGTGGCGGGAGTCGCCTCCGCCATAGCGCCGTTTCGCAAAAGGCTCGGCGCTCACCCCTATTCATTCATTGGTGGGTCTCATTCCACAGAGCTCTCTGATGTGCGGCCGGCCAGCCGTGAGCCGTGTCGTAGGAGAGGCACGGCAGCGAAAGAAGAATAAGAAAAAAGCAAAGGAGGGTGTGACTGGGCTGCAGCAGGCCCTGTCGGCCGTTGTACAGTGCGGTCGCATGTAGCCAATCAAAAGCGGCTGGTCGCGCCAGCGGCAAGAAGCTGCCGCTGAAGCCTAATAATACAGTAGTAGCTCCAGGGCATCGCCCCACTGAATTTCTGCTGCTGTCTGTCGCCAAGGTGGCTGTGCTAGCTGCCAACCGCTCTTGCCATATCCCAAACTGGCCTTGTCAAACGCGGCCAAATAACGACCTTTCATCGTTTTCCCGCTGCGCGCTACGACCTCGACGACCACCCCCATTCATCGACACGGCGAATTCAGACGACGCGCGTGCTCTCCCTCTCAAGACCTTGATTCTCTCCCGCTCTATGACTGCGCGCCGCCTGGCATAGTCCGTCTTCCGGGACAAAGCCCCTGGGGACATACAACAGGATATCAAATATCGAGTCGGCAACGGTGAAACGGGAACAGCCTTTTCTGCACGCACATGGCCGGCAGACCTCCGCCCTCGGCGGGCGGGTATGCCAGCACGCCGAACAATGACTTACTACTCGACCTGGACAGCGACCAGCCCGCTTACGGTGGCGGCCAGCGCTCCGACCTCAACGACGACGACCTCCTGCGCACCTATACCAACGACCACGACGACCCGACACAACCGCGTCCGTCCATCTCCTATGATGATTTTGTAGGCGCAGGCGCATCCACACACGCGCCCCCCGGAGCCGCCGGGGCCGCGGGACGGTCAGGAGCACCGTCGCCCTACTTCACCGATGCCGACCGGCAATTCAGCCAGACGTCGGGCCTCGACAACTACCAGCGGTATGCCGACGACTTTGACGACTACCCCGATGACGGCCAGTCGTACTACCAGAATGAAGGCGGTGCCGCGGCCACCGGCGCCATGGGCGCATCAGCCGGCCGCAACAGCGCGCGGGCACGAAACAGCGTGCTCGGGCTGGGCGGTGGCTTTCTGGGCCGCGCAAAGAACATGCTCGGACTCGGCCAGAAAGGCTACTCGGAGATGGACCTGCCCTTGACGGAGGCGGCGGGCGGACAGCGGGCAGGCGAGGGGTCTTCACAGCCGGCGGCGGCGGCCAGAGCAGGCGGCTTCGACATGGGCAACTTCAAGTTTGGGTTCGGCAACAAGAAGCCCGATCCGGCGACGCTGGGCCCGCGCATCATCCACCTCAACAACCCAGTGGAGAATGCGCAAACCAAGTACGCGGACAACCACGTGTCAACCGCCAAGTACAACGTCATCACGTTCCTGCCCAAGTTCTTGTTTGAGCAGTTCTCCAAGTATGCCAACATCTTTTTCCTCTTCACGGCGGGGCTGCAGCAGATCCCGGGCCTGTCGCCGACGAACCAGTACACGACCATTGGGCCGCTGGTGGTGGTGTTGATGGTGTCGGCGGGCAAGGAGCTGGTGGAGGACTACCGGCGCAAGCAGGCGGACCGAGCGCTCAACATGGCCAAGGCGCGGGTGCTGCACGGCAGCAACTTTGCCGACGCCAAGTGGATCGACGTGCGCGTGGGCGACATTGTGCGCGTGGAGTCGGAGGAGCCGTTCCCGGCGGACATTGTGCTGCTGGCGAGCTCGGAGCCAGAGGGGCTGTGCTATATCGAGACGGCCAACCTGGACGGCGAGACGAACCTCAAGATCAAGCAGGGCCTGCCGGAGACGTCGACGCTGGTCAGCCCGGGCGACCTGAGCCGGCTGGGCGGGCGGATCCGGTCGGAGCAGCCCAACAGCAGCCTGTACACGTACGAGGCGACGTTAACGATGCAGGCGGGCGGCGGCGAGAAGGAGCTGCCGCTGAACCCGGAGCAGCTGCTGCTGCGTGGCGCCACGCTGCGCAACTCGCCGTGGATCCACGGCGTGGTGGTGTTCACGGGCCACGAGACCAAGCTGATGCGCAACGCGACGGCGACGCCGATCAAGCGCACGCGCGTGGAGCGGCAGCTCAACATGCTGGTGTTGGTGCTGATCGGGGTGCTGCTGGGGCTGAGCATCATCTGCACGGTTGGCGACCTGATCATGCGGGGCGTGCACGGCAGCGAGCTGACGTACCTGGACCTGACATCGACCAGCTCGGCATCGGCGGTGGTGGGCACGTTCTTCAAGGACATGGTGACGTACTGGGTGCTTTTCTCGGCGCTGGTGCCCATCTCGCTGTTTGTGACGATTGAGCTGATCAAGTACTGGCACGGCATCCTGATCAACGACGACCTGGACATGTACCACGACAAGACGAACACGCCGGCCAACTGCCGCACGTCGAGTCTGGTGGAGGAGCTCGGCATGGTCGAGTACGTCTTCTCGGACAAGACCGGCACGCTGACGTGCAACATTATGGAGTTCCAGCAGTGCTCCATCGCGGGCGTCATGTACGCGCAGGTCGTGCCCGAGGACCGGCGGGCGACGGTGCAGGACGGCGAGGAGGTGGGCGTGCACGACTTTGGGCGGCTGCAGCAGAACCTGCAGGCGCAGGGGACAGAGGCGGCGGCAGTCATTGACCAGTTCTTGGCGCTGCTGGCGACGTGCCACACGGTGATCCCGGAGCGCGACGAGAAGCACGGCGGGCGCATCAAGTACCAGGCAGCGTCGCCGGACGAGGGCGCGCTCGTGGACGGGGCCGTATCGATGGGGTACCGGTTTGTGGCGCGCAAGCCGCGGGCGGTGATCATCGAGGTGGGCGGCGTGGAGCAGCAGTACGAGCTGCTGGCGGTGTGCGAGTTCAACTCGACGCGCAAGCGCATGTCGACCATCTACCGCTGCCCGGACGGGCGGATCCGGTGCTACTGCAAGGGCGCGGACACGGTGATCCTGGAGCGGCTGAGCGCTAACAACCCGCACGTGGAGGCGACGCTGCGGCACCTGGAGGACTATGCGTCCGAAGGCCTGCGGACGTTGTGCCTAGCGATGCGCGAGATCCCCGAGGATGAGTTCCGGCAGTGGCAGGCCGTGTACGAGCGGGCGGGCACGACGGTGGGCGGCAACCGTGCGGAGGAGCTGGACAAGGCGGCGGAGCTGATTGAGCACGACCTGTACCTGCTGGGCGCGACGGCGATCGAGGACCGGCTGCAGGACGGCGTGCCGGAGACGATCCACACGCTGCAGCAGGCGGGCATCAAGGTGTGGGTGCTGACGGGCGACCGCCAGGAAACGGCCATCAACATTGGCATGAGCTGCAAGCTGCTGAGCGAGGACATGATGCTGCTGATTGTCAACGAGGAGACGGCGGCGGCGACGCGCGAGAACCTGCAGAAGAAGCTGGACGCGATCCGCAGCCAGGGCGACGGGCTGAGCCTCGAGCTAGAGAACCTGGCGCTGGTGATTGACGGCAAGTCGCTGACGTATGCGCTGGAAAAGGACATGGACCGCCTCTTCCTCGACTTGGCGGTGCTGTGCAAGGCCGTCATCTGCTGCCGCGTGTCGCCGCTGCAAAAGGCGCTCGTCGTCAAGATGGTCAAAAAGTACCAGCGCCAGTCGATCCTGCTGGCCATTGGCGATGGCGCCAACGACGTGTCGATGATCCAGGCGGCGCACATTGGCGTCGGCATCAGCGGCATGGAGGGCCTGCAGGCGGCACGCAGTGCCGACGTGTCGATTGCGCAGTTCCGTTACCTGCGCAAGCTGTTGCTGGTGCACGGCGCCTGGAGCTACCAGCGGATCAGCAAGGCTATTCTGTATTCGTTTTACAAGAACATGACGCTGTATCTGACGCAGTTTTGGGTGAGTGGTCCATGCCCAGGAAAAAAGGCGGTCTGGACAAGACAGAACTAACGACGACCAGTACACGTTCCAAAACGTCTTCTCTGGCCAGGTCATTTACGAGTCGTGGACGCTGTCGTTTTACAACGTCTTTTACACGGTGCTGCCGCCCCTCGCCATCGGCATCGTGGAGCAGTTTGTCTCGGCACGGCTGCTCGACCGCTACCCGCAGCTCTACGGCCTCGGCCAGCGCAACGCCTTTTTCAGCGTGCGCATCTTCCTGGGCTGGATCCTGAGCGCGACCTACCACTCGCTCATCCTGTACATTGGCAGCGAGCTGTTCTGGTACGACGACCTGATGCTCAGCAACGGGCAGATTGCGGGCCACTGGCTCTGGGGCACGGCGCTGTACGGCGCGGTGCTGCTGACGGTGCTGGGCAAGGCGGCGCTGGTGACGAGCAACTGGACCAAGTACCACGTGATTGCGATCCCCGGCAGCATGGCCATCTGGTTCGGCTTCATTGCCGTCTACGGCACGGTGGCGCCGCTGCTGCACTTTTCCAAGGAGTACCAGGGCATCGTGCCGCGGCTGTACGCGAGCCCCGTCTTTTGGCTGCAGCTGCTGGTGCTGCCGGTCATGTGTTTGCTGCGCGACTTTGCCTGGAAGTATGCCAAGCGCATGTACCGGCCGGAAACGTACCATCACATCCAAGAGATTCAAAAGTACAACATCCAGGACTACCGGCCGAGGTGCGTTGCTCTCTCTCTCTCTCTCTTGTTGACTGCCAACTGACGCCCCCAGAATGGAGCAATTCCAAAAGGCCATCCGCAAGGTCCGGCAGGTGCAGCGCATGCGCAAGCAGCGTGGCTACGCCTTCTCGCAGGCCGACGAGAGCCAGACGCGGGTCCTGCAGGCCTACGACACAACGCAGCACCGCGGCCGCTACGGCGAGATGGCCTCGTCGCGGGCGCCCTGATGAGGACGAAAGGGGAAAATGGGAAGCCGGAAAGCCGGAAAGCCGGGAACCGGAAAGCACGACGAGCGATGGGCTTTGCTTCGCTCCGCCATGGTGTTATGTTGAATGTGTTTGTGTTCTTTTTCTTTTTTGGGGGGGAGGGGGGGATTTGAGAACAAGGAAAAGGGTGGCATGGGATATTACGGGCCGCGAGCCTCGATTCTGCTTTCTTCATCGCCACTTGTTTTGTCCGCGACATTGCCGTGCCCGCTGCCCCTTTTTCTGCTTTCTGCCTATTGCCTTTTGCTTTTTGCTTTCTTCTTCCCCCCCCCCACGGCCGGCCGCTAAGCCTCCGGTACGGAGCTCCTATCTATACCATCTATGCCATGTACACAAACTAGCCAGGGCCTGTTGCAGGGAGGATGTTCCTGTCGTTAGTGCAGAAAATGGGCGCAGGAAATACAAAGAGACCTCGAGCGTCCACGGAGCCAACGGAGCCAACGGAGCGACAAGGCAAGCCAAGCCACGAAGCCACACGTAACAGGTTCACCAGGAAGGGAAAAATGCAAAGGTATAATGCGCCACTTGCAACCCTACCCGCTCCTCGCTCTCCGTCGCGGGCATTGCGTCTGCCGCGCTTTTTGCCTCCCCTTTTCACCTAGCAGGACGGGTCACTCCGCAAACGCTAGCTGTGTGGCATCGGCGCCATCTCCGACCCACTTTCTGCCTGCCCTAGAGGCCTGTTTCCTGCCGCCCCATGCCGCACGTTTCATCCGCCGTCCATAGTCTAGGCCGTTTGGCCTGGGGTAGCGCACGCCAGACACGTTGGCCCGGTAAGTGGCGCCGTCCCGGCTCCGTATCACATCACGCACAGACGCACAGACCCGTCGCAGCAGGTGGTTTGCTCTCGACGCAGCCACCAGCCAGCTAGCTTTGCATCCTCCTTGGTCGTCAACGGCTCACTAGCGGTCCCCTATCTCCTGGACATGGCCGTCCAGCGCAAAAGTGCTTCATGTATCGGCTGATGCTCTTCTCCGCTCCGTGGTATTATTCGCGACCATATGCTAGCAAGTCCTCGTCGCCTGCGCTATACTGCGACAGGAAACCAAAAAAAAAATCATAAGAAATCAAGCCAAGAAATATGCTGTCTGAACGAGATCACGCCCTTTTGCAGCCCTGACCACCCCCCTAGAGCCCACCAGCGCTCAGACTCCGCCGCACACCCAGACTGCTGTCTGGCCTGCTGTGGGGGCTGTGCTCGCGGTCGCGACTGGACTCTTGGTCCTGGTCGTACTGCACGCTGACGTTCATTGTGCGCACAATGCCGTTGTAGGTCATAATCTCCTCCTCGCTGGCGCTGGGCGAGTGGCCCTGCACCTCTGTGTGGGTGCGTGTTGAGTTCTTGAGATCACGCAGGGCAAACGAGTTGCCGTTGCCGTTGCCCGTGCCATCCGCATCCGCGTCGCCGCGGTGCTTGGCCCGCCGCTCCGTGCCGGTCCCATCCTCCTTCCAGCGGCTCGTAATGTTGGTCGACACGCTGCCGATGCCGTAGGCGGACCGCCCACCTCGCCGCCCAGCACGCCCGCTGCGGCCGCCGCGGCCGCCGCGTCCCCGGCTGCTCCCACCGGCGTAGCCATCGCGGTAGTCATAGGTAGGCCGGTTGGAGGAGAAAAAGTGCGGGAACCAGTAGCGCACGAGGCCACGCAGCGAGGGCGCCGAGGCACACATGATCGCAATGTTGGTCTCGATGGCCGACAAGCAAAAGCCTAGTGTATAGGTGGGATCGGAGGTGGCGGGCAGAAAGAAGGCGCGGTAGAGAAAGACCAGGCGAATAATACCAATAGCAGTGACGCTGGCGGGTTAGACAAGAAAGGACAAAGGCAGAGAGAAAGACACAGATACGTACAGTCCGCCAAGCAAAAAGACAAAGAGCAAGGCCACCTTGACACGCCGTGGCATCTTGAGGTCAAGAAAGACCCAGAAGGGTATGACAAGACTGAAAATATCGGTAAAAATCGTCAGGGCTGCCGTGGCAATGTAAAAGGTGCCCTGTTGGATGCAGTGCCCGTCGAGCGAGGTGTCCCAGTTGTAGGCAATGGGCTCGCACTGGAAGATGACCACGATGAAGATGGCGACCATGAGGGCAATGTTCAGCGTGTTGAGGGCGTAGACGGAGAGGCGGACGGCCCGCTTCTGGCTGCCGAGCTTCAGCAGGAACAGCAGCATCGACGTCTTGACGAGGGCGAGGATCGGGTTGTAGAGGACCTGGACGACAAAGTTCCAGACGAGGGCGGCGCGCTCGTCGTGGTCGGCAGGGATGTTGGCAGCGTGGATGCCAATAAAGTTGGTCTTGATGTACATGTAGCTGGCGGCTGTCTCGCCGATCGAGAGGACCATGGCGACGAGAATGACCGAGTCGTCGAGGCCAAACTGCTTTGTGCGCACGCGGCTGTAGACACGCAGGCCGATCACGCACGCTGCCAGCAGCGGAAAGAAGAGCACAATGGCGATGCCGAAGCGCTGCAACGCCGACGACGGATTTTCGGACACGGTCGAGGACGTTGCCCGGATCATACCGTTGGCTCGAGCCGCTGCCACCAACGCCTGACGGCCCAGCATCTCAGCCGGGAAGCGACCCTGGAAGGATGTTGTCGAGCCCATGGCGGACTGAACTTGTTCAGACATGGTTGGAAAGTCGATCGGAGTCGATCGGTCTGTTTCGGAGCTCCTTTTGCTTTTGTCTTGTCTGGCATGCAAGGGAGATGGCACCAGCCGCGCCGGAAAGTGACGTGTAGTTCGTTAAAAACGAGACGAGCAAAAAATAGACGTAACGAGACAGGACGAGGCAGAACGAGACGATCACCGGCTGACTGGAATCACTGTTTTAGAGCCAACACTGCCGATCATCGCGCTTCCAGACGGCCACGAGTTTGGATCTATGCCGGGCCACATGGCAGTGCTGCAGTACACCATCCTGCCCCCATTGACCCCCAACAAGCCGCTGCCAGCGGCAGCCCATCTTGATACTGCCATGCGAAACAGTCGCCTTAGGACCTGTGTGGGTGGGCTGGGGCAGATTAGCCACCGACCTCGCCGACCTCCTTGCCGTGCTCGGCTTTCCTGGAATTGTAAGGATTTCAGGCGGAAACCCCTAGGGAGTCCCTGGGAAACACCAAAGAAACGCCTACACTGGCTTGTAGTTGTCGGCCGAAATTTTCTGGGGCCAGAGAACCTGCTTGCCCCCTTGTGGCAAAGTCGCCAGGACGCTAGCTTCGAGGCCAGGATGCTGATCCGGACGCCTGGCCCACCTGTCGGGGGATCGTCGCTTTGGCCTCCTGGAAAGTCCACACTTGTATCGCAAGTATCGCGCGTACTCGACCGTCGAAGGATTGCATCAACCACCGCCAAGGAATATTTTGGGATGGTGCCGGTCAAGTATCCCATCCTGGGAGGGACGCCGCAAGCGGTGCCTAGACCGTGTTCCTGGCGCCTTCTGTTGCAATCTGACTCGGCCGATGCAACGCTGCTGAAAGGGGGGACCACAACTGAACGAAGGAAAAGAACTGAAGAATTAGAACATGTGAAAAAGCAACGACATTGCGTAATGTCCGAGCGGAAAAATCAGCAGGCCAAACTGGGGCAAGATGCATCAGAGCGGCGGTTGTCTAACAGTCGCTCTTGCCCTCTTTAGTATGCTAAAGTCAATCCCTGCCTGCTTGTGAAGGAAGGAGCCACCCAGACAGCATCTGCGAGAACAGAGTATTCGTGCTCACCTCGATGGCCTGATCCAAGATGGATGGGGATTACGACGTTCTCCGTACGGACATGTGCACGGGCGCTACCACATATTATCTGTCATGCGCCCCGAATCCACCCAGTTTGTGACTGAGAATCGTAACATCGTAGATCCAGAGAGAGTTCATCGACTGTAGCGGATGTGAAGTCCGGGGCACGGGCCATGTTACATGTTTCCAAATGAGGAGTCGTTTTTGGAAGCCACAAACTTCCTTTTTGGGGCCTCCCTTTTTGGGTGGAAGTTTTCTCGATAACTTGCACGGAGTATTCCGTAGTCGAGCAATCATTGAGGCAATTTCGAGGCATTACTGGTCACGATTGTGCTCGACGAGAAAGCCTGGGGGAAAGTTGGAATGCATCTGGTCTGGTCCATTTCTTGGCCGATGCAGCTCAGCACGCCCTGCTATCGTTCGATTTCGTGTGTGTTGTCTTGTATCCATTCCCAAGATGCATGCGGCTGCCGCGGCTGGTATTGTGCTCTGTGTCGAGGCTGTCGAACAGGTGTTCGCCTTCAAACATATCCCAGGCCTAGAGAGTTCCAGGTCTGTGCTAGCCCGGCATGGCCGTATGGGGGTGATGTGTTTTACTAAGCAGCCAGCATTCCAAATATCAATCTCGTAGGACCAGGGCATGTGCAGTATCAACTCGGGCGCCTGGTACAGGTCGGGCTGGACACTGCAGGTGTTCTTTTGCTCGCCCGACATGATCGATCCCAGGTCGCGCAGGACTAGAAAACCAATACTCTTTGACACATTTATTGTCCGTGACTGATAGATAATCTAGCCGTCGTTGACTTCCTTGCACGGAGTCGGGTTTTCCAGCTCGTCTTGTTCAAACTGTTCGAGCACGGTCGTTTTTTGGTGGGCCAAACGACATGTTTCCCATCTTCATGTCAGTGTGGATTAAATGGCACTCCGTATGCAGGAAATCCAATGCTTGGAACAGTCGAAACAGCACCATCGCCAACACAGGCGACGGCAGGCGGGGGCTTCTGGGCGACTCCGCAACAGTCGGTCTACGCTCTCCCATAGCGATTAGTGCACGAGGCAGTGGTTCTCTTTTCCGTCGGGACTTGTGATACAAAAGTGGTCCAAGAGAGACCGGATGGAGTTGTGTCCTGGATGTATGGACACGGCTGCGGCCGAGGCAATTTTATTGAACGTGTCAATTTCCATATTGGCACCTGGTCCGAGATACTTCATGCTCTTCAAGACGACATGGCTGTGATTACTGGAGAACGCGGTCAGTAAAAGCTCTCAATTGCGCAAATACGTTCAGGGAGTTATGATAACTTGCTTGAAATCCCGGGCCAGCCAAACCGTGGAAAAGTCACCAAAGCCAAGCTTTACCACGACCTAGGATTGCGAAAAATACACGTCTCCTATGCGGACGGGATAGTAGCGAGCGGCCACTTAGTCGTAGAATATTTCCTCGACTTCAGATCTGTAGCGATCCACGGAAAAGCATTGTGAAAGACACGCGGGGCCAATGGCGACCGGGCGAACCTGGGGATCAGCCTGGAGAAGAAGGACATTTGCGACAGCTTGGGAATTGGCTGTATGGGTGAGATCACGAACACATCGTACGGGAGCTCCAGACTCTAATGAAGACAGAGCAGACGTTGAATTCGCCTGGGGAATATTTAGCGGGGTCAGGCCAGGAAAGAGTGGCGGAGTCGGCAGGGCGGGAACTAAAGAGTTAGGCCACAACACTCCCTTCTTCTCTTTAATAGACAAGCACTGCACGTCCCGCGTTCACGCACGCCCAACCTTCCGATGAGTATTCAGTCAGAGTATGATCCATTCTGACGGTGTATATCCCAGGACTTCAGGGCACTCGCCATGCAACACCACCGCGTGCCGCACCGCAGATCGTCAACATGCCTCTACTGCACCGAAGATCACCGTACCAAAACCAACAGACCTGTTGCCTCTGCCGCACCGACCCTCACGAGCCCTACCACCAGTCTCGACGTCCTTGTCTTTGGCGAAGGCAGGGCCAACGAGCTGGGCCTCGGCCCAGACGATACAGAAGCCTTGTAGCCACGTCTGAACCGCCTTCCAGCGCTGGAGTGTTTACGATTTCGCGGGTACGAGGCTGTCGCCTGGGGCGTCAATGACAACAAAGAACTTGTCACTAGGCACAAGCCGCCGACTGTGTTTCTGGATGCTGCGGAAGAGACTGGCCAGTACGCTCAACGCCCCAGGCCATGCAGAGGACAAAGTAGAGGGCAAAACACTACGCCCGGCCGCTGGCATGGGCTGATGTTGGGCAATTCTCCGTTAGCGCGCCGCGGCAGGGAAGTGACAAGGAGCGACAACAACGGGCAGTTGAGACAATCCGGCATGTCAATGTACTCTCATGTAAACATACGACTCGTTGGACCTTAATGAAGTGCAGTAAGCGTCGCAGCAGCGCACAGGCGCGTCTCCAAAGCGAATGCCCCGCGCTTCCGGAGCTGTATTGGCGTTCTTTGGTGGGAGACGGAGCGGTATCCAGCAGTACGAAAATATACATTAAAGTACAACCGGCCGAGCACGGAGTACACAAAACGGAGCATGCCGACCCAGGCTAAGGGTGGGCCCTATTAGTGTCGAAGCTCACCGCGCCTTCCCCATTCCCTGGCCCGTTTGGGCTCATCTGGGCAGGCACAATGCACATCTTTCCTTTATTCGAGCGGCCTGCCGCCGTGCTGCAATCAGTGTGGCGGGTCAATTGGCCAGCTCCAGGTCGAATCTCCCCTGCATCTTGCTCCGTTTGTGCCCCATGTGCGCTGGCTACTCGCTTGCGTCGTTCCTGTGACCAGACTGGCCCGATCGAATCGCCCTCTTCTATCCTTCCATCTCCGCCCCTGCCGGCTGTCCTGGAGAGTGCCGCTGCTGCAACCGAACGGGGCTTCTCGTGCTACGCATGCAAGCATAGAAACGTGCGGCAATATTGCCTCTTGCCCCATTTGGCCCTCTTCTGCGCATTCTCCTCTTCTGCCGGCCTTGCACCAGCACGACCTCAATTTCGCCTCGCCACCTGCCCGTCTCCCGGCCCTGTCTCTGCCTTGTCTCTGCCCTGTCTCTGCCCACATGGCTTGACTCGTCCTCCTCCTAATCTCGCGGTAGCGTGGCCCATCCATTGTCTGCACGGGGGTCAGTTGCGCTGCGCCCAGCCGACCCAGTCGATGGGGTGGGCTACGAGTCCCCCTCGTTCCTGCAGGCGGCAGACTTGCTTTCGGAGCTCGGCAGGGATTTTGCTCTTTGGTTTCCGGCTGTGGTCCGTCTGGTGCCATAAAAGACGCCCTTGCTCGTCCCCCTTCCGACTGTGATCGGCAAGCAGCGGCACGACCTCTTCCTCGCGTCTCGCTCTTCCACCTTCTTTCCCCCCACACTGTCGCTCCCTCTGCCGTCCTTGTCGCACCCATGGCTCTTCTACGCGTTGCCGTTGTCGCGGCCGCCTTGGCGCCTCTGGCTTGTGCCCAGTCGCTGACGGTCAATGGCAGCACCATTGGTACGTTCTCTAGCCCTCTGTGCAATTGTCACCATTGTCTTATTGCCGTCCAACCGACTGCCTCTGATCTTCTTAGCCGCCAACACGAGCACTGTCGCACCCGCCGTGGTCAATGCCAGTACCGAGACCAATGCCAGCACCGCCTACTTCTCCTCCGAGGTGGAGCAGTTGACCGCGGACGTGTTGGCCAACCTCACCGACTACAACCTGACCGATGTTGATCTGTTCGACTTTGGCGATGCCTCGGACGCCACCGTCACCCGTCGCAGTGGCCGGTCCTGCCGGCTACTGCCCGGCGACGCGGCCTACCCCAGCGAGTGGATCTGGGACCTGTTCGGCCTGCTGCTTGGCCGCAACGTCCTGATCAAGACTGTGCCGCTAGCCTCGCCCTGCTACACGGGCTGGGGCGACCAGGACGCGGCCAAGTGCGCAGTGATCACCAGCAACTGGACCACCGACTCGTATATGCAGTACGTTTTGTGCACCGATTCCCCCCCTCCCCTCTCTTCCCTCGCCGGTCTCTAACCACACTCCAGCGCCGACGATCCGACGTCCGTCATGTGGCCGCTCTACCAGGGCCGCACCTGCATGCCCGCCACCTACGGCAGCAGCGGCTGCACCCTCGGCGGCTACCCGTCGTACTCGGTCGCCGCCACCAGCGTGGCCCACATCCAGCTGGCCATCAACTTTGCGCGCAATGCCAACCTGCGTCTGATTGTCAAGAACACCGGACACGACTTCAACGGCAAGTCTGCCGGCGCCGGTGCTCTGTCCATCTGGATGCACAACCTCAAGCAGGCCACGTACTACAAGTCCCTGCGCCAGGACAAGTACACCGGCCCGGCCGTCAAGGTCGGCACCGGCATCCAGGCCTTTGAGCTGTACGAGTTTGCCAACGAGAACAACATTACCGTGGTCGGTGGCGAGGGCCGCTCGGTCGGCGTGGCCGGCGGTTTCATGCTGGGCGGTGGCCACTCGCCCCTGTCCAGCATCTACGGCATGGCCTCGGACCAGTTGCTGGCTATGGAGGTCGTCCTGCCCGACGGCCGCTTTGTCACCGCCAGCAACTCGTCCAACCCGGACCTCTTCTGGGCCCTGCGTGGCGGCGGTGGCAGCACCTTTGGCGTCGTCACCTCCCTGACCGTCAAGGCCTACCCGCGTCTGTCCGTGGCCGTGGCTAGCTTCAGCTTCGTCGGCGGCGGCGGCTCTGCCACCAACATCAGCACCGAGGCCTTTTGGGCTGGCGTGTCGGCCTACCTCGAGCGCCTGCCGGCCTTTGTCGACGCCGGCTGCTACGAGTACTTTGACATTATCAAGACCGGCGATGACGCCTACTACTTTGCCATGGCCCCCTTCTTCGCGCCCAAGCACACCACCACCACCCTGGCGGCCCTGATTGCGCCGCTGTTTGACGACCTCACGGCCCTCGGCATTGATGCCGCCGGCTCGGCCATCTACACCGGCTACGACAACTTTTACGATGCCTGGTGGAACCACTTCCCGCTCGAGACGGTGGGCGTGACCGACATCAAGACGGCCAGCCGTCTCTTCCCGCGCGAGAACTTTAAGCCCGCGACCGGCAACGCCACGCTCTTCAACGCGACCGTCGAGGCCATCCGCAGCGTCGTCACCGAGGGCGCGACCGTGCTGGCCTTTAACATCAAGGCCAACCCGTCTTCGGGCTACCCCGACAGCGCCGTCAACCCGGCCTGGCGCGAAACGGTTCTGCACGCCATCCAGGCCATCACCTGGGACGACGACGCCAACACGACCACCATTGCGGAGAACTGCCTCAAGCTGACCAACGACTGGATGCAGCGCTGGCGCGACGTGTCCCCCAACGCCGGTGCCTACATGAGCGAGGCCGACATTCTCGAGCCCAACTTCCAGCAGGCCTTTTACGGCACCGACAACTACGCCCGCCTGTATGCCTACAAGCAGCAGCTCGACCCGTGGTCCGTCTTTTACGCGCCCACCGGTGTCGGCAGCGAGAACTGGTACATTACCGGCCAGCTCGACGGCCTCCCGACCCAGAACGGCCGCCTGTGTCCGGCCTAGGCGGTGTTGCCGTCCTTGTCCCGTCTTCGCTCTGCCTTCTACCTCTTCTGCCCCTTCCTTGTACATACAAGATTCCTGTATCTAGCTCACTGTAACACTCTCAGTTCATGCCCAGCGGTGCCAACTATCTCAGTGTACACGGTGAAGCAACCGTTGCTCTGTTCGACCTGCTTGGTCTTGAAAAGTAATTGGTATTCTGTGAAATCAAAACATGCGAAATGAGCCTGTTTCCATGTGTCCCCATTATTGCCGCTAATATGCCCGTTCCCCCAGAGAGTGTAGTTATCCAAGCAAAATGTTACAAATCTCTTGGCCCAAAATCCAAATTATTCATCCAAAACTCCTTTATAGTGGCGCCACCATGCGCTGAGGCTGGCTGTGCTGGGCCAGTCACAGCACACAAGATCGCAAAGCGTCAACGCCGGGTAGAGATGCGTGGGCACCGTAGGTTGCTCTGCCGGAACTGCTGGCAATCTGGCAACTCGATTCTGATCCCCCCTCGGACTCTCACTGGCTGATGAGGGGTGTCACCAGCTCAATGCTCTTGGGGCGGGAGTAGCTGCCCGGCCGTCGTGGGGGGAGGGGGCGCTCGGCGCCAGTCTGATAGTAGTAGCCATGGTCGTATGTGGCTGAGAGCATGGCCGCGGGGCGGGCGTAGGAGCTCGAGTTCGCCGCCATGCTGCGGGAGGCAAACGGCCAGATGCCCGAGGAGGCCGGGGCCATGGAGGGCGAGGGTGGGCTTGCGTCACGGATGGAGAGCGAGCGCAGCGAAGCCATGGCGGATGACGTGTGCAGGGTGGACGCTGCCTTAGCTGGCGTGGGCGGCGGGGAGAAGTAGTTGGAGCTAGGCCGAGAGGGAGAGGCCCGCGGGATGAGGTCCCGTGGCTCGGTGGCGTCGGCGGTGTAGATGGAATAGCCCTTGTTGGCGTAGCTGTCCATCAGGTGCTGTGTGCTGATGGTGCTGCCGTATTCCTGGTCGTAATCACGGCACCTGCAGGGTTAGCTGACGAAACCGGCAAGACGAGACGAACTGAAAGATAAGGCTCACGCTTCGGAGCAGTAGAGGAACCGATCGTCCTTGGCCACAAACTGCTTTTCGCATGTCATGCTATGGTCCAGTTAGCAAATCTGCCCATAACGTGCAACTATGCAGGAACGGTCGACTCGGTGTCCTGCACTCCTGCGGCGGCCCCCAGCATCGCCCACTCGTCCACCCCAAGGGTTTCCCCTCCTTCCCCAGCCCCGTCCAATGACCAACGGACTCGTATTACCCGCATATCAGGCGACCACCGACCGACCACACACACGACACATGTGACTTACCAATACTGCGGGAAGCTCTCACGCTCGTCGTCGAACCATTCGTCGTCGTCCTGCTCCTTTTCGGCGTCGCGGCCAGACGGTTTGCTCGTCTTGGGTACACTGCGGCGACTGCTGGAGGAAGTCTGTTTTGACGGCTTGTGCTTGGCCGGGGCGTCACTGACGGCCTTGCGGACGTCGGTCATGGAGCTGCTTGGCAGACCGTGTCCAGAACGGCGCCGCGTGTGGTGCATGACAGTCGGCTGGTACGGCGGTTCTCGCGCCGGGTCGCGACAAGGCAAGGCGGCACGGCCAGGGGGCAGGCGGTCGGCCGGTGTAGTGAAGAGGCTAGGCTGATAGACTCGTGATGTGGCAAGGATGTCGGCCGGAAAAGGTGTCGTCTCTCGTTATATGAACCCGCTCCAGGGGCAATGAAAATATTTTCTGAAAATATTTTCAAGGGGTATTTATGCAGGCGGATGCGTGTTATCGCGGGGTGGCAAATGTGAAAGGCCTGACGGCGGCTTTGGCGCTTTCCTGTTCGGGCGGCCAGGACAAAAGGGCGGTGACTGGGCGGTGACGGGACCGGTTGTTGGACGATTGGCACGGTGAATGGGCTGTGGATGGGTCGTGAATTCGTGAATGGGTCGTCTGGGCAGCAGAAACAAATCTGAGTAGAGGCGAGACGAGCAACGAGACGAGCGGCGGCGACGAGCTCGAGATAAAGCGATCTAGAGTGTGGGGAAAAAGCTGGGCATCCACCCGTGTGACTCTTTCCTGTCCTGGGCAATTTTGGCGGTTCTCTTTGGCCGACGCGCCAGGACCTATCTGGGCAGCAATTGGCGTGGCGGGCGCACGATGGGTGGGTTTATGGCTCAAGAGATAGGGGATGGGGTGGTCTGGTGCGGTTTGGTGCGGTTTGGTGTACTTTGGTGTACTTTGATGGTCGTCCGGCCGCGGGGGGGTTTGGCTTCTGGCCTCCGAGATAGCAGAATTTGGACGCTTTGTGGTGGATAAGTCGATGCTAATGGATAAGGAATGGACGAATTGGCAAAAGCGATCCCGAAAGAGGAGGTCGGCCGCGAGCTATTGTTCAGGGCGGGCCGAGCGGGGGGAGGTGTGGGTGATTGGGCAGAGGGTGATGGGCGAGGGCAAAGAAACGAGGAGGAGGGAGCACATAGGCGGAGGGAATATATATGGGAGACGGAGCAGGCAATCGGGGGATTGGTCGATGGAATTGTAAGATGCGTCGAAAATTGGTTTCGAAAAAGAGAGGAGCCCGGACTAGTCGCTGGTTTATATGACGTACGCCGTACGGAGTACAGTGGAGGAACGGACGGGGACGGGGGTGACCAGGGCGGCAAGAGCGACCGGTCTGGGGTGACTGCTCAGATGTGACGACTGGGGCCGACGAGGATGAGCACGGCAGGCGCGTCTTGTGTGAGCCGACCGTTCTAGATTTGAGACAAGAGACAGATACAGCAGGAGCGGCGTGTCGATAAGATCAAATAGTATGTCTACAATACTTTATATGGTAGCCTAAAGGGATGACTCCATTCTTGCGTGATTGCTAGAGGCCGTTGCAACAGGCAGAGTTGTGTACTGGACACAGTCCTGGGCCAGGGACAAGCCACCAACGGTGTGGATGGCGTGCCTGGCCAGTGGCTCTGGTTGGTGGCCCGCCCTTGCTGCGTTTGTTCCTTCCCTTGTTGCCTCCCCCGCCGGCACCGGTAGCACACCGCAGATCCGAAAGCGGAGATAGGCCCGATATCGTGTGTATGCAGTGGCCAATCAGAGGTGGCCAAGCTGGCGCCTGGCGGAGCGGCATGGCTGGATGGCTGGATAGCTATTGGGAATGGACGGCCTGTCTGGCCTGGCTGGCCTGGGCAACGCGGTCAAGGCGTCGTGCAAGCTGCAAGCCGCCCAAGAAGTCGGAGTAAAACTAAGAAACTGAGATAAAAAGTCGGGGTTTACGCGTTCTGGGGCGACGGCTGGCATGGGTGGCCATTCACTGGCCACGGCATCCTGGACACTGCCGGACCATGGCTGGACAGGTGTTTTCCACGGGCTTTTCATGGGTTCCAGTGTTTCCAATACGAAGAAAGGGACGGGGTACGGGGTTGAATTGCCCGCCGATCCCATCGCTCTTACGTATCTTACGGAGACTTCAGACCGCCGAAACACGGCAACTGACAGGGCTGTGCACGGGTGCTTCGGGTTCTAAGCCCTGTGTGAATGGGTACATAGTCAGTTACGGGGAGTAGTCGCGAGGGATGCGGGTTGTGCTCTTTGTTGCCCTGCAGCCAACGGTATCAATAGGAAAAATTTTCGCCTTGTCTGGTTCATTTTCGCCATCCCGGCAAGCCTTGCGTTTGTGCTGACTCTGCTTCTCCAATCTCGACCGTCCGTGCACGCCCGTGGGCCAATCGCAGGCCGCCACGGTCCCAGGAAACGGGCAGAATACCTATTTTTGCGATTTTCGTGTTTTTGCAATGCCCCGTTCCCCCTTGGTATGACAAAGATGCAAGAAAAAAAAGCCGAAAAAAAAGCAAAGACCTTTTACACAGGTCACCGCTTCCACGTGTAGCGTAGTATTGGCCCCAGGGCTCTCCTAGATATCGCAATCGGCGCAGAGACTACGCAAAGAGCTACGCAAAGACTACGCAATAGGTCTTTCACTGGGGGGACTTGTTTGGGCTCTGTCGAATTTCTGCTCGTTGTTTCGTCACTCTCACACGTTTGCCAGTACGGCCACGCCATTGTGCCGTCTGTTTTTTTTTTTTTGGAACCGGAGTGCATTCCTGCCGTATTCTATGCTTGCTGACACGCCCCTCCCTCGGCCGACAACTTATCGCTTCCTTGGTAGGATACGCCCCTGTGAACTTGAAAAAACGTGGGGGCAGGAGCGCCCGGCTCTGGCTGCGAAGCTCTTTCCGTGTCGTGTCTAACGCATATGAGCTATCGCCTCAGGTTGTCCTGTCTGGCTGCCTCCGGTTGCCTTTGCCTCGAGTTGTCCCTTTGGCTTGCGACTCTGTACACTTGCCCCAACTACTTTTGCCGAGTGCCGGTGCCAACGCATCCATTGACCAGTTCTTCCGCACGTCCCGTTCGTCTGTTGCTGATCCCGCCCGCTGCTTCCGGGCAACAGCCACCGGCGACAGCTGCAGCTGCAGCTACGTACTCTGTCCTACGTATTCACCTGCCGTCCTCGGCTTTCCTCTTTTAGGAGAAAGCCCAGGGCGTCGACGGAGTTGCCCCAGCGCGATCTGCACATGCAAACACGTACTTTGTAAACAACGCAAGCCGTGTGTTGTTGTCATCCGCGGTCTCGCCCTGGATTCGTCCTGAAATCTCGCCCTGGAATCTCGCCACTCTTTCCTCGCGGTCTGGATGCCTGTGTTGGTCCTAATCGCCCGGCGCTTTGTGAGTCGTCATTTTCTGGCCGCCGTCTCTCGCCGCTCTCAACGCTTCCCGTCCTTTCCCCTGCGTCCTCTGGCATTCCACTTGTCGGCTTTTGTCTTTTGCTTGTCACAGTTCCTGTCGCTTGTCCCTATTTGCTTTTTGCCTGTCACCTGTCACATGTCGTCTGTAGGTTTTTCGCCCTCTTGGCTGCTTTTTTCCAGTCGCTTTCCTGCTGCCCCTCCCACACGGCACAAGCAGCATTCCGGTAGAGAGGGGCAGTATGGCGCACGGGGACCCAGAGATAACAAACCAAAATTCGGGGTTTTGGCGAGGACATGGCCTGTCGCGTCGTACGGCCGCCTGGGGTCCGTTCACTTTCTTCCGCGCGGGGCAATTGTCGGCTTGCCATGGCTTAGTTTCGGGCGTTTATGGTGGAAATTTTGCGCCCGCGGTCACGCTGCCAAGACACAACCAGAACGAGAGCCATAGGGGAAAAAAATCTCTTCCCAAAACTCAGAAAATCCAGCCGTGTTCCCCCACGCGGGACCTTTCGGATCCTGCCAGCGCAGAGCGAGCCCACTGCAATCAATATTGGCTTTGCATCCCTCCCATTGTCACCCTGCATATACGATAAGACACGTCCTGAAGCAGTACAAGGAGACTTGATACACTTGGTGTTGAGATAGCGGGCAATGGCCCAATGGCGTTATCATTTTCATGCAATCCATTCTCCCCCTCCATTCCGTCCTCTGCGCAACCTCGGCTTCCTTTGGGCCATCCTGCTCGGCTCTACTCGTACTCGCAAGATACCTTGTGCCTGCTACTGCAGGTACAGACAGGTTCGGCCTTCCTATCGCATTGATCGCCGGCTGTGGCGGCAGGTCGATTGTCGATTTCCCTATCTGCTATCTTCTCTCGTCATTGCCGAGCTTTCAGCTGCCTTTGAGCCGTGCCGTCTCCTAGCCGTATCGTGCATCCGACTTTCAGCTATGTCTATTGCCTGGCACGTACTCTTTTTGCCGTATCGCAAAAGCTCTTGAACTGGCAAATATTGAGCAGTCGACCCAACTGCGCCCTGCCGCGCACAGGCGCATCCCTCCGGCATCTACTAGAGCCAAACCAGCCTAGACGAGTGCGTGTCTCCCGCCCCTCGGCGCCGCTCTTGCAGTATCATCGCCGCGCAGCCACCAAGATAGCCATGTCCCAATTCCCTGCTGCAAAACTATCGATAAAAACTCAAAAGGACCAACTTTACGCCCGCCTGTCCGAGCAGCAAAAGCACTCCCCCTTTGAGCACATTTTCTCGTCATCCGGACAGCCAACAAGTGGACTCGAAATCGCCATACCGGCGGCTTTCCGACATCGGTCTGGTTGGGGGCCAAATCCGTCAGCCTTACGGCACATGGCTGTACGTACTCGTAGGGGGCGTGTCTCTGCCGACATCGGGTGTATGCGCGTCCCAGGCGTCGTCTGTCTCGCCAAGGTGTGTGAGTCACCGAGACAATTAAACATGCACATATGACGTGGAGGAATTGCGAAAGTTAGGGACAAAGCAAGGCTACGAATACGGACAACAAGAACGGTGTGTTTGCACGGCGAATTAAATGGGGCACTCTGCTCTGCTAGCTGGAACAAGCACGATCAGCCCCGTGAAATGACGATGGTCTAGTGCCTGAAGAGCAATCCTGCTTGTTTCCTATTGTCTGACCTGCATGTTTAATTAGCATCAGGGGTGGTAAAAGGTCTCGTGCCTTCCCGAGGGATCGTCCTGCTGCTGCTGCTGCTGCTGCTGGGTCGGTATGCCCTCGATCGTTTGCATGTCCAGTTTGACAGTGGTTTTGGTACCGACTTCCGTGTCGGTGTGCGAGACCGCAGCCAGTTCAATTGGGGGCGGCGACATGGCGGCAACAGCAACAGATGATTCCGGCGAATATGGGCTCGGTGGCGGATACCCAATATTGCCCTGGTGCGGTGACCAGGTCGGATGGCCTGTCTGACTTGGTATCATGGCCATCTGCGGGTGGCCTGGGTAATAACCACCCCGTCCTGGTGCTACCGCCGCTGTCGCTGCTGTTGCACGACGTTTCCGATACCGCCTCAACAGCGCCCACCAGCAACCGACAACCAGCAGCACCACAGCCGCGACGCCCCCAATAGCAATACCTGCGATGGAACCTTTGCTTAGGCTGTCACCACTGCTGCCGGCAGCGTCCGTACTGGTGGTGACTACGCGTGTAGCAGTGCGCGCGGCGACGGAAGCGACACGGGTCAGCAGGACGGCCAGGTCGGCGCTGTCCCAGCCGGCCGCGGGGGTAGTGACAGTGGCGCCACCGGTGTCATTGCCACCGATGGCACTGAAAATGGTGGAGGGCACGGTGTAGTCGGTCTGGGAGGGATCAAAGAGCTGCCAGAGGGCGCGGTTGGGAGGCCGTGACTCGGTCATGTCAATATTGTGGGTGCCCCATTGTGACGCGGCGTCGCAGTCGTCTGACAGGGGAAAGGTGCCGCCGATGACAATCATTTGGGCCCCGGAGATGACATTGCACGTTAGGCTGTGGTGCGGGTAGGAGCCCGTGCCGTTTGTGTCGGTCGGATACAGCTTGATCCAGGTGAAGGAGGGAATGGAGAGAACGTAGACGTCATCGAAGCCGGAAGTATCGGCGCCGAACCCGGCGCCGCCGTAGAGGTATCTGTCAGTGAGAGGAGGACGGAGTGAGATGGGGGAGAAGCACCTACATGTTGTAGCTGGAGCGGTCGTCGGCCCAGGCGACTCCGGCACAGAAGCGGCGGCGGTCTTCGGGGACGGCACCGGTAGTGTTCTGGGAGTACCACTTGGAGCTGAGGACATCGTAGAGAAAGACAGTACTCATGGATTGCGGGAAAATAGTGCCATTGCCGTACGGGTCAGTGACGCCGCCCATGTAGACGAGCATACCACCGTCGCCGGCCGGAAGGTAGAGCAGGGTGCCCTCGGCGCGGCGGACTTCGTCGGGTCCGGAGTTGTTGGACCAGCTGTCGGCAACGTAGTCGTAGCGCAGCAGGCTGGACGTGGCGCGGGAGGGCCCGGACCAGTCCGAGTCGGAGGTGTTGGACAGCCAGCCGCCGTAGTAGTAGCCTTCGGCGCGCTCAGAGACGGAGACGCCGGCGCCGTAGGCGATGGAATTGATGTCAGCAGACTGCGGCGGTGGCCCCCGTGAGACCCAGAAGTCGTTGAGGATGTCATAGGCCCACAGCTCAAGGCCAGACGAGGGCGGCGGCTGGCCGTAGTACTCGCCACCAAAAAGAAATAGCATCTTGTTGATCTCATCGGCCCACAGGAAGCCGCCGCTGACGTCTGGGACGGTGCTATTCTTGGTCAAATTCGAATTCAGCTGGGGCATGCCACTGCTGGCGTTGTGGTCGAGGTCCTGATAAAGCAGCCAGGTGTTTGTGTAGTTGGCCGGATACGTCGTCATCGGATTCCAGTTGACAAGGCCGCCGTCAATGTACAGCCGGCGATCGACAACAGCAGTCTGGTGTCCGAAGCGACGACAAAAATCGGTGACTTGTTTGGTGTTGGCATTAGGACGGATAAAGGGGCGAGGGAAGAGAGCAGAATGTTCTTACCTGGATCTTTTTGGGCCTGGGCACTGGCAAGGAGCAGCGGCCAGACAAGTATACACCCCCATACGCGTCCGAGAGAGTCCATCTGGTGAACCTTTGGGGCAGACGGAAACAAGGGAAGTCCACAGAAATGACGCAGACGGTCTTGGGATGGGAGAAGCAAGCAGAAGATCGAGGGTGTCAACTATCCCAGTCGACGAGTCGACGAGTCGACGAAACCCGACCAAGGACGTAAAATAATGCAGCACGCGACGAGGACAGTATTCTGGCTACCGATGCAACAGAGAACGCTGCAGAAAGTCTGTTAAAGTGGATATGTATCCCATATGGGAGAGAGATCAGGGGGAGAGTTCCAGACCTGTCGAGGCTGACGACAGAGCACCTTCCAGCGGCTATCACTACCTTTCTCAGCCCCAACTGCCTTTGGGCATGGTTTGGATGTGGCTTGATGACGGAGAAGGCGATTGGAGCATTAGGGGCGGGTGGGAGTGAGAGTCGAGGGAACCAACAGAACTGATGATAATCATTGGGTGCACGCGTATGCATGTAAGACGCCCGGGTAAGACAAATGTACACTTCGTATTCCTCGCAAAGCACGACAGGTATGGGGGCTGAATCCTTATTCATGATCCTCTGGGAGGGGAAATTCGGGACGAGGCCGAAAAGAAAAAAAAGCATCAAAATGGGAAGCGAAAATCTAGGAAATTGCGACCCGGAAATTTTCCCTTGACTCCCAAAGTGGAAACTGCATCGAAGAAAAGTGCAATGCACACACATCTTAGGTTTTATTGTCATACCTGTTTGGTCAAGACATGTCACAAGCAGCATTTTGGGACACTCGGGCTTCTTTTCCGCCTGCAGGACAAGACATGAACATTGCCATTCGCTCCGTGATTCCCGGAGTAGTACCAATTTTGGTATACAAGCCGTTGATAATTTAATTGACTTTTCACCCCATCTACACCATCGCGTTCGGCATCGTCATGTCTGGCTTCGTCGCCACTGCCTCTATGTTCGGCCACCGTGCGGTCACCGTCTTCTGCTGCGTGTAGAAGCTGACGCCCGGCCGACCATAGAAAGTGTTGGCGCCGCCACCAGCGACACTGCGCTTGTTGCCCGTAAACGAAAACATGGGCAGAGGCACCGGAATCGGCACGTTGATGCCGACCTGGCCCGCCTCAATGTTCTTGCGGAACCGCTCCGCGACAGCGCCCGACCGCGTAAAGATGGCCACGCCATTGCCGTACGGGTTTGCATTCACCAGTGCAATCGCCTCGTCCAGCGTGTCGACCGTCAGAATCACCAGCACCGGTCCAAAGATCTCCTCCTCGTAGCATTTCATGCTCGTCGTCACGCCCTCGATAATCGTCGGGCCGACCCAGTAGCCGTTGGGATACTTGGCCGGAAGATAGCCGCGGCCGTCGAGGATCACCTTGGCACCCTCTGACTCGGCGCTGTCGATCAGGCTGATAATGCGCTTCTGGCTGTTCTGCGAGATGACCGGACCAAAGTCGGAACCCGCCTCAAATCCACCGTCTGCCCGAATCTCCTTAGTCTTGGCAACCAGGTCCGGGATCCACTGCTTCGCCTCGCCAACCGCCACCATCACGCTCAGCGCCATGCAACGCTGGCCGGCCGCACCGAACGCCGCGCTGATCGTCGAGGAGATAAAGTGGTCCTTGTCGCAGTCGGGCGACACGATCGCGTGGTTCTTGGCACCGAGGTTGGCCTGCACCCGCTTGCCGTTAGCTGAGCCGCGCGTGTAAATGTACTCGCCCGCCTTGTTGCTGCCCACGAAGCTGATCGCCTTGATCTCCGGCGCATCCAGCAGGTAGTTGACTGTGTCGTGTGCACCGTGGACAATGTTGAGCACGCCGCTGGGGAAGCCGGCCTGCCGTGCAATATCGGCCAGCACTGTCGCCGCACCCGGCGTCCGTTCCGAAGGCTTCAGCACTACCGTATTGCCCGTAACCAATGCCATCGGGATACACCAGAGTGGAATCATGGCAGGGAAGTCTGCTGATTAGCAATGCCCGTGAAGGAGAGGCCAGCATGAACCTACTGAACGGGCAGATAGCAGCAACCACACCGAGCGGTTCGCGGTAGCTGCGTGTTTCCATCTCGCGCGAGACCTCCAGGACTTCGCCCTTCATGTACTCGGGGCCGTTGCAAGCGGCTTCGGCAACCTGCAGACCGCGCAGGACGTCACCGCGGGCGTCGGCCACGGTCTTGCCCTGCTCGAGCGTGATGATGGCGGCCAGGCGATCCCAGTTCTCCTTGATGAGCTCCACAAACTTGAAAGCAATGCGCTGCCGCGCAATAACCGAGGTGCGCTTCCAGGCTGGGAATGCCTCCTGTGCGGCCGTGACGACGAGGGCCAGCTCGGCTTGCGTCATCAACGGCACGCGCGTGACCACATTGTTGGTGGCCGGATCATGGACGTCGATCAGTTCTGTGCTGGCCGAGAAGCGGAACTCATTGTTGATGAAAAAGGGCGTGTCCAGCGGCGACTCAATCTTGTCGTGAGTCGTCGGGAAGCTCTTGGCTGTCGTGTTGAGGCCATGCATGGCAGCCTCGGCAGAAGAGGCCATGGCGAAGAGATAAGAGGTGGGGAAGAGGACGCTGGGAAAGAAAAAACAAAGGAGGAAAAAGCTGAGGAGCAGCACACACTGAACGAGGAGAAAGAAAAGTGAGGGGCAGTTCAATGGAAGAAGGCTGTACCTGCCGTTTTCGGAGTGGGTCGGCGAGCTTCCCAGGCACAAGATCAACGGAGAACAGCGATCTCGAGCAGATAACAGCTCGGCTTATCGGTCCCCACAATGTTTGTTTTTATCGCAGGCTATTAATAGTAGTGTCGTGGTGAACGGCAGGCGATTGTAACATGCATTGCTAATTAAATATGCTTATACAAGTACCAGAAAGTGCGGCTGACGAGCATGGGCGGGCAGCTCGGTACTGCGTCTCGGCATTGGGGGTTGCCATTCTGCACAGGATACTCTACGACGTGTTTGTTGTAAACATGGATGTCGCGGAAGCGAAGTAGCCGGACGCGACGGTGTACTCCGTGAAAGAGCATAGTGGGGCTATTTTCTCGCACCGTTGCGAGACATAAAGGTCCATTACGTGATCTCGGATCGGAAAAAGAAGTTGCCGGATTTAGCGCATTATCACGTGACGCGGCGGAGTACGGATGCCGTCTGCCGAATTCCCTACCGGAAACACCGTCTCGCAGAAGCAGCTAAACTGGTGGACCAGAACGGCATACAATTGAGCTGCTGGGACTCGCTAGTCTTGTTCTAAGCATTTCGCCATTCTCCCACGTCCATTGTGCCATTACGCGAAGCAAGGAACCCTCCTGGGACAATGTGTTGGAACTGGTGAGACATTCGGTTTGCCTTGAACGTGTAGTCACAGTTGTAGCAGCGTCGTGCCAGGCTGGCAGCGGTTCGACTGGAGCAGTGATGAAACGGACGGCTTACGGCTCGCCGATTACCGCCCTTTTGGGCGAATGTGCTGTCAATCGGCTATTGGGAGCCAAGATGCAGGAATCCACGCATCTCTTCCCTAAAACGCTCGACTTGTACTTTGTATTGCCATTGCTGCATTCGCTAAAAGGCGCTGCTGATTGGTGGATAGTGGGATGCTTGTCACGTGGTGTGGCTGAGTCAGGGGTTTGGCGCGCTTGGAAGCGTGTTCCCTCCTGTTTCCCCCGTATCCTCGGCTACCCTATATGGCCTAGCGTAGGATTCGCGACACACCAACGCAGTCTAATTTCGGGGGGGTGAGGGGAAAGGGCAGTTTGGCGAGAGCGCTTGGCTTTAAGGGTTCTGGCCTTCAGCCAACTCAATGGAAGGCGACAAACAGGATTTTGGCTATGCACAAAGACAAGTTGCGACTCGGGCGTGTGACCATGATTTAAAGTGGGAGGAGGGGGATGGAGGGGGATGGCGTTTTCTCGGTTGTCTTGGCTGGGGGCTTTAGGTTGGGGGCTTGGAAGAGGGCTCTTGCGACTTAGGGGGGTTTAACGCCGCTGACAGCCAAGTGGGACGTCCCTTACTGGCTCCTGAACGCCAAGACTGCTCGCACTACGCCGTAAGATACTTGCACAATTCAGATGGAGGCCTTGAATAGTGCCCCGCTTTTCGCGCATGGTGGCTGAGGGCGTCGCGTTCCCTCTTACTGACGTACGGGGCCAGACTTTTCGCCCGCCCTATAATGTTCCTTATCCGCTAGGTGACAGTTACTTTGTGCCGTACTTGTACTTTTACCCAGTATACTTATTGAGGAAAGGGGCTGCCATTTTCCCGCGCACCACCACGGCCTCCTTTTGCTGCACCTTGAGCATTCCCACGTCCTCTCTCGCACACGCACAGCACAATGGTGGCCATCTGGAGATCGCTCCGCCGGCTGGTAGCCACGAAGCGCAAGACCATTTTTGACGACCTCGATGAGTTTGACGAGAAGAACCTGCGCTGGGCGGGCGGCCATCTGCGGCTGCCGCGGCTGCGGCGGGTGACCATGTTCCTGCTGCTGGCCGACGTGGTCATCTTTGGGCTGCTGCTGTACACGCTGGAGCCGTTGATCACGCTGCTGATCCGCAACAACGAGCTGTTCGGTGCACACTTTGCACTGCCCAGCGGCGTCAACGCGACGTTTGCGACCGGCAAGGACCGCCTCGAGATCCCCAAGATTCTGCACCAGACGAGCGCGACGACCAACATTCCCGACTCATGGGTGTACCCGCAGCAGAGCTGCAAGAAGGCCTACGGCGACTTTGAATACAAGGTAAGAAGATCGGGCTGGCAAGGCATCTCTCGTGATGTTGGCACGCGCTTACTGACCGACAGCACTGGACTGACGACCTCGCCCGCGCCTTCATCTCGATTGAGTACCCTTGGTTCCTCGAGATTTGGGACGGCTACACATTCCCTATCCAGCGCGCCGACTCGATCCGCTACTTTGTGCTGCACCACTTTGGCGGCATCTATCTCGACATGGACACTCTCTGCAAGGAAGCCTTCCCCGTCGACGAGGTGAACGCGGCTGGCGGCCACTACGCGCTCTTCAAGTCGACCACACCCACCGGCATCACCAATGACTTTATGGTCACGACCGCGGGCCACCCTGCCTTTTCGCTCGCCATTGAGCGTCTGCCCGTTTTCTTCCGCCTGACCAATGTTTGGGCCAAGCTCGAGCCGTACGCCGCCATCATGCTCTCGTCCGGCCCGCTCTTCATCACACTCTCCGTCAAGGACTACTTGCTCTCGCTGCCTTCGCTGCCGACCAAGACGGTCGAGGTGGTCAACCCGCCGGCCCTGTCGTCCTTCATCACCGACCTCGAGAGCAGCTCGTGGCACCGCAACGACACTCATCTGCTCATGTGGATGGGCGAGCGGCCGTGGACGTGGTACTCGCTGGGCATGATCGGGCTGGTCCTCGGCGTGCTGCTGCTCAACCGCGTGCTGTTGCTGCTGTGCAAACTGCCACGCAAGCTGACCTCTATGGCCTACTCACTGAAGATTGTGCGGTAGTCTGGTCTTTCACGCGCTATGGTTGCTTCATTGTCTGTTTTTTTTGCTAGGATACAGGTTCACTATTCACACGTTATGCGGCATAGAATGACTGGGGTTTTGTTTGGACGGCAACGGCAACACGCCGTCCTCGAGGGAGGGACGCGCGGGCCGAGCAAGGCGTGCGGTGTGGTCAGTCGTTTTCTGTATATATGTTTTATGTAATCACTCTGCGCGGCACGGCGCCAGATCGTCGGATTCAATTCATTTCGTTGCGCACAGACAATGAACGGAATCAAAACTGATTCCTCACCGCTACGCGAACAGCATGGAGACCCTTGGGTGTTAGACGACAGCGCAAGGCGGAAATGAACGAGAGCGAGAAGCAGACGAAATGGCACGACGACAACGCGACGACACCACCACACCACACCACAACGACTCACGATTCTCCATAAAACGTTCGGCGGATGGCCTCGCCGATGACCTGGCTAACGTCAATCTGGCGAATCTTGCTGCAGGCCTGGGCGGGCGGCGGCAGGGGCAGTGTGTTGGTGACATAGACGCGGTCAAGGACGCTGCCTTCGATGGCGGAGACGGCCGGTCCGCTGAGAAAGCCGTGGGTGACCAAGGCGGCGCTGCGACGGGCACCGTGCTGCTGGAGGATCTGGGCGGCGAGGGCGAGGGTGCCGCAGGTGTCGGCAATGTCATCGACGAGGATGGCCGTCTTGTCGGTGACGCTGCCGACGAGAATCATGCGGCTGACCTGGTTGGCGACCTTGCGTTCTTTGTGAATGATGGCAAGGTCGACCTGCAGGCGGTCGGCGATGGTGGCGGCGCTGGGGCGTCAGCGAAGCGGACAAGGGGAGAAGAAGCAAGAGTAAGGAACACATGCCGTTTTGTGCCACCGGCGTCGGGCGAGACGATGACGAGGTCCTCGAGGCTGAACTCCTGGCGGATGAAATCGATAAACGTCTTTTCGGCAAAGAGCTGCGGGGGTTAGACGGACAAGACAAGGGGCCATTGAAGAAACACACACTGTAGGTCAGCAACAGCCACACAACAGACGGGGCACGCACTTGTCCACGGGGATATTGAAGAAGCCCTGGATCTGCGAGGCGTGCAAGTCCATGGTCTAGGGGGGCCCAGTCAGCAAGCGTTTGCGAGCACGCATCACCGTCGCACGCACAATCACATGTGTGCAGCCTGCGCTTTCCAGCATGTTGGCGACCAGCTTGGCCGTAATGGGCGCACGGCTGCGGTCCTTCTTGTCCTGGCGCGCGTAGGGAAAGCATGGCAGCACGGCGACGATGCGCTGGGCCGAGGCCATCTTGGCGGCGCTGATGGCAATCAGCATCTCCATCAGCACCTCGTTGACCGGGTCGGCGGCAGTCTGCATGATGAAGACGTCCGCGCCGCGCACCGACCGGCCAATGGTGACAAACGTCTCGCCATTGGAGAAGCGCGAGTTTTGCAACTCCTCGAGCGGATAGCCGATTCTGGGGGTCAGTGAAAGCCGGCGGGACAGGACGCACAAGAGGGACCCTCACCTCTGGGACACAAGCTGGGCCAGCTCGCGGTGGCTGCTGCCCGTCAACAAGCGCAATTCGGGAGACATCTGTGACGGGTTCCTCGCTTCTTCGAGTACGAGTACAGGCCACGGATCAAAGACCTCTCGCGGCCGGAGCCAGCCGGCCAGCGGCTTAAGACAGTATGCTGTGCCTCTTGTCTACGCAGGGGCTGCTTGGTTTGCCGCGGCCAATCGCACGCACATGATGGCCAATGACCTATGGCCTCGATCTGCAGTCCAGATACTGTGATTCTATTGCTGAGCTGCCTACTGCTACGGTCGTTGCCGACAATCGGTGTTAAAATAGTTGACGCTTAATCTTAGTTTGGCGGTCCCAACTAACTATTTTTAGGTGGAGGGGGATTCCCTAATAGCTAACCCCCATTAGCCGTATCAGGTAACCAGACCAGGGGCGTTTGCTGGCGGGGTGCGCTGGAGATAACCAGGCACAGACGGGCGGTCCAGCCAGCCAATATCGCCACCGCGCGCGCAGAGATACCGTTGTTGCTGGTAGCGATAAGCGGAGGAGCTATGGCGCCGAGGGATCGATGGAAGCTCTTATTCGGGCGGCGGGCGATGCATGCGACTGTGGGTGACGACTCGACCCGACGGCTAGACGACTGACGACTGACGACTGACGACTGGCAACGTGACGACGCAGCGACTTGCCCGCCCTGAACCACCCCAAATAGCCCCAGATCCAGATCGCCATGACCACTGCCAATGGCACCAAGCTGGCGCCGCTCGGCCCGCGGGTCGTGATGCTGCCACAGGGCAACTACCTGCTGAGCTGCATGACGGCCTTGCGCGACAGCAAGACCGGGCCGACGGCCTTTGCGCAGGTATTTGAAAAGATTGCAACGCAGCTGGTCATGGCCGCCCTGGACCTGGTGCCGGCCGAGCCGCTGGTCGTGGCGACACCGACCGGCGTCGACTATGCCGGCCAGCGTCAGGCGCGCCCCGTGTGCGGCGTCAGCATCCTGCGGGCCGGTGCCAGTTTTGAGACGGCTCTACGGAACGCGTGAGTGCCGGTGGCTGAAAGGAGGCAGAAGGCGACTGACAACTGACATCCGGTGACAGCGCTGTTGGTCCTCTGAGCTTTGGCAAAATCCTGATCCAGCGCAACGAAGAGACCAGCCTGCCGACGCACATTTACTCGAAGCTCCCGAGCGGAATCGCTTCCAAGAGTGCGTATCTGTTGCCCCCCCACTGCTGGTTTTGTCCCCTCTGCTAACGGCCAGCCATCCTCATCCTCGAACCCATGCTGGCCACGGGCGGCTCGGCGGCCAAGGCGATTAGCATCCTCAAGGAGGCGGGCGTGCCCGAGGAGGCCATGATCTTTGTCAATGTGGTGGCGTCGCAGCACGGCATCCACAAGGTGCTGGACGCGTTTCCGGGGTTGCGGATTGTGACAGCGGCGGTGGACGACAGTCTGACGGCATCAAAGTGCGTGCAGGTGAACGAGGGGACTTTGCGTGTGAGCACCCCGCTAACTTTACAGCCACATTGCACCTGGACTGGGCGACTTTGGCGATCGGTTCTACGGAACGGATTGATGCGTGGTTGTGTGGATGCAAATGGGCTTCTTTACTGTTTGACTGCGTGGTTGAATTGGACACCTTGCGGACGGCAGATTGGGCAGGCTGGCATGTTTGACATCAATTCACGAGTTATGTGCTCAAAGTTGGTAATGAGGCGCTGTAGTCCCGGTCTCCGAACAGAGACGGGACGTAGAAGTTGATGTCTTTACTGGGAACTGGTAAGTGATTAGCGTCCGTTGGACGATAAGGACTCCATTTGTGTAAAACTTCTTGCAAATATCATTTATTCCCATGTGCAAAAAGACAGTACTTAGCTGCAACGCATTGGCATTTTCATTCATTCTAATACGCATTATCTAGGTACATCTAATCCAGTGCGGTGCCAAACAGGCGGTCGCCAATGTCGCCGACGCCCGGCTTGACGTAGCCCTTGGCGTCGAGCTCGGCGTCTTCTGTGCCCACGATAAACTTGCAGCCCTCTGGCCAGACGTCCGCGACACGTTTCAAGCCAGGCGTGCTAGCCAGGAGGCAGTAAAAGTCGATTTCATCGATACCCCAGTCCCTGAGCTGTTAGCGAGGCAAAAGAGACAGAATGCGAACCAAAGACAAACAACGCACTTCAGTATGCTAATGGCTGCAGCCGCTGTGCCGCCGGTGGCCACAATTGGGTCGAGCACAATGGCCTTTTTAATCTCGGGGCTCTTCATGGGCAACTTGTTGTAGTACTCAATCGGCTGCAGCGTCTGCTTTTCCCGGAATATGCCCAGGTGGTAGATGACCATGTCCTGATCCGCTGGCAGGGCCGACAGGAACGGCTCCATCATGGCGAGACCGGACCGCAGGATGACAATGATGGCGACCTTTTCACCCGGTGTGACCTTGGGCTTGGCGGCGGCAGCGAGCAGCGTTGTCAACTCTGAAGTGGCGGCGCGCACGGCGGCCGGACGCAGCGAGAGGTCGCGCAGCTTGGCCATGGCCGCGGCCAGCGGGGGGGAGTTCACGACTGTGACAGAGGACATTGTGGCGGAGGAGTGTGGCGGTTGAGGAGGAAGAGGAGAGAAGAGGAAAAAAAAGAAGAGAGGCGGCCGAGGAAGTCGACAAGAAGGATGTCGAGGAGAAGAGGTCGAATGAGGAGATCGAGAGAGCAAGAAAGACGGATCAGATCAACCAGATAGAGACCAAATACACGTACGAGCAACGACACCTATTTTCATCCCCTCGAGGCGGGACCGGCGTGGCTATATCGACCGTCGCGTTGGGAACGCTCGCAGGGACGTGGATCGGACACAGCTCTGCCCAACTCCACCTGCTGTGCTATACTTGGGAAGTGTCCTGTAGCACGGCGGGGCTGGCAGCCGGCGATAAGCGGCGACGCTGCTATCAGGATCCGAATTAAGACCTGACAGAAGAGGGGCACTTATCGGGCGGGGCAGTCGGCGAAGATATGCATTCCAATTTAGGGCCGCTGCGCTACGACGACCGATACGCCGGTATTCCTACCCCATAGTGTACCCGTAGCCATTGCTAACCTATCGGCGCGAGGAGCAGGAGCGACCTGCAAGGATGGTTTTTCTTCCAGATTTCCAGATTTCTAGTTTTTGATACCCAACACTCTGCTACTATTCTCGCCGCCCATCGCCGCCCAATATCGCCATGGCCGACTCGACTGTCGACTACCTGCTCAGCCTTGAGGCGGTGCGCGAGCGCTCGCGCGAGGTGCTCCAGGCGGCACAGGCTGGCCAGCTCAACCACTTTGACTACCACGCCGACAAGCTGCCCGAAGTGGCAGACTTTGTCTGTGGGATCATCAAGGTAAGACCCAGCGGGGAATGTGCTGCGCTGCTCAGCCTGCCCTAACTCTGACAGCGCGACTTTGGTCCCGACCGCTTCAGCGAGATCCCTCCGCACGGCCGCTGGCAGCACTTTAACGTGGGCGATATCGACCGCATTGCACCACTTCTGGCCACCTGGGAGGCCGACGGGGTGGACAAGACGGAGCTGACGCGGCGGTTGGTCGACCTCTTTTTCGTCTCGGTGCTGCTCGACGCTGGCGCCGGCGACACGTGGCAATACGCTGAGGCTACGACTGGCCGCTCGTTCAACCGCAGCGAGGGTATCGCTGTCGCGTCGTTGCACTTGTTTCTGGCAGGTGCCTTTAGCAGCACCGGCGCAGTCGAGGTCGACGGGGCTGGGCTGGCCAAGTTGGCCGAGGCACCCTTTGTAGCTGGCTTCCAGGTCACGGAGACGAACCCGCTCGTGGGTGTGTCGTCACGCGTGGCGCTGCTAAACAACATTGGAAAATCTCTTCTGCGGCAGAGTGCCATTGTTGGGGCATCTGGCCGGCCGGGAAATGTAGTTGGTGAGTTTTGTTGTCCAGTCGTCTGTTGACCTGTTTCTCTCTCCGTTCTAACCCTCCAGACTACATTCTCGCCGCCACGTCGGACGCCATCGACTACCGCCTCCTCTGGACGACCCTCCAGGCAATCCTCATCCCGACTTGGCCCTCGGACCGCCCGACTATCCAGGGCCACCCCATTGGCGACGCCTGGCCGCTCAAGGTGCTGGCCGATCGTGCTGGCGCTGGCGCTGCGGTGGACGCCACAATACAGCCCTTTCACAAGTTGACGCAGTGGCTCGGCTACTCACTGACGGTGCCGTTTGTGCGCATCCTCGGCCTGCGCGTGGTCAATGCCGAGCTGGGCACTGGCTTGCCCGAGTACCGCAATGGCGGCCTCTTTGTAGACCTGGGTGCGTTGACGCTGAAGCCAGCCGTGGCGGCAGTACACACGGCGGCTGAGGAGGGCCTCCCGCGCTTCGACCCGACGTCGGATGCGGTTGTCGAGTGGCGGGCGATGACGGTGGCGCTACTGGACGAACTGTTTGTGGTGGTGGCCAAGGAGTTTGCGGCACAGGGCACGCAGCTCAGCATGGCGCAGATGCTGGAGGCTGGCACATGGAAGGGAGGGCGTGAGCTGGCAGCAGCACGGCGGCCGGCGACCAAGTCGAGTCCGATTCTGCTCAACGGAGACGGAACGTTGTTTTAGGGGGGTGTCGAGAAGCTAGAGGGGTAGATTTAGCGAGCTGAATACTAGTTATCGGAGAACAGCGCCCAATCCATAGCTCCACAATGGCAGAACCCAACCGCCCACAGAATGCACGTTTCGGTCCAGAGTGCAGATGGAGGACCGAGGACGGAGTGCGAAACCGATCAATAGCCATGCTGCAATTTGCATTTCAGGCAGGCCAGCGGCACTTGCTGATCCAAGAATGCGATGGCTGATAGGGCGGCAACGGCCAAAGCGAGACCAACACGACGACACCTCGATCGCACACTCCCCTCCTGTATCAGGCACTATCTCTCGCCACCCCCTCTATAAATAACTGCCGTGCAACATCCTCCGCCTGATAGGTGATAAGCCCGCCTTTATCTTGTCGGTTTTAGCGCTGTCGGCCAGCATTCACAGCGGTCTTTTCCCCCAGTAGCACGCTAATGGCAGTTATCTCCTACTTGCCACACCCCCCCTTCCCCTCCCCCCGGATCGAGGATGAATCACAAGGGACAAGAATAGGAAAAGAGGAAACACGCCGTGGCGACGGTGGCAGGCACACAGCCCGACTGAAATAGAAGACGTGCGGAGTCCACGGTCCATCCACACACACATCCCGCCCCAGCCCAACGCACATATACAAGAGACAAGGCCCGCCTGCCTCCTGGACAGAATGGTACAGCTCAACACCACGTATTCTCTCGATCTGTCCGAGCCGAGTTCGTCCACGCCGTCCCTTTCCGACAGTCCCAGCAGCACCAAGATGACCGTTCCCACACCAGACCGGGCAGCCGAGCGGCTGCGGGGGTATTCGAACCGGATTATTGTGAGTGTTGTCGTCAATGGTGTCGATGGTCTTGATCATGATGTCGAGGATGTCCATGTCGATGTATCGATGTTGTCCAAGATACTGTCTTTATCACTGCCCTCCTATCGTCTCCCTCCTCATCCATCATCCCTTATCCCTCATCCCCCTCCTCCCTCCTCTTCCATCCTGTCCTCCATTCTCCTCCCCTTCCTCTTCCTCGCTTGTCTCCCTGTCTTGTATCTCCTCTCGTCGTATCTCCCTCTTCGTATCTCTCCCTCTCTCGTCCCTCTCTAACCTTCCAGCTCACTACCTACCCAGGCCAGAGCGTCGTCAACCCGATCGACCTGCAATGGGGCGCCGCCGACCCCCAGAAGCGCGGCCCCATCCTCGTGTCCCGCAGCGGCGAGACGCTCATGCGCCGCAACGCCATCGGTGCCCACGGCGGCAGCTACTGTGTCTACAGCGCCCTGGCCATTGCCTCGGGCGAGCTGCCGCCCGACTTCCGACCCAGCTTTGAGAACACGCAGCCGACCTTTGACTTTCCGCAACAGGAGGCCTGGGGCGATGCCGAGAAGATCGTGTCGATGGACCCCTTTGGCCACGACATTATGCGCCACTACCAGCCCTACCTTGACCGCGGCCTTGACGTGCGACCGACCATTGCCATTACGCGTGCTACGATGCGGCTGGCAGAGATCAGCGAAGCGGTGCGCGAGAACCGCCTGCCCGTCGACGGCTCGATTGTGCTCAACGCCGACGGCGACGTCCGCATCACCAAGTGCGCCGTTGAGCCCGTCTGGTATCTGCCCGGCGTGGCCGAGCGCTTTGGTATTGACGAGGGCACGCTGCGGCGCACTCTCTTTGAACACACCGGCGGCAGCTACCCCGAGCTGGTCACACGTCCCGACATCAAGGTATTCTTGCCGCCCATTGGCGGCTTGACCGTCTACATCTTTGGCCCGCCCGAGAACATTGCCGATCCCGACCGCAAGCTTGCCCTGCGCGTCCACGACGAGTGCAACGGCTCCGACGTCTTCCAGTCGGACATTTGCACCTGCCGGCCCTACCTGGCCTTTGGCATCGAGGAGGCTATCAAGGAGGCCCAGAACGGCGGCTCGGGCGTAGTCATCTACTTCCGCAAGGAGGGCCGTGCTCTCGGCGAGGTTGTCAAGTACCTCGTCTACAACGCCCGCAAGCGTGGCGGCGACACGGCCGACAAATACTTTGCACGCACCGAGGGCGTGGCTGGCGTGCGCGATGTACGTGTTCTGTCTGCGACTTGCGTTGCCGGATCCATGCTGACTCGTTTTAGATGCGCTTCCAAGCCTTGATGCCCGACATTCTCCACTGGCTCGGCATCAAGAAGATTGACCGCATGCTCTCCATGTCCAACATGAAGTACGATGCCATTGTTGGCCAGGGCATTGAGATTGTCGAGCGGGTACCCATTCCAGACCGTAAGTGCAGCCCATCCACACCCGTTCAAGAACGCGACTCTGACCAAGCAGACATGATTCCCGAGGATTCGCACGTTGAGATTGACGCCAAGATCAACGCCGGCTACTTCACAACAGCGCCAAAGGTCACCGAGGCCGATCTGAAAGAAATCAAGGGCCGCGGCTGGCAGGGCTGGGAGGATGTTGCGCATTAATAAATAGAATAGCGACTGAATGTGACTTTTTTTCGTTTGAACTCTTCAACTTTTGTACTTTGTGTGGCTGCCTATTCGAGGCTGCCATAACACAGGACGTGACTTCCGTTTTGTTTGCGCTTTTCGGCATACCTTATACTTGCAATTTCATTTCAATTTGCGTATCTGTCAATCCCATATTGCTCGTTTCTCATTCATTCCCACCATTCTTTTTCATCACCATCACCTTTTCGACTCCTGTTCGCCTTCCGCCTTCCGCCTTCCGCCTGCTCTCCCACCTACCACACAATCACCGGCTTCACCACATCGCTGCTCCCCATCGCCTTGAACGCTTCGGCGAAATCGACCACCGGATACTGTTTGACTAGCTTCTCGACCGGAAAGATGCCGTCGCGCCACCACTGCACCATCTGCGGCACGTATGTTTCCGGCCGCGAGTGGCCCTGCACCGCTCCAAAGTACTGCTTGGCGCTGACCATGAAGCTCTGCATGTGGATCGAAATATGCGCATCCGGCATGCCCGTGCCGACCTGGATGATGCGGCCCATGTACCGCGACGCGTCGATCTGGGCCGCCAGCAACGGCGGGTGCGCGCTTGTGTCAATGGCCACGGTCGCGCCCAGGCCGTCCGTCGTCGCCGCCCGGATGGCCGCCGCCACCGCATCCATCGACATGCCCGTTGTGTTGACCGTCTGCGTCGCGCCGAGAGATCGCGCCAGTGCCAGTCGCTCCTCGACACGGTCCACGCCCACAATGGCCGCACAGCCGCGGTTCTTGGCCGCCATCACTGCCGCCAGCCCGACGCCGCCCATGCCTGCAATCACCACGCTGTCGCTCGGCCCGGCCGCCGCCACGTTGACGACCGTGCCGCTGCCCGTCTGCAGGCCGCAGCCCAGCGGCGCCAGCAGCTGCAGGTCCTTACGGCTGAGGCCCAGGCTGCTCACATTGACGACGGAGCGTGCGCTCACAATCGAGTGGCGGGCGAAGCTCGACTGCCCAAAGAAGCGCCCGCCAATCTCCGCCGTCTTCTCGCCCGACGCCACCTTGCCGTCCGCGTCTTCAGTCGAAAAAACCGGCTCGCCGATAAAGTTGATGTCGAAGAAGTTGATGCAGTGCGACGGCGGACCGCCCTTGCACACATAGCAATCACCGCAGTGCGAAAACGACAACAGCACTGCGTCGCCCGGCTTGACCTTGGTCACGGCACTGCCGGCCTGCACCACATAGCCGGAGCCCTCGTGGCCGAGCACACGCGGGTAGTACACGCCCGGCACGCCCGCGTCCGCCGCCGTGTTGCCGCAGTGCATGTCGGTGTGGCAGATGCCGGACGCCACCATCTCGACCAGCACCTCATCTGGCCGTACCGGCCGCAGTGTCACGGGCTCAATTGCCCAAGCGCCCTCGGAAATAGGCCCGCGCGCCACCAGGGCTTCAGAGGTAAAGGCCATTGTCGGTTCAGTGTCAGACAGCAGACTGGTCGCGACGGATTTGATCAAGCCAAACTACATTTTGGCAGAGGAGCAGTCTTCCGGGCGACGGTACGCTACCTCCCGGCCTCGGCTCACACTGCGATGCCGGCCGCATGGCCTGACGATAAAGCAGGTGTGGGCGCAACGCGTTAGTCGCGTTCTATTCTTACCGTATCTTGCCGGATCTGCTTTGATCTGACACGACCAAATTCCTAATCGCACGCCCTCGGCCGAGTATCTATCTAATCGCACAGGATGCCGCCGCTGCAGCGCCCCGATATGCGATAGTCGAGTTCCGTATCGGCTCCACCGTTCCCACAAAGCTGCTGGGGATCCGATGCCACAAGCCGCCAACCACCCACCCTCGCCGACCAGAATAGGACATTCCCCAACCGGCGCCAGCTCGTGCTATGTATAGAGTAGAATTGGATTTCTGGTCGCCTCACCGCCTAGAAATATCGGGTCTGCTCTGGTCACCACGGCGGAATGGACGGGTCGCCAGGCAGCATAGCAGCTACACCAGGTGAGAGCGCCCTGCGTGGCTATCAGGTATCGGCACGTTATCGGCTGACCCGCCTGCTGCATAGGGGCCTCGCGATATCGCTCTGACGGGGTAAGGACGGTGGAGTGGTGAGACCTCTGGCTCCGGGGCGTGCAGGGCTTGCAGGGCTGCGCCGACCTGCTGGTTCATGGCCTCTGGCTGCTGGTCTTTGGCCTGTGGCCCTGCTGGCCTCAACCGTCTCGATGCGGTCGCAGAAGAGGAAGCACGCTGACATCTCCACCCAGTCTGTGCGGCTTGGATCCAACGCCTCCGACACGGGCACGCAGGCCGACGCGAGCCAGAGGTTGGCCTATGGCGTGACTTACAACTTTGTCGCCAATGGCTTTGTGCTGTCCAAGTCACGGTCATGGATCAAGGTGCATGATCCGGTATGCGGGTGGGCTGAGGCGGGTGGTGATATCAACATCTCTGGACTAACAGCCAAGGCATCGCAAAACTTCATCACACGAGTGCCCGACTCGACCAATGCAGAACTCCTCGATGCGGTCCAGGCGGCGGCGGCAGCCCAACCCATCTGGGCCCAGCTGACACCAGCACGGCGACGCAAGTGCATGATGAATCTGATTCCCATTCTTCGCCAGCACTCGTCGCGAATAGTGAGTGCGAAGAGCGTCTTGGGGTTCCGTTGGGTCCTGCTGACCGCCAGCGGCACTTTCTCTGTCTCGAGGTGGGCAAGACACTCGCAGACGCCGAGGCCGAGTTTGAGCGCGGCATGGACGCCGTCGAGACGGCATGCTCGCTGTCCAACGAGATGAGCGGCAACCACCACACGAACCAATGGGCCGAGATCCACACGATGAACGAGCCACTGGGCGTCTGCCTGTCCATCAGCCCCTTCAACTTTCCCTTTATGATCCCGTTATGGTCGATTCCATACGCGCTTCTGGTGGGCAATACGGTGATTCTGAAGCCGTCGGAACAGACACCGTCGGTGACGCAGGTCCTGGCCGAGTGCTTTGTCCAGGCGGGCTTCCCTCCAGGCGTGCTGGGAATCCTGCACGGTGGTCCGGCTGTGGTGAGCGGGCTGCTGTCACAGCCGGCGATCCGGGCCGTCAGCTTTGTCGGATCTGATGTCGCTGGCGAGCAAATCTACGAGCACGCACGTGCAACACGCAAGCGGATCCAGGTCGAATGCAACGGCAAGAACCACGGCGTCGTGCTCGAGGATGCGACCCGCATGCGGACCCTCTACGCCATTGCCGGCAGTGCCTTTGGGGCGGCTGGCCAGCGCTGCATGGCGGTCAGTGTTGTGGTGTTTGTCGGGGCGACACGAGCGTGGGTCGATGAGCTGGTCTCAATTGCGAAGACGCTCGTCGTCGGCATTGGCATGGACCCGCTCGTCGAGGTCGGCCCACTGATCTCAGCGTCGGCCAAGGCACGCGTCGAGGCGATGATCACGGCAGCCGAGTCGGAAGGGGCACGCGTGGCGCTCGATGGCCGTCACTACACGGTGCCAGACTACCCGCAAGGCAACTTTGTGGGCCCGACGATCCTGACGGGCGTACAGCCCTACATGACGTGCTACCAGGAGGAGATATTCGGGCCGGTGCTGTGCTGTGTCGAGGTTGAAACGCTGGACGAGGCGATGGAGCTAGTGAACAACAATCGATGTGCGTGTTTTGTTTGTGGATGCCCCAAAACGGCGGCTGATCAACAGATGGCAACGGCTGTACGCTCTTTACCAACAGCCCGTCAACAGCGCAGCTGTTCCAGCGAACGGTCAACGTGGGCCAGATTGGCATCAACGTGCCTATTGTCGGTGAGCTGTTAGCGTGCCGGTCGGTTTGATTTGTGTGTTGCATTCTGACTTCACAGCGCCGTCCGGGCCGGTCTTGCGGACGGCCAACAAGGGCTCGTTTCTAGGAGGTAGATTGTCCCTGTTCTTTGGCGCGTGCTTGACTGACTCGCAGACCTCAATGTCAACGGCCGGAGCCCGTGGCAATTCTTCACCATGACCAAGACAATCACCTCTCTCTGGACATAGAAATAAAAGGCTATTTTGGATTTTGGATTTCGATACGCTTGCTATCTTGTGTCAGCCATACCGCACCTCGGCCGCCGACTCGGCAAACCAGTCTTCGGTGGCGAGCGACTCCTCAGCGGTGGCAAAGTTGATGACGGTGCTCTTCATGGTGGTGTAGGCGTGGTAGGCGTCAACGCCATTCTCGCTGCCAACACCGCTGTCCTTTTTATAGCCGCCCCAGGGGCTGCTGGGATCGTTGCGGTGGTGAGTGTTGACCCAGGTGATGCCGGCATCGATGCGGCCGGTGACACGCATGGCACGCGCGAGATCGGCGGTCCAGACGGCGGCGCCGAGGCCGTAGGGGCTGTCGTTGGCGAGGGCGATGGCCTGGTCCTCGGTATCGAAGCCGACAACCACAATGACGGGACCAAAGGCCTCCTCGCGCCAGATGGAGGTGCGGGTGATGCTGTTGGTGGTGCGGTCGGAAGAGACGAGAACGGTGGGCGCGTAGTAATAGCCGCGCCCGAGGTCGACGCCGTCGAGGGGGGCGGCGCCGGAGAGACGGGTGGCACCGGCGAGCGCCGTGGCATGACCTGAGGCGAGGGAGTCGGACACGAGCGTCTCGACGCGGCCGAGCTGGCGGGCGGAGATGAGAGGACCCATGGCGCAGGCCGGGTTGGAGGGAGCTCCGATGCGGGCAGCAATGGAGGCAACGCGGGTCTTGAGGCGGGCGAGAACGTCGTCGAGGCGGTCGTTGCTGACAATGATGCGGGTGGCGGCGACGCAGGTCTGACCAGAGGCAATGAAGCTGGCAAAGGCGATGCCGCTGACGGCAGCGTCGAGGTTGGCGTCGGAGAAGACGACCAAAGGTGCCTTGCCGCCGAGTTCGGCAGTATAACGAGCGAGGTTGGCGCCGACGACAGCGCCGAGAGCGCGACCGGCGACGGTGCCGCCGGTGAGGTCGACCTTGCGGACGAGCGGGTGAGCGGCGAGAGCGGCGCCGGTGGTGATGCCGAGGCCGGGCAGGACGGAGAGGACGCCGTCGGGCAGGCCGGCCTGCTGGAGGAGGCGGCCGAGGCGGAGGGTGGATAGCGGGGTGAGCTCGCTGGGCTTGATGATGACGGAATTGCCGGCGGCGAGAGCGGGCGCGAGCTTTTTGATAGCGATGAGCAGCGGGTGGTTGAAGCTGGTGACGAGGACGACGACGCCGAGCGGCACGCGGGTGACAAAGTTGTGCAGCTGGCCGGCGGTGGGCAGCACGGGCTGTTCCTCGACGCGCAGCACGGCCGCATAGTAGCGGAACCAGCGCACCAGCGACGGCACCTGGGCCTGCATTTCGCGGACGGCGCGGCCGGTCTGCTGGACCTCGAGGGGAATCAAGTCGGGCAGCGATGCCGCCAGCACGTCGGCACACCGCTCCAGTACCGTGGCGCGGGTCTGCCGGGGCGCGCGGGACCAGACGCCCGACTCAAAGGCCGCCTGCGCCGCCGCGACGGCTGCATCGACGTCTTGCTCCGAGGCCGCGTGGCTGCGCGCAAAGATGGCGCCGGAAGAGGGGTCCTCGACGTCGAGGCTGTCGGCCAGGGGTCAGCTGGAGCGTATCAGCCGGATCACGCGCAGGCGCACTCACATATCCCCGTGGCCCTCGTGCTCCTTGCCGTTGTACCACAGCTTGTACGTGTCCATAGTTGTGGTTTGCGGGCGTTGAACAGTGCCGGTCGGCGAGCTGCTCATAAGAACCGTACAAGAAGCATCCCGCACGGTAGACACACTGTCACCGCACGGCCCGTGTATTTTTAGCCGTTATCAGGCGGCGCTGCATCCGACGCCGGACGCCGGGCACGTGCACAGCAAGAAGTCAGTGCACGTATTAATAGAATGGGCCTGATAAGCCGAGGGGCAGGGCGGGACCAACAGTGGGCAAGTGGGGCCGGCACAGGCCTGGCAAGAGAGCTGTTATAGTCGCAGAGGACGATGCAGCTGGGACGAGGACGGAGGACGAACAAAGCAGCATCGCCGATCTCCTCCGACCTCGACCACGACCGCTGCTTGCACCATGGCCAAAGTCGTCGATGTGCACACGCACATGTATCCGCCCGCCTACGTGCGGCTGCTGGCATCACGCGACGAGATCCCGCTGATCCGGCAGTTTGCGGCGGCCAAAGATCCGCGGTACATTATCCTGCCGTCGGAGGCGTCCAAGGCAGCCATTGAGGACACAGACCGGGATCCGTCGGACCTGCCAGGCCGCCCGGTCACGTCGCACTATTCGTCGGTGGCGCAAAAGATCCATTTCATGGACACGCACCAGATTGACATTTCCGTCATTTCGCTGGCCAACCCGTGGCTGGACTTTGTGGCCACGGACGAGGCGGCCGCCACGGCGCAGACGATCAATGCCGACTTCTCGGCCATGTGCGCCGCCCATCCGGGGCGCCTCTTCTTTTTCGCGACGCTGCCACTGACGGCGCCGCCGGCGGATCTGCTGACGGCCGTCGAGCAGGTGCGCGCGCTGCCGTTCTGCCGCGGCGTCATCCTCGGCACCACGGGCCTCGGCCGCGGCCTCGACGACCCGGCGCTGCTGCCGGTGCTGGCGGCCGTCGCTGCCGCGGAGCTGCCCATTTTCCTGCACCCGCACTACGGCCTGCCGGCCGAGGTGTATGGCCCGCGCGCGGCGGCCGGCGAGTATGGCCACGTGCTGCCGTTAGCGCTGGGCTTTCCCATGGAGACGACGATTGCGGTGGCGCGCATGTACCTCGCGGGCGTGTTTGACGCGCTGCCGGCGCTGCGCATGTTGCTCGCCCATAGCGGCGGCACGCTGCCCTTTCTCGCCGGCCGCATCGAGAGCTGCATCGTGCACGACGGCCACCTGGTGCGGGCAGGCAAAGTGGGCGCGACACGGCGGACGATCTGGGAGGTGCTGCGCGAGCAGGTCTACCTGGACGCGGTCATCTACTCGGCCGTGGGCCTACAGGCGGCGGTGGCGGCGAGCGGTGCCGACCGGTTGCTCTTTGGCACGGACCATCCCTTTTTCCCGCCGCTCAACAGCGACGAGCAGGGCGTGTGGGAGAGCATGACGTGGAACCGGGACGCGGCGACCAAGGCGCTGGGCGCGGGGTCGGCAGACGTCGAGGCGGTCATGGGCGGCAACGCCGTGCGGATCCTCAAGTTATATGGTGACAGCTGAGAAGAGGAAAAGGAGAAGTAATAGACAAACAAGCTAAAAAAACCAAGTTAAAAAGAGTCTGGTCAACACAACGTGTAGACGACACAGGTGTTGATACTGTTTGTTTTCAAAAATACTTGCATGCAGAGTCTCTCGAAACAGACCGATCAGGATACCGATCTACCCGCCACAGCGCAGTTGTAGTGGGTGTGGCCAAAGGCCCAGGCCAGGACCTTGGCTGCCAGGAAGCACACGTCCGCCGACAGATCCGTCGCAAAGCCGCTCGGCGCGGATCGCCCGTGCGCGTATCCGTCGACGGTCGACGACAAGTTGGGCGGTTGCCTAACGCGTTTGGGAAATTCGTGCCTTGTATGCCACCAGACCAATGTTGCACACCGCCAACGAACCCCTCTCCGTGCTGCATGTCGGACAGGCCGCACCGCCATGAATGTCCATGACGAGGCCATGCGGGCGATTACCGCGCGTGTGCCGCACTTTGTCGCGCGCCAATAGCCGTTTCTCGTCCATCACGGCGCAACCAACACACGCGCCGCACGCAGCGCCCGCACACCGACTTTGGCCGGCTGGGCCGGTTGGCGACCTCGAGAATCTGGGTGAATGTGTGCGTCTGGGGGCCGCTGCCGGGGCGTGGCCACAGCCGCGAGGACTTTGTGCTGGACAAACGGCAGCTAGAGCACACGGTGCACGCGCTGGACAGCAAGAAGTGGCTGCAGGCGTTTTGGGGGAGATCTCGCTGTTGCGCGGCTTGTATGGGCTTTTAGTGGCCGTAGTCTGGAAGGACTATTGGAGAGATGGCTATTGGCGTTGTTCACTGATACAATCTTCAACCGTCCAGCATATCAGACTTGCTATTCCTGCAGCCAAACTGCTCGGCGGGTCCAATCTCGGTGATGTGATCTCGGGCCGTGATCTATGACCAAAGCAGTAAGCACGGTGTTGACCTTCCCCACCTTTGTGGACATACGAGAAAGTATAAAAAGAGCTGAGCCTGCATCGAAGGTAATTATCCGGGTATTATCCGTGTTGTTTCCAATACGGCCAGACTGCCTATGAGACGTGTCGTCTATGATGATCACGGCGGCATCAGTGCTTTGCTTTGGATGCACTCGTGTCAGAGTTATCATGCAATGATCACACAGGTCTTCCGTCTTGAACGTCGCTTCTCTTTTCTTTAGAACTCGAGCCTTTCCCACGTACAGACATCAATCGCTAGTCAGTCACGGCATTCACCTGCAACACACCGCACACCTCGATGAGTCAGCGATCAAAGTGTTCCAAAATTAGAATGCCAGGCTGCGATACTGTCGAGCTTCGTATCGCCATGTTATCTTGACAGGATCAATCTGTGGGGTGCATGTGGAGTGAAGGTGGGAGCAGAGATACGCATCCTGCGAGTTGCCCGGCTCTTCTCCGCGTGCGGCATCGAGGCAGTCGGACTGTCCGTCGCCGTGTTGTCGTGTTTTCCGTGTGTTCTGCGTCAAAGGCGCCAAAATCTGGGGAACTGCAGGGTAACAGCGTTTCGTCTGCTGCCGTGTCTCTGCAGCCGGTCGCGCCTGCCCGTTGCCTGCCGTCCCAACAGAGTATCTACCGGTGGGCGCTGGCTGAGCTGCCTTATCGGCCGAGGTACCGCACGGCGCTAGAGCTACGTTACGTTGCTGCGGGGTGGATCCGAAAGAGGAAGGCGAGCGAGCCGTGCGATAATGATACTGCGACTTTGCGTCCTGCAGAGGATCCTGTCTCGCGTGCTGCGGCGACGGCAGCTCGCTGGGCGGTGCCCATAAATAATGCAACCCCGGTGACGGGTGACCTGGATGTGCTCCTCGTCGAACGCTTCCTGAACGCTTTCCTTTGACGGCACGCCGTCCTCCCTCCTCCTTCTCCTCCTCGCCGAATCATGCAGCTCCACATCCACGACCGTGTGGCCGCCTTCCGGCAGGCCTGCTCCAGCTGGCAGTCGTTCAAGGACTACTGCACGGTCGACGAGACAGAGCTCGAGGGCCACAGCCACCCCGGCCGCGACATGCGCTGGTCGAACCAGGACCTCGACCCGACGCCGCCAGAGAAACGCACGTGGACGTGGATCAACTATGTCAACTTTTTCGTCGGCCTCTCCTTTGGCAACTGGACGCTCGGCAGCACCATTACCGGCGCCGGCCTCAACTGGTGGCGGGCCATTATCGTCATCTTTGTGTCGCAGCTCATCAGCAGCATCGCCATGTTCTTCAACTCGCGCTGTGCCAGCGCCTACCACATCGGCTACCCGGCCGTGGCCCGCAGCACGTTTGGCATGTGGGGGGCGTTTTATGTCGTGGCGGCGCGTGCTCTGCTGGCCATCTTGTGTAAGTCCCTGCGTCGTCTCGTCAGTTTGTTCTCTTTGCTGACAGTCCAGGGTACGGCCTCCAACGTATGTGCTCCTCCTGTCTCCTCGTTTTTGTCCTTCTCTCCCCCCCTAACGAACAGTCTACTCGGGCGCCAGCTTCCTCGGCATCATCCTCCGCTGCATCTTTGGCGGCGGCTTCTCCGACATCCCCAACCACATCCCGGCGAGCCAGGGCATCGCCAGCAGCGGCATGCTCGCCTTTTTTCTCTTCTGGCTCGTCCACCTCGCCGTCACGCCCTTCCGCCCCTACCAGCTGCGCCCCTTTTTCTGGATCAAGGTGATTGTCATCATGCCCGCCGTCTTTGGTCTCTTCATCTTCTGCATGGTCAACACCAAGGCCAACCTGTCCACCGTCATCGACTCGTCCTCCACCGGCAGCCTCGCCTGGTTTGTCATTTACGCCATCAACGCCGGCATGGGCAACACTGCCACCCTCATCACCAACCAGCCCGACATTGCCCGCTGGAGCCGCACCAAGACCGCCTCCATGTGGTCCCAGCTGATTGCCAACCCCATTGCCGTCACCGCCTCGGCCAGCATGGGCATCTTGGCCACGGCCGCCATCAACAACTCGTGGGGCACCGAGATCTGGAACCCCTGGGACCTGCTCACGGCCATCCTCGACCGCTACTGGTCCCACAAGACCCGCACCGCCGTCTTCTTCTCGGCCGCCACCTGGACGCTGAGCATTCTCGGCACCAACATTGCCGCCAAGTGCGTTCCTTCTCTCTTGTCTTGTCTTTCTATCCGTCTCTCCACACTAACAGCACAGCATGATCCCCTTTGGCGCCGATGCCGCCATGCTGTTCCCCAAGTACCTCACTATCCCGCGCGGCCAGTTCCTCGTCAACTGCCTGGCCTTTGCCGTCTGCCCCTGGAAAATTCTCGAGTCCGCCGTCGTCTTTGAGACCTTCCTGGCCGGCTATGGCCTCTTCATGGCCAGCGTCGCCGCCATCATGATCTGCGAGTGTGAGTATCGAGCCTGGTTTGTGCAACCAGGGACCACCGTGCTGACCGTCCAGACTGGCTGCTCACCAACGGCAACGTCTATGTCGCGAATCTGTACGATCCCACGAAAAACAACAAGCGCTACTACTACGCCAAGGGCTGGAATCTGCAGGCCTATTTCGCCTACATTGTCGGTGTCGCTCTGCCCTTCCCCGGCTTTGTCGGCACGCTCGGCGCCAACGTCTCGACCGTGGCCACGCGCATGGGCGACCTGGGCTGGTGTCTGTCGTTTGTTACCAGCTTTGTCGTCTACTACGGCGTCTGCAAGATCTGGCCGACCGAGAACCAAAAGATGATCAAGGCCGCCGGCCTCCGCTGGGAGGAAATGTCGAGCGACGAGCTCATTGCCCTGGACGGCACTGCCATGGTCGAGGAGGGCAGCGGTGTGCATGCCGAGGCGACGGTCATTTACAATGCCATGGACGCCAAGGTGTAGTTGTCATAGCATAAAGGAAATCAGACGATCAAACGATCAAACGAGCAAACGAGAAAACGAGCAAACGAGAAAACGGTCAAGAAGCGACTTTCAACCGCTACTCCAGAACCAGCTCCACGCTCGAGTCGGCGTCATACGCTTCGAGGATCCGCGGCCCAAACACCATGCCGATGCCCAGCCGCTTGTACACGTCGCCACCGACATGCTGCACAAAGAGCACGTGGTCCACGGCTATCTGGACGCCAAATAGGCGGGTGACAAGCCGGCCGGCGTATCCAGACTCGGCCGCCACCAAGAGTGCCAGGCCCACGATACCGTCGTCCGTCTCGGTCCACGGCCCGACTGCGGGTGACCGCTCCAAATAGGCCCAGCCGCCCACCAGCGTCGGCAGTCGAGGGGAGCACACCGTGTAGAGTCTGTGCGGCGGCGCGGCTTTGAGCAGGTCATGAATCTCGGCCGTGCCACGCCATACCGTCAGCCGCAGTTCATCCGAGTTTGTAGAAGCCTTCGCCATGGAGCTCAACGAGGTGATGCCGGGCCGTAGCAACAGAGGTTGCATCTTTGTGCGGACACGTAGCGCCGAGGCCATGGTCACATAGGGTGTGTCAGACGTGGCCGCGCGGATCTCGAGAATCTGGAGCCGCGGTTGGGCTGTTGCACGGACGAGCCAGCCGATGGGACCGGTGCACGACAGCCACGACCATGAGGGCGCGCCACACACGCATCCCGGCCGCGTCTGGGCATCGGCCACATACCACATCAACCCATAGCAGATATCCGTGGCCCAGAGGCCGCAGAGGTAGTTGTTGGTGGTGTCCTTGCTGGCAGCGAGCTTGCCAAACTCTTCGGCGATGCCTGAGATGGCCGCCAAATGGTCCGTGTATTGCGTCAGCTTTGTGGCCGAGAAAATGTGCGCAATCTCGTACCAGCCGTGACGCCACGCCGATGCGGTCATCGTCTCGGCTGTCAATGCGGCCTTGAAGCCGTGGCCCAGCGCCAGCGTGCCGTTGTTGCCCCAGACGAGCAGCTGTTCCGTGCCCGTATCGCGCGGGGGGCTGATGCAGTCGTTCCGCAGGCTCCAGGGCGTTTGCATATTGCACTCGACAAAGACCTCGTTGGCCGTGAAGTAGACGATTCGCTTGCTGAGCAGCCGCTCCTGTAGGATCCAGCTGCGCGAGAGCAGCTCGCTGCCGTCGACGTCACGGCGGAACAGCACGTCGGCACACGTGTCGCGGCGGTAGAGGTAGACGTACTGGTTCGGCATGCGCCTGCCACGATCGCAATACGGCAGGCGGATCATGTGCCGGGGAGGTGCTGCTGTCATCTGCAGGAAGCCCCGGTCTCCCAGCTCCCCCACAGCAATGGTAAGGAGCGCCTGTTGGTAGTACTGGCCCATCTTCCACTTCTCGGCATCCCAGTCATCCGAGTCCTGGACAATGCACAGCGAGTCGATCCACAGATACCGGACGCCAAGCCCGCGCGCCAGGGTCACGGCATCAGCAAACGTGGCCGTCAGTGCTACCAGGGGGGCGTTGCCGGCGATACGCTCGGCGTAGTTTGCCGTGGTCGTGCGGCAGACGGAGACAGCCGCATTCCAGCGGTGGCTGAGCGTAATGTAGCTGCCTGTCTGGCCGGCCGTCTCGCGCAGGTAGGCGGCCGTGGGTGTGACCTCGATGCAGCGGGTCGGCAGAGGAGCATTGTGGGAGTCCAAGGAGACCTCGCCCGAGATGCTCTGGCAGCACCGTGGATGCGAGGCGATACAATGCTCGCACCAGGACTTTAGTGTGTCCAGATATTCGGACGCCGCTCTGTTGGGCCCCAGGAAGCGGCCGCCGACTAGGCCCGTCTGGGCCGCGAGGCTGCCGTAGTCCGCAGCAATACAGATGTCGTTTGGGTAGGGCAGCAGCGGATCGTCCTCAAAGTAGAGGTAGTCCCATCCCGGACCGACAGCAATCGAGAGTTTGTTGTAGTTTGGCGGCGCCGCCGCATAGGATGCCGAAGACAACACGGACGGCGCCGGCCACATTGTTCCGTTCCCTGTCGGCCGAAAAGCAATCCACCAGCTGCGCAGCACAGCATCCGCAGTGCCCTGCTTTTGGGCCAGCTCAAAGGCATGGTCGTAGAGTAAAGCGCAAAGCTCGCAGCCGGCCAATGCGCTCTTCCGGGCCACCTCGACCGGGCTCAAATATGTGGCCGCAGGATCGTGGTAGAAGCTGGAGAGATCGAATCTTCGGCAGCGTTTGCACAAAGGCATGGCGAGCACGTTACTGGGCGTCGGGAGAATCGCGAGAGTCGCGAGAGTTGAGCAGAGAGGATTCGAAAGCAAAGTGGACTGACGCTGGGCGCCGTCAGACGGAAGGAACGACCATTTTGGTGCCCAATCCCGATGCGCAAGGCTGACCGATAGATGGGGCAAGAGCCACCCCTTTTTTTCTGCATCCGAATTGCAGCTCTGCATGTCCATCTTGCCAGGCCAGTCACAACATCGCTATGAGCGAACCGCCGTTGTGGGATATCGTCGAGCATGGAAGGGTGCCGATGGCGCTCGTGGCGCTGATCGCTGCCGCGCAGTGCATCAACGTCTGGGCGTCTGCGGGCTTGGTCCTCGACTTCTACTATCACCGACTCGCCTTTGCCTTGGCGCCTCTTCCCGTCCGGTATCTCCTCCCCCCGTGGCTTCATTTCTTCTTGTTGTCATTGAGCTGCTCGATGGTGGGGCTTCTCCAATGGGCGACCTTTCAAAACGCCACGGTTCGCCGCTTCGGCCACTCGCTGACAATCTTGTACTGGGCCGTCTTGCCTGTGACGATTGCATCCATCCGTCTTTCCTGGTTCCTTTGGCGCGTGGCTTGTTCGTATCGTGCCCGCAGGCGTCGATTTGCAGAATTGTCACCAGCGGACGACGATAGCAGCCTGGACGACGATCAAGACGACGTCTACCTTCTGGGCGACGGTCATCTCGCGGCCATTTATCAAAATCATGGAGCCGGACATCCAGGAGCGGTTGTTCCAGACGCTTCTTCTCTAGACGCCCTTTCTCTTCCATTCCAAACAGCAGCGACGACAGCCGGCGGCAGCTTGACGTTTGGCCACGATGCACAGCGCATTCTGTATCTCCTCTGGAGCATCACCAACGAGGACAGCAAGACCTTTCTTGCATTGATCTCCACACTTGACGAGGATCAGCAACAGATGGCTCTGCGGACTCTCTTTCAAAAGTCCCAAGACGACTTTTCCAGCCTCGTTGCCGCATTTTCCACCCCCAACCTGCAACTCGATTCGCTCTTGTCCGACACGGTGTCCGACAACCTGTCACAGATGGCACAACGGATTAAGCAGCAAGTAGGTGTCAACGATAATATGACCAATGCGACAGTTCCAGGCAGTTCGAGGCTGCCATACCAGGATGACCAGGACCTTCAACGCCAGATTCGGTATCTGAGACGGCAGCCACCGCTGACGCACCGTTTCCACGGCGAGCTGTCTTTCCCACTCGCATTTCTTTCCATTCTGGTTGTTCTCGTTCTCGGCCTCTCAGCAAGCCTCGTGTTCTTGTTCTTGTTCCTGGATGTCCAACACAAATTTCGCTGGTCGCTCGCCACGCCAATCATTTTTCTCCTAGCCATCGCTCCAAGCATGCTCGCTTTCCGGTACTTTCTCATTCGACCAACGGTCCGGGCACGCATGTTTTATTTCGGCGTCGTCCTATCCACGGCACCGCTGGGCGTTGCGGTCTTGGCGACCTCTTTCTGGACGTTCTTCCCTGATGCCAAAGACCCGTCAGACTGGCTCGTTGTTCTTGTATTCGGCGTGTCCTTTGTCAACCTTGCGATGATTTTTCTCACATTTTTCGTGCATGTTCACTTGGCAACCGAGGTTCACGAGTTTAACATGGCCGTTGGCGACATTTCTATGCGGCCGGGCGGCTGCAGAGGAGTTGTACCGTTTTGGGTACCGGAAACGTCTGGGCAGGAATATTAAGGTGCTATTTTATAGGGGAGGCATGAAATTCACGTGACCTAATGACTACCGCTAAATTTGATGTCTGGTATCGCCGTGAATCGCTATCCATCGCATCGGCAACCATGGCCAAAAAAGGCAGCAAGAAGGTGAGCGAGCCGGAAGAGACGACGGACATGACGATCCCGGATGTCGACGAGGCCGTTGATGCGACTGAGAAAGCTGCCGACAAGACACCCGACACAAGAGAGCAACCGACCGACGCTGAACCGATCGATCGTATGGCGCGATTCCGGGCGCTGCAGGCGCGGGCCAAGGCATCGACGGAGCAGAATCTCAAGGCGGCAGCGGCAGAGACACAGCGGCTGACGGCCGACCCTTCAGAACTGGCGGCGCTGCGGCGGAAGCGGACGATTGCGACACACAATGTGATGAAGGCCGAGGTGGAGGAGGAGGGCGGCGACTTTGAGCGCAAGCGGGCGTGGGATTGGACGGCCGAAGAGAGCGAGCGGTGGGACAAGCGGCAGCGCAAAAAGGCGGCGCACCGCGACAACAATGCCTTTCAGGACTACCGCCAAGAGGCGCATCGCGTCTACAAGCGCCAGCTGGAGCACAACCTGGCCGCGACGGACCTGGAACAGTACACGCGCGACAAGCTGGCGGCGGTCGAACGGGCTGCTGCCGCGGGCACGCTCGAGATTGTCGAGACGGCCGACGGCGAGCTCGTGGCCGTCGACCGGGACGGCACCTTTTTCTCGGCCGCCGAGTCGACGTCGTTTGCCGACAACCAGCCGAGCCGCGAGGCCGTTGACCGGCTCGTGGCGGACCAGCGCAAGGCCGACGAGGCGGCGCAGCGGCGGCGCCGCGAGCGCCTCGCCAAGAACGGCGACGACGCCGACGTGACGTACATCAACGAGAAGAACAAGCACTTCAACCAGAAGCTGGCGCGCTTCTACAACAAGTACACGGCCGAGATCCGTGACAGCTTTGAGCGGGGGACGATGATTTAGGAAAGCGAGTCGGAAAGCGAATGACCAGAGCGGACTGTCTGGGAACAAGCCGAAACGTGAATGGGGGAGATGGTCATTGTTTGGGGTTTATGGTCTTACACTTTTGGGGCAGGCGCAGCTACGGTCGAGCCGTCCTGGTAACAAATATACAGCGTTGCAATAGCAAAACAACTCCCAACCGGCTCTGCCGCCTAGAGCATGCTCTTGCGCCACGCCTTGTCCGCCAGCTTCACAAGCTGCGGTACCTCGACGACGCCGCGGACACTGTCCTGGCTGAGCGCCTCCACCACCGCGTCCGCCACGTCATCGGCCTTGAGTGGCTTTGTGGCCGCCGCGCCAAGGAGGCCCGAGAGCAAGCCGCCCGCCGCCCGGTTCACGAGTGCACCGGCGCCGACGAGCGCAGCCAGCGGCACCGTCAGCGGGCGGGCCGTGGCGTCGTAGAGAAAGGGCGCACGGATGAAAATGGGCCGGTGGAGGGGCGTCGAAAAAGACGTCGCACTTCCGTCCGCGGGGGCGGCCGCCGCTTCCAGCAGACGCTCGGCCTCGCGCTTCGTGCCAATGTACCGTGCCGGCAGCACGGGCGCGCCGGCCGCTGCCGAGATGTAGGCGAATGCGTCGACACCGGCGTCGGCCGCCGCCCGCGCCGCCAGCAGGGCGCTGTCGCGGTTCATGGACTCGTAGGTGATGGCCGGTCCCGCAGACCCGGCAGCCCCTCCGGCCGGCGACGCGGGTTTGGGAGAGCCGCCGCCCAGGATCTTCCGCACGCCCTCCAGTGGAGAGTCCCGGCCCGACAACAGGCCCTTGTAGTCGGCCTCGAGGAGGATGCCCAGGCTGTGGACCGCATACTGGGCGCCGCGGAAGAGTGGCGCATACGTCTCGGGCCGGAAGATGTCGGCGCGCTCCCAGGCGACCTGCCGGGCCCATGCTGGCGGTTCCGGCGTCCCCAAGACGGCCTTCCACTTGGGCTCGCCAGAGCGGCTGTCGGTGAGCACATTGGGAGGGGTCTCTGTCCGTCAAGCCGACACGCACCTAATTGACGTCACTTCCCAGCCGCGACGCACGCCCGCCCGGCAGATGCGCGAGCCCAGAAATCCATTGCCACCACAGACAACGAGCTTCTTTGCTACCGTCATGGCCAACTGCGGTCTGTTGCGTGGACACTTTGCCTTGGAACGCGGCCACTGGAAGCTGGCAAAAGTGGTCTCATGGTCGACGAAACAGGCATCGGAACGGGAAGAAGCTATGCAAGCTCCAAGTGGGGCCGGTCCGGGCTGTCGTTTGTCGGAAAATACATGTTCCGATCCACCTTTTCAATCGTTTCCTTTGGGTCGCATCGCGAAAAGCAGCGCCAGCCAAACCCGCACGCGAGACACGACGACATTCCTCTTCCTCACAACATGGCTCCTCCGAGCGGTGTGGGCAAGCGTGTCAAGGGCTGCCAGGTGTTCCGGCCCTTTATCTACGGCACGACCGCGCGGCCGTTTGACGCCAAGACGAACCCAAAGCCGCCAGGCGTGCCCGACGACCACACGCACTCGTGGGAGGTCTTTGTGCGGGGCGTCGACGACACGGACATTTCCTACTGGCTGCGACGCGTGCAGTTCAAGCTGCACGAGTCGATCCCGAATCCCGTACGGAGTGCGTTGTTCTGCTTCCCGGGCGCCGGCCCTGTGTTCGCTTTCGCTTCACGGGCAAACTCGCTGACCTTTTGTTCCCAGTGATTGATGGCGTCGCTGGCAAGCCCTTTGTCGTCCACGAGACCGGCTGGGGCGAGTTTGAGATCACGCTGAAGCTGTACTACATCTCGGAAAGCGGCGAGAAGCCGCAGACGCTCTACCACCACCTGCGCCTACATCCCTACGGCCGCACCGACGAGGAGCGCGACGCCATGCGCGACAAGGGCGAGGTCATTGCCTGGACGTACGAGGAGCAGCTGTTCAACGAGCCCTACGACGCCTTTTACGAGATCCTGACCTCGGGCGCCTTGGCCACACCCCGCGGCGGGCACGGCGGACATGGCCACGAAGGGGGCGGCAGCGCTGCGTCGGCGGCCGCGCTGCAGCCCATTGGCAAGCGCAGCGACGGCGGCGTGTTGACCCGCAGCGCCATGGTGCCGCTGACGTCGCGGACGGGCCAGCCGTACAGCCGGGAGACGGAGCAGCTCGAGGTGAAGCGGCTGCAGGACGCACAGGTGGCCGTGCAGGGCATGACAGAGAAGTTGCTGGCGGAGCTGCGGGCCAAGGAGGAACGGCTGGCGCAGCTCAAAAAGGAGGCGACCGAGGCGATGGCGGCTGGGTGAGGCGTGCGAAGCGTGTGCACGAAAAAGCCATATCCGCAAAGGAACAACGGCAAGAACCAGCCCTAGACAACAAGGTCCAAAGACGGCACCACAGCAGCGCCCCGGGAATCCGGGCGGTCGGGACAGACAGCCAGACGGTTAGTCTATCCCCAGATGGCTGTGAGTCAGCGCTCTCGACCGGTACTCTGGGCTTGAGGAGCCGCAGCCAGTAGCCAAGAAAGAAGCCGCGTGTGCCCCCTACAAGAGACGGGCAGACTGCTTTTGGCGAAAACACAGCTAAAGTGATGAGAGCCTTGTCGGCAAGGCTGGCTGGGAGACGCGGCAGCGACGGCATATCTGACCGCAGAATCACAGACAGTATTACAAACGATCATACGTGCTCATTCGTGCTCGTACGTGTATATAACCTCCTTGTCGCGTCCTGTGTGGCGATTCGCAGCCAGGTCGACCCAACAATCCGCGCGTACGACGTATGCCCTCCGTATTCGTACTTTGTACATGCGCTCTTTTGCCCGATGGCAGGGGCCGGCAAAATGACTCCCCCAAATATGCGACAGCCACATTTTTGTCGACTGATCGGCCCATGCAGGTGCCTGTCCTAAATCGCCATCTCCGGAAATCATCTCACTGCCGCCCCTTCTTAGGCCATGTTCCTGCAGCCTTGGTACCACTGCGCTGTTGCTCTCTTTTGCGTGTATATCCAAGCTGTCGGGGCTTTCCTCTCACGTCTTTCTTTTCTGTCTAGTTCCCCGCCGCCTCGGTTTATCGTTTATCTGCACCTCCTACCTCGGCCCTCCCAACATCAGCCCCTCCATATTTTTCAACGTCCTGTCGTGCTCCGATAACAACTCGGCCTCCGGCCGGCCAACCAGACAGTTTTATACCACCGTTAGCTCTCCCAGCGATCTGTGACCCCCACCGCTATCTACCACAAGTCTGTACCACAAGTCTCTACTGACTTGCACAGCCGCGTCAGTCGACCTCTCCCGAGCTTGCCGGACAACCAGCAATCCCCCTTAATACGGCGCAATCACCCTGAATTGCTATGCTGCAGCTCATGCTATTCAAGCCTTTTCGGTCCCGCGTATGCTTAAACTTATTCGTACGGCTTTCCTCCAACTTTCCAAATAACAGCGTCCAGAAAGAGAAAAAAAAATCCACCAAAACGAAACTAAAAATCCACAACTCCCCCCCCAAAGTAGCAACCTATTGCCCCCATCGACCTCATCTGTACTGCCAAAACACTTTCGCTTCCAAGAGATAACAGGTATGTCATCCAAAATGCGCCCTATGAAGATTCTTCGTCGTCGTCGTCAATCGCCTGCTCATCCATGCTCCCACGGCCTGCCATGTTCTGGATTTCAGTCCGGCCGTCGTCCAGCTCAATCTTGAGGTTTGCCCGCGCCTTCTGCTGCGATTCGGCAAACCGATCCCAGTGCTCCGGGTCCTGTGCCCTGAGCACCTGCAGGATCTCTTGCCGGTCTTCGTTGAACACCCGCACGATGCCCTTCTCTGCCACCTTCTGGTTGAGCGCCGCATCATTCACTTCGTTGAGCAGCTCAACCAACATCTGCTTGTGGCGCTGGTCCGGCTCAATGTCCTCCGCCCCCGCCAGCAGGCTGTAATGCTTGAACCAGCCGCTCCGGAACCGGTGACCCGCACGCAGCGCCCGGCCCTCTTCGTTCGTCAGGCCCTTTGCCGACAGTGAAATCGACGAGCTAGACCGCGTCAGGCCAGACGGCCGGACCTCTGTCTCGTCCTCGCCATCTGACGCCATGGCTGCCGCCGCCTCCCGCTCTCCGACTTCGCCGGTCGAGCCGGCCTCGCCTTCGTCGGACAAATTGATCGATGGCGCGCGATGTCCGCTGCTCTCCCGGCTGAGAGGCGGGGACACCGAGACACCGCTGTCGATCGACACCCGTGTCTCGGGGAACTCATCTTCGAATCGTTTGATAATACCGTCCAGCGTCTGGTCCAGGAAAAGAAGCCGCTCTGTTGGATCTGTCAGTATTTGGATGGAATCAAAGCAGATCGTCGGAATCTGCGTACGGTATGTGGTTGTGTGCTCGCCAGAGACCACCTTGGCTTTTTGCAGCGCAGGCTGCAGCCGGAGGCGAATCTTACGCGCACTGAGGAGTAGGTGCTTGGACATGTCCTTGGCCTTGCTCGCGCCGGGCACCTTGCCGGCCATCGCTGGCGCTTCCGACCCGTCATCCTCGCGCTCAAACTCACCCGACGCCCTGTTCGAGTCCGAGCCGCGGTTTTTGAGACAGCACTCCAGCGCCTGAGCCACACCCGTGCCGCCAATGACATAGTCGTCGTCGGGTGCAATGCCCTCGTCGTCGACTTCGTCCAGAACCGACACGTCGTGGCCAACCAGGTGCTGGATAACTTTGGGGTATTCGATCTCGTTCGCCGTTATCCGATCTTCCTCTTCCAGCTTGGGCAGAGACAGGGCATCGCTGCCAATGGCGCCCGCGTTGCGAGACGTCACCCGGTCAACGTTGCGCAGACAGTACGCAAGTACCTGCTTCGCCATACCGCGAACAATCTCCGTCGACTCGGCTGTCGGCATCTCCATGTCTACGGCAATGATACTTGGCGATATCCGCGTGGCTGCTAGCAGTGAGGCATAGAGCGCGCAGGCCTGCTCCTGGGCCTCTTCCGTCCGGGCATCGGCTAGTTTCGAGAGCTGCGGATTCTGCAAAATGTTGATGTGTGCCAGCTCCTTGACCTCTGGAATGATCTCAGCAATGGCAATAGCCTGCTCGGCGCTCATTGCCACATCCGCAAGGTGTAGGCGCTTCAGCGAATCCATCTGCGGCAGGTAGCGCCGCAACAGAGGCGTGACGCTTGGGTTTGACTGGAATAGGTCGTGGTTATGCGACAGGTCGAGGAAGCGAAAGTTGTGCAGCTTGGTCAGCTGTGGCAGCAGCTTCGTCAAGGAAGTGGGCTTCAGGCTGCAGTCTGCCACGCTGAGCGCCCATAGCGACTCGGATGTGCCGACAACATCGGCGAGGCGCTCGAGGTTATCACAGAGGTCGTTGCCGCCGAGGTCTAAACTTTCGCACTTGCCGCTAGAAATGTATCGTGCCACATGCGCGATGCCGGCCGCGTCAAGATCGTTGTTTGCAATTCCCAGACGCTTAATTCCGCACTCGATGACGCCGTCAATCAGCAGACCAATCCCATCTGCCGTCAATCCCGTGTCGCCAAAGTTCAGCAGTTCCAGAGTCGCGCCGCCCAGCCGGTTTCCGATAGACTTTCCGAGCAGTCGAGCAACACAGGAAATTGCTGGCTTCGTGGTTGATGGCGGCTGTGGGATGGCGACCTTGGACATGTCCAGCGCCTTCAGGGTCAGGCACATGTTCAAAAAGAGACACACGTGCTTCCAGCCCTCAACGCCAAACTTGTTGTTCTTCAGGACAAGCCGCTCCACAAAGCCGCCCTGCACTCTGTCGACAGGCGACGACTTCCCATCCGGGCTCTCAGATGGACTGCGACCATGCTTGTGGCGATGGTGATGTACATGCCGGCCGACCGGGTTCTTAGCCGCCAGGAGGCCCCCCAGAATGGCACGAAGGCCCTCGTCTGTAAGACCGCAGTTGTCTAAGACCAGTTCGCGGACAGGAACAATAGCCAGAAAGTCGCCCAGTGTCGCCAGGTCGGCCAGCTGCATCCAGTATCCGGTTAAGTCTAACTTTGTCACGACACCGCCATCGCCCGTGTGCAATGTTGGCTCCGAGAGCTTCTCGACAATCTTCTTCAGGATCGGTGTCTCGCGCAGCTGACAGCAGCGACGGTATATACGCACGGGGTTAGTTGTCGGTAGCATTTGTCCACGCGCAGGTGGCGGTGACGCCGGTGTCTTTGATGGCGCCTCAAACTCGGAGTCTTCACTATCGTAGTGCAGCTCCAGGGGCACGGTGCCGTTGGACTCGGCCAGTTTCCGCTTCCGCTCCTTGCGTGCCTTTCTTTCCTCCTCACTCTTCTTCTTCTTCTCCTTCTTGCGGTTGCCGTCCGCAGTCGGCTTGCCGTCTGGACCAACAGCGGCGGACGGGGACGTTCCAAGAACTTCTCCGGCCTGAGCCTTTGCCTGCTTTGTTTCTGGGGTGGCTGTCGGTATGGGAATAGAGGTCGTTTGCACAGAAGAAGCCGGAAACAGGGGATTTGTTGCATTCGCAGTGGCTGTTATCGTAGGCACTGCAGCTGTCGTTGTCGATACCACCGCCGCAGGCGTTACAGCTACGGGCGTCGGTATCGCCGCCGGTTTAGGCAGTGACGCCGATTCTGGTTTCGTCGCTGGTTTCGCCACGGGCAGGCTAGGTTCGTTCTCCTTCGGATTCTCCTTAAGGGTTTCGAGTTCTTGAGAGGGCGTCCTGGCGTGTCGGAGTGCCTCGCCCTGGCCCTTTTCGCTGGCCTTCCGTTTTTGCACCAAGTCGACTTCAGTCTTTGGAGCCGCCACGGCCGCCTGGTCGACGTACTTTGGCATCGGTGCGATCTCGACATCGACGCAAAATGCTACACGGCGTAGCTTGGAAGGCCTCAGCTCGGACAGGGCACAGCGCTGCCGCTCCTTATCAACGTTCAAAATGCGCCGCTCGACCAGGCCATGGCTTCCTTTTGCAGTCGGGCTCATATTTCCGGATGAAGTGGATAAGCGACGCAGAGCCTGGAAAAAGCCTGTTTGGGGGGACGACTTGGGCGGTGCCGGGATATAGGGGCCCTCGCCCTCATATTTGGCAGCATGTTGCAAGACAGCGTTCTTGGACGGATTCGCTCGTGGGACAGGAAAATCAGGCGTTTGCTTCGGTGTCGTTTTCGGAGACGTATTCGTGGCTTGTGGAGGAGGCGCACCGGGGACAGTGGAAAACTTGGATGATATATTGGAGAACCATGAAGACCGTCGCTGTATTTTCGTGCCGGGCGGAGGGGCCGTGATAAGGGGGTTGGGGTTGTCGACAGAAGATGAGAGCGGTGACGAGGACCGGGGGCTCGAAAGACTCGAGGGGCTTGCGGGCGAGGACGAGACCAGGGGGGGTGACGACGGCGTCTGGATCGTATTCCGTCTGCGAGGAACCTGTCTGCCCTTGTCTGTGCCAGGCCGTCAGATGCGTTCCAGGGATGAGAAATGAGAGCAGGGAAAAAGAGTCAAAAAGAGCGCTCACCCTTGCCGCCGTGGGACATCCAGCTCACATCAATGCCATGAATGTGTTCCATTGCCGTTCGAGAGTAAAAATGTCGACGGAGAAGAGCAAAATTCGCACAATTCTTCCGGCCGCGGGACAAAAGCTTATTGAGAATATTTGGCGGGAAGTACGTGTAGGCTGCTTTCGGGCGGAAGCGCGGCAGGGCAGAGATAGATGTAAGAGGGAAAAAGGAAAAGAGGCGAAGTGGACAGCCAGTAGACAGCTCGATATAGTGGCGATGGTTTCAATGCTCGATCGGTCAACCGGCCTGTTAGTCCGTAGCAAAATTGCGGTGTTAACAGCTGCCGGCTTGTGGGGACGTTTCAATGGCCGGGGTAATGGACGAGTCCAGCAGGAGATTGACGATCACCGTGTTGATGTTGGAAGAACAAAGGCCAAAACGACCGCGAGGAAACGCTGAGAAACTGGAGAAAACACGCGTTGAGTAAGCAACGCAAGGAGGGCAAGAACGGCCAAAGCGAAGGAGCAGGTGAGGGGGTGCTGGAGAGGTTGGGGCAACGTGGGCCCCTAATTGTATATCGTACGAAGTAGTAGGGAAGGGGCGATAGATGGTTTTGGTAAGGCCACGCCAGCAGGCGAACAAAGCTTCCTGATCATGCATACTTTCCGGCGCTTTTTATCGGGGCGAGACGCGCAGTTTCCCATGTTTAGGGTCAATTCTGGGCGGCCGCCAGAGCACGCGTGCAAGTAAAAAGACCAACAGTGTGCTATAGTTGTACGCCGTAAGTGCAGCTCCTGTGCAGAGCCCCAAAATACAAAGCTGCTAATGCGTGGTGAAAGTCCTGCGGTTGCGGAAGCCGTGGCAGCCGCACAATCGACGCGCATGAGGAAGGCAAACACGCTGCCATTGCGGACAGTCCTGCCGAGGTGCATTCGCGCCTCGTACGAGGGCGTTCTGGTACGTGTATCGGTACAGCGCGAAGCAAAAATGTCGCAGCGACGGGGGTCCAGACCACGAGTGGTAAATAACGATGACATAGTGCAGCCGCTGCATCTTGTGGCAATGAACGCCGTACTAAACGACGTTATGCCGTACGCTTACGAGTAGATCTTTCTCCACGCCGCAATCTCACAGGCAACACAGCGCTATTCTCGTTTTCTTCAATTCGTCCTCTCATCTCAACTGCCATTGCCGTGATACGTTGCAGTTGTAATAATGGGCTGCGGCCGGCGGCCCCAGAATCAGGAGTCCGCGTTCCCGAGGTCCTCTGCTACGAGAGATTTCGATGACGATGGCTGCATGCACACGTCAGGTCATCTGTGGCTAGGCATCACGAGGCACAATTCCACGGAGGGAAATATGTGGTGCTGCTGCTAGCTCCACCACTCAGCGTTCTCGTCAGTGTTCTCGTCTCTTCCCGTCTCCCCATCCCCATCTCCCCGTGTCCCCGTGTTCCCGTGCAGTGCCCTGTTCAGCGCCGCCAGGGCCATGCTTCCAGGGCTTTAGCCTAGCTCCAAGCCGCCATCTTACGAGTATGGAGTGTGGAGTCGACCGCTGCGGGCATTTCCAGCCGCGCTGAGTGATGGCCTGCGGACCTGTGCATTTCCGCCCGGAGTTCGGGAAATCAAGGTGTCGATGCATCAACGCGGATTGATTGATTGATTGATTGAATTTTAACGTCGCGCCGCGTGAGCGGCGACCTCCCTTGGGGTATGCGACGGGGACGCGCGACGGATAGCCCGCCTGCGTCCCAGTTCGAAGGTAAAGGAGGTCCTCCTAACTATATACAGTTCTATACAAAAAGGCAGACCCAGAAGAGATACCTATGCGTAGACCGATAGAGCTAAAAGAGGACACATTTCAGGTCTTCAGACGCCAAAAGGGCTGGCTGAAGCGTGTAGTCGTTTGCCCAACCTGCTCTAGCTTCCCAGTGTATAACTCCTTCAGGTTCCTGATCCTGAGGTCGCAATCCAAACGCAGCGATGCCTGCGCGGAGGAGGTTCGACGGGCTAGCCGGCGTGCTCGTAAAGGGCCTTCGAGTCTTAACAGACGAGGCAATCGATCGTCGTATAAGCCGCCGAGGTGGTTTAGGCAAATGTTTTCGTGTCGCCGAAAGGCGCGATCGTAAAAGACAGCCAACTCTCCAAAATACCTGTCTTTTGAACGACTCGAAAAGGGTGTTTTTCGCCGTCGGAAGCAGCTGTTAGTGTTTTGGTATACGGGTACGCCAAAACACTAACAGCTACTAGCGTGGTAAAAAATTTTCGGGGGAGAGTTGTGCATCAACGCGGACAAGACAAAAGAGGGCGGAATGAAGCGCGTTGAGTGAGGCGGCTAAATCTACTACGTTGTAGGATCAATGTACGGAATTGTGCCTCCTGACCTCCAGCAGCCGGGTGGTGAACATCTGACCTCCCCACAAGTGCCTGGGACCAACTCGAGCGAGGAAATATTTGGGCGAGACTGTGAGAGAAATAATATCGAGAGCTGCTGCTCAGGTAGGCTTCCCTAGGATGAGCAGGTGTTACGTATTTGACGCCCAAATCAGAAAGTGTGAAACGGGGAAGAAGGTGAAGAGGACCGAGGGAAACGCGGAATTCATTTATTCGAGAAAATAGCAAAGCATGAACAAAACTTCTGTTTTCGCTTGCTCCGAAACCGAACGAAAATTACCTAAGCGAATTCTTGGTGCCTAAATTATGCTTTATGCCTGGGGCATCTTTTCCTCGCTTATCCCCGGGAAAATTGGCGAGAAATAATAATTTATTTTTTTATTTAAATACTGAGGCGGTGTGGCTCTAGCCGTACCGGTAGGGCAATGCGAGACTCGGACGGTGCACTACTCCCGTGATAGGCTAAAGGGCTCTATACAAAAGTCTGTGTGCAGGTTGTCTGATTGTCTATATCTCTACGAGAGTGAGGCAATTTGCCGTACGAGAGGCCTGTGAAAAGGGGCATCGTGGATCAGTTGTGGCTGGTGGTGCTGCTGCGCCACGTCACGTGCCACTCCTTCCGGAGGCTCTCGTCCGTACGCCTGACTGCGTTGCTGGCAACCCACAGGCGGAGTCCATATCCGAATTAATTTGCGAAAAGTTCCGTTATTAGTAAGCTCCTATTACCCCAAAAGCCGCTGCCCTGTTTGGCGTTTTTGGCGTTTTGGGTTCTGATCCCTGGCCGACAGACCGTTGGCTGGACGAATAGGCTGGTGGGCGAAACGGCTTGGTCATATATAATAGTAGAATTCCGTATGCAGGCGGGGATAGGCAGCTCCAAACTTTTCGTACGCACACGCACCCGCTGCAACCGCGCTGAGGCTGCCTGCCAGTTCGCTCGACTAGATTCGATGGACAACACGAGAGCTGCTTGGCTGGTAGGACAAGTGGAAAAAAGAGAAAAGGTGCGAGCCGGTTTTCACGTTGGTGCTGCCGCGAGCGCCTGGCGCCTGTAGCGTAGGGATAAGAGCGGTCTGATAGCCTGTAGCGTGCCAGCACGTTGTTCTGATAGAACTGATCGTCACGGGTTCTCCACCCCTTGGCTCGGCGCAGGGGTGACAGAAAGTGACAAAAAGCGAGAGGGGTGTATGCTTTTCTTGTGGGCATCGTCCGTTGGACGCAGCCTAGACTGATCAGGATAAACGGCCGAAGACAGACCAGGGTGCTTGTTTCGCCAGACTTGTCGCAAAAAGGCAACGACCACCATAACAAATGGTCCACGGAGGAGGACGACATTAGAAAGCCCCAAGTTCAGTTCCCATAACCAGACCAAATATTAAAATAAAATAAAAAGACCAAAATCAAAAAAGAAACAAGCCCAGCCGGTCGGGTTCTTGTGCAGGATCTGTTTTTATCCCGAGCAGGACCGCCGGCAGGGCACGATCAACTTTCCTGTCTCTCTTGCTCCGTATGGTCCATTTATTGAGCCCACCCACACAGCCGTCAAGCGCCAGTAGCTAACCCCAGCTTGTGATATCTTGCGGGTCTTGCTCCGGCAGTAGGATACATCGTAGACAGCCGGTATTTCTTCTACCAGGTATCACCTATAGATCTGTCGGCCAATTTCCAGACGCCACCATATCGCCTTTTTCAGATACGTCTGTTTTTCGGTTTTCGGTTTTCGCCTTTTGGGCTGATAAGGATCAGAGACCATCTTGCTTGCAGGATATATTTACAGACAAGTGCTCCTTCCGTCTCCCGCCTGTCCACGCTGTCCACTTCGTTTCATCCAACCCTGCCCGGACCAGGGCGGCTCCCTCCGCCCACGGTTCCGCCTTCCAACCCCTTGCATTCTTGCGCTGCCACGGCCACATCTTGACCCCACAGTCGACGGAACTTGCCATATATTGGTCAGGGTAGGCTGATGCGAGAAAATGTGCAGGGTCAACAGATCCAGGGTTGTTGCAGCCGCGTAGCCGATCAGTCGTTGATTACGATATGGAGTAGAGTAAAAATGGAAAGAAAAAAAAGAATCTCGGAAATAAGAACATTTTGTGTACTCTGCAGCATATTCCCACGTCCATTTCCATCCATCTGCACCACGTCCCTCATCGCTCAATTGGGTCAGCCGCGCCGGCTGGTCTTGGCTGACGTCCGGGCGCCAACCCGAGATAGCGCTGTAAGAAGTAAGAACTGACAGCTGACAGCCACGACAGCTCTGCCGTCTCCCAGCAGGCAGGCTCAGCTCGGGAGGCAACGGCTGGCTAGGCGGCACTAACAGAGACAGGCCAAGCGAGGCAGGCAGCTTTTTTCAATTGTATGATATTATTATCCTACTCCATATCTTACACCGTAAAAAAAGCTAATCGATTTCTGTAATAATTCATAATTCCCAAATCAAACACTCCCTAAGGAGTCTTGTGGAAATATACATAAATTCAAACCGTACCCCGTACTCTTCATGCTCGTACACATCCCCCACGCGGCAATGGCAGTTGCTTCCGGAATGAGGCGGAATGTTTGAAGCGGAACACGCCACAGTTCATAGTTAACAGGCCCCTTAATGAAGCCCGAAAAGCCTGCTCAGTACTTTACATCTTGCTACGGTTTGTTGCGAGAAAAGCCTGCTCTCTTGGAAATGCATTGCTATTTCTGTAACTTTTGAGTGTTAAAAGACTTTTACGAGTATGGAGTGGTTTTGCATAGGCTCTTCACGATTATGCGCAAACTCTTGTGCTTGCTTTCCTCGCTGCCAGCGTCACATGTCCCTGCTGCAGATCCACTTTCCCGCACCGAACCGTGCCGTGTTAAGCCCGGGAGACCCCTAAGATATCCGCTAAGAGAGGCAGAGGAGTAACTGGTAAAGTACGGTAAAAAATGCGAATATTGCATGATAAGGAAGCGAGACGCGCTAAAACTAGTGGAAGAGAGGGGGAGAAAACGCTTAGTACAGAGAAAAACGAGAGAAAACAATAAATAAATACGGAAACGAACAGAGGTACTCGGTACAACTCAGGCAGTCTGGCTATGGGGCTTGCCTTATGAGAGTGTAGAGTAGGGTTTCTGCTCCCATTTTTGCACTCCCCAGCCACTGCCAAGACTTTCCGACGAACCAACAGTACTTGTGTACTTCGTACTTTTACAAATACCCATCTTCCGTATAGTAAGCACACTTGAACGCTTACGAGTACAGAAAATACGTCAAACTTCAGCCATGATCCTTCGGCGTAGGAACTAAATGTCCTCCCACGGTGCGCAAACTTGGTTGGTGGCTGCTGTCTAAAAGATCTAGATCCAGGATGCCGTCCTTCCGTTATGCGTTATCACTAGACGAGACAAAATGGATGCAACGTCAACTATTCGTACATGGATGTGTCGCTGGGACTCTGTCTGTTCGGTCTGGTCGGCCCTGCCATCTGCCGTGCAAGATGACATCATCCGGAGACTTTTTTACTTTGTAGGAACTTGCAGGCGAGGACAGAGTACAAGTGAGATATCTCGCGTATATTTGTCCGTATTTTGGTACGAAAGATACTTTGGACTACTCACCCAACGGATGGAGGGATCGGCTCGACAGCCGTCCGTGCTGTACGAGCACGCCGGCGGCGAGGAAGAGGCAAACCGGCAGGTAGGCCCAAGCCGACAAGCCAGAGTAATTTTTAGTGATTTTCTCAAGCCTTGACCTAACCGACAACAGGCGCCTAGGGGGAGGTCAGAAACGCCCGCCCAGCTTGGTGGCGTTCTGATGGCTTTGCAGGGCTTGGGGTGGTACCCCACAGTTGTGCACTTGTTGAGCAACAGAATTTATCCAGGCCTGTTCAACCCAAGTCGAGCCAATATTCCCGTCCGCAATGTACGGAGCATCTTACGGAGTCAGATATGGGGCACCTGCCACATCGAAATCGAATTTTCCATCGTACTTAAAGCAGCCGTTACCGTTGGCCGGCTCGCTGGACGCACCTTCCGCACTCCGGCGGCTTGCAGCGCGCAGGCAGCCACGAGCGGCGGGCCCCTCTTTTTGTAATACGTTTCTTTTCCCCTCGACCATTTGACCCTAATCCCATTTGTCCACTGACCACTCTGGCGACTGTGACGCCTTCACTGCCTCACTACGTGTGGTTTCTTTGCTTTTTTGCTTCCTTTTTCTGCGCCGTGGCGTGCACATGTCATCATCCTGACAAGCTAAACGGCCGGCAACCTTGCCCGGCTCAATTCTCTCTGTCGAGAAAAACCACCAGACCAACCCACAGACAATAGACTCCACCCGTCTTTTATCGTGCCCACACCTACACTTTTTTCTTCTCTTGGCACACCATCACGCATTCGTCGTTCGATGCTGTGGAGACAAGATACAAGTACCACATTGGGGCGGACTGCAGAGGTGGATGTGTGTGTGGGTGGAGCAGAAGGAGTGCACGACGACGGTGTTCTTGTGGGCGTGTGCCAGCCTGTGCGAGGACAAGCTGCGCGAGCCGGGGGGTAGAGGGCAAAAAGGAGAGAGGGGACGAATCGACGCTGATGAAAGGACGAACCGACGAATCGGGAAGAGAAGCGTAGGACCAAGCATGGCCAAAAGGAAAGGGAAAAGGGAAAACAAAAAAGGTACGAGGCGTCTGGCGGCGTCACTTTTCCCCAAGCTCCTCTTGGATCAGGCCATGGACAACCGGACCGACGCCCCCGAACATTTCACCAGAGACAGGCGTCTCTGGCTGGGTGGCATTCGCCCGGATCCGAACTCAGATCCAGCACTGGTCGCCTAGCAGGCCCAGCAGGCGCCATCAATTGAGTTTAGGTCATCTTGTGCCTCTCGTATTAGCCGGTCCCCTATTGCTACAGCCGGCCACCGGCTGCTCATACCCACCGACTGGCCAGACGGTCGGGACAAGTGCGGCAGAATACGAAGGGCAGGCAGTTTTCGGAAAGGAGGCAGGATAGAGGGCAGAGAGGCAAACAGGCGTCTGTACACGGAATATGGTGGGACGGCCAAAGCCTGGCTATCCTTCGCGGCGCCCAGAGTACGACTACGGAGCCCTTGTACTCCGTCCAGAGTGCTCCATTCGGACCTGCCTCGTTTCGTTGTTTCATCCTGGCCGGCAGGGCCTCCGGACTGCCGCGGCCCAGCGCGAAGCCGACCGCCACAGAGACATAGCAGCTGCAGGTGCCCGAAGTGAGTATCAGTATCTACAAGCATTACGACGTACGGAGCACGGAGTGTGGGCTTTGCTGACACCGGTATCTCACCCGGCAGCGTTGTGGCGGACCCCTGTCGAATCCCTGTCGCCCAATCCGCATTCTGCTGGGGCCTCTTGTCATTTCTCTGCTTCTCTTCGCCAGCCTCCATCTACGGGTCGTTAACAGGTCGGCCAGTCGTCTACGGGTCATACGGAGTAGTCCCTCTCTAGGGCGTTCGCATTGCACCCGCACTTGCGGCGCCTGCAGGCCACGCAACGCGCTGGTTTCGACCCGACAACTATCTCCAGCTGTGGTTAGCTTTGCACGCCCCCCCTCCCCGCCCGCCGCCTTCTCAACCAGACAGCAGCCATGCACCCTGGCCCGCCGGCTTGTACTGTGCTCACTCCACACATGCTAGTTCCGGCTGGCCTGCCTTCGCTATGCGGAACAAGCCATCGGCCCTCTTATATTGTGCCCCCTTCCCTTGTCTACCCAGGGCACACATCCTGGGATGCCTTCTCTGCTCACTTACTTGCTGTCGACGTGTATCTGTGCGTACATCTCGCCCAAAAATAACAAGCGGCCACAGCTTGATTCGCCTCGGCCCACAGTCTTACCTCCCGTCCCAAATTAAGAGAGCAAGACGAGGGAACAACCGTCTCTTACGTCGCCGACCGCTGCGGATCGGTTTGGTTGGATTGGATTGGATTGTGCAGGCACCCCCCCCCCCCATGTCTTGCAGCTGTACGAGGGAACTATATTGGCACCCTCGCTCAACCACCACGAAGTAACACGTAACGAGACCAACGAGACCAACGGACCAGCAGACCAGGGCCAGGAGACTGCCAGGTTAGACCAACGAAAACGGAAACGAGACCAACGAGAAACGAGAAACGAGAAAACGGAAAGAAAAAAAGATACACGGCAAATGACAAACACACCCAGAAAACGAGACCACAACATCCGCTGACCTGCTTCGCTCACTACCTTGCTTCTTTCGCCCTCTGCCGCCTGGAGCTCTGCCTCGTCTTCACTACGCCACTCATCCACCCCCCCTCCCCCCCTCGGCTGCCCACGCCTCTCCGCCAGCAGAAGACGCTTTTTCACCGTCCACCTCATCTACGTCTGCGTCCATTCCACCCCCCGCCGGAGACGTCTTCAATCTAGATTGATCCTTGATCCACCTTCCAGAGACTGGTCATAAAATTTTAGCATTCTCCCCCCACCGCGCGCCGCTTCGTTCTGCAACTCTCCTTCAACTTTTATTTTTACCATCCTTTGGCTCCTGGGTATTTTGGTTCTGGTTCTGGTTCTGGCTCTTGACCCTCGACTTCCTGACACCTCACATGCGAATAGCCCACGGCTCAGAACCCCAGAGGCACCACAGTGGAGGATCGCAGAAATCCAGACCGCCAGGAAACGGTCTACCCACGAAACGGCGTCTGGGACCGTGTTGACTGCACGTCCTCCTCTCGCCTCACCCCCACCAAGACGACTGCCCGGATCTTCCTGGAGCAGATAGATTGCTGGTACCACGCACTGCCTGGCCGTCTCCCGTCCTTCCCGTTGTGCCCCATCCGCCCGCCATAGGACTAGGCTATGCTTGCTGTTGTCTGCTGTCCCTGACCCTGTTCTGCACACAAGCAGGCGCAAACGCTGTCTCGCCGCCTCGTACTCCTCTGGGCGTTGACTGCGTACGGAACACTGCATCTTGTTCCCCGTTACCCTTGCACTGCGTCTGAGACCGACCTGGCTCGCTGCTCGCTGCTCGCTGCTCGTATACCTTGCTTCCCCCGGTCCCCCCGTCCTCCTGTCCCCTCTCCTCTTCTTCTCGTCCTCTTATTTCTACTATCCCCCCTCACATTCCCAATTTCAATTCCTCTTCTCTCACTTCTTACCTCTCAACACTGAATCCTGACCCAGACCTGTCTTCGCACATATATTGGTCATTTCCTCGCCGCTTTGCAAACCAATCTTCGTCTTTCTCTCTCACCATGCAATAGCCCCAGGACAAGTCACCTCCATTGCCCGACTCTGCCAAACGGCCCTCGTTGCCTACTGCAGTCTTCCGTCTTTTCTCTTGTCTTTTATCTCCTCGTCACTCCCGTCTGTCAGCTGTCCCTTGTCGCCACCTGCAGCCAGCCTTGCCTCCTGACAACTTGCCGATTTCACCTGCCAGAATCACCGCTCTCTTTGGGCTACTATTCCCGTTTGCTCCTGCAGTCTTCCGTTGGGGCTATGCAGGTTCCCCCCACCAGAGAATAGTTTATTCAGACGGGCAGACTCGCCCAGCTTCTTCACCTGCCTTTTTCTGCCCAGCGCTTTGCATAAGGGTAGGGTTGCTTCCACACTTTCAGCCGTCGCATATCCCGTCCCCCGCCCGCTGACCAGCCTGTCAGAGAGAAGGGAAATACCACTCGCCGGCTGAACCCTTACCCGAACCAAAAAAAAGAAAACGTTATGACAGCCAGGGTTAACGGCCAACCCCCAACCGCTCACCTTTCCCTTTCCCACCACCGCTCACTGGAAGCAGCCATGGGCCGCGATCACCAACGGGATGACTACCAGCGGGATGACTACCAGCGAGAGGACTACCAGCGGGAGGACTACCAGCGGGAGGACTATGTCCCCCGATCCCAGTGGACGCAAGGGCGCCAAATCACCAACGAACACGTCCTCGGCAGCGCCCCCCGATACCATCAGCAAGAGCCGCAGGAGCTGCATGACCAGACTGTCGACTTGTCGCGGCCACTTGTGAGTCGGGACCTGCATCCGCCAATGGCCGTGCAGTGGCTAACACCAGCAGAGCATCGACCGAGCACTACGTGAGCAATGTAGGATACCTGCCCAACTCTACTTTGTTGCCGCGATATTAGATAGCGGCGAGGCGGTGACCTTTTCGGGGCCATCCGAGTGCAAGGACAAGATCCCGGAGTTCTTTGACATGGAGAAATGGGTGAAGTGTGTGACGGGGAATGGGACTTCGCCTCCAGGTATGAGGAGGGAGGAACAACAAATAGCTGGATAGCGTCTGGGAGTCCTGGCTAACGGTTCGCTTCTCGCGCAGTTCAATTTCTGGAAGACCAAGACGCCTTTGACTACCCCCGCGTCGAGACGCCACGCCCCTACAGCCGGCCGATACACGTTCCCATGACGGCCCAGGCAGCTTTTGGCATGGGCATGGAGTACGGGGCCCGCCGCCCCGCCGAGCGGCGGCGGGCGCAGGGCTTCAGCCCATTTGAGGAGGACGCCTACCGGAACCGGAAGCGTGCGCGGGCGGGCACGTCGCGACGGACGGCGGCGGGCATGGATGATATGCCAGTGCGGATGACGCAGCCGACCAAGATGCCGGTGCAGATCCAGGACCAGCAGGCAATCTGGAATATTTATGATCAGCGCTTCCGCAGCTTACAGCAGACTGCCTGCAAGTTGGTGGCCAAGGCATGGGTCAAGCTGGTCGAGCCCAAGAAGCAGTCGACGCACCCGTATACGGGCAGCGACGAGAAGGCGCCCGACTGGTGGCCCAAACCCTGGGGCATGTCGCGGGACGAGCGCGTGCGGCACAAGGAGCCCGACCATCTGTACAAGAAAGGTGAGTGCTACAGTTCAGGAGGCTCGAGGAACCCCCTTTCTAACTTTGCAACAGAACGGGTCCACCTCCTGAAGCACATCCTCCGGATGGTCGTGCTGCCGAATGCCAAGCAGCACCCCGACATCCAGAAGCTGCATCTCAGCGTGGCCAAGCTGGAAGAGGCGACCAACGAGGCGCTCTCGAGCTTCTTTACCGACAAGGACACGCCGAACAATGGCAAGAAGCGACCGTACCTGCGGGAGATTTTTCTGCTCGCGCGCAACGAGGAGAAGTATCTCAAGGATGAGATTGGTAGGCTCTCCCCCCCTTTCCTTGCGTCTATTTGCCCTGTCTAACCGGCCAGATGGCTCCACGAGTGTCTATGTCATGAGTGACGACAAGATCCCCGACAACTACCAGTCGGACGCGGAGGATGGGTCGCCGAACAAGGACGACGAGGACGACGCCGTGTCTGTCAGCATTATGTCCTCCCACCGGTCTGGTGCTATGCACACGATGATGCAGCCGCCGGCCGGTCCACCGAGCCTGGCGGCAACCATGTCGCCAACGGGTGCCGGCAGCGAGCACAGCTCCGCCAGCAACCTCGCACCCGGCAGCACCAGCTCCTTCCTCGGCGATCTGCCCCATCGCGCCCACCAGCCGTACCCGCCGCCGCACCTGCTGCATCCCGAGATCACCGGGGCCGAGCCACACGCCAGCTACGACGGCGGCGGCATCGCTGTGGCCAGCGCGCAGGGCTCCCTATCGGGTGCGCACGGCAACCTGCCGCTGCAGGAGCTGTGTCCCGACACGCACGACAGCAGGCGGCCGGCCATCTTCAGCCCGGCGGCCGAGTTTAGCACCACGTCCAACACGCCAACCGTGTACCAGACGTGGCAGAACAACACGGCCGCGCCCAGCACGTCGCCCCTGTACACCTTTACGCAGCAGCAGCAGGCCCAAGCCCAGGCCCAGGCGACACAGCACAGCCCGTTTGTCTCGCAGACGTCGGTCCCCATCACGCCAGCGGGCACCGGCTACCTCAGCCACGCCTTTGACACTCTGCCGCGAAGCTCCTACGATGCGGCTCACGACGGGCTCTACCGTCCGGCGAGTGTGGGGTCCAGCGCGGTCAACGCTACACAGGGCAGCTACCCGTTGCACATGGCGCAGCACGACGCGCGGACGGTACCGCAGCACGGACTCAAGGGTGACCTGGCGCGAGGTCATCTGCGATAGCCTGGGTGTCTAGCGACTCATTTTCTCTATCTATTTTTCTCTGGATGCCCAAAAGTTTGACCTATTGGCGAGTGGCAATGAGACAGACAAGAGCTGTATTCTCCCTTCATTTATTTTCCTTTTCTTACGACGCGGATCGACTCAAAGGGGACGACACAGACAGGCCAGACACTGGACGCGAACTAATGACTGTTGGTTTGGGGATCGCTGCGGGAACCTGGTTGCTCATGGCTGTTTTATTTATTTGTTTTGGTTGCTTTGGTCTTGCGCTCGTTCTACCCAGCTGGGCGGAGATTCCTAGAGTCTGGCGTGCGCAGAAAGACCAATCAACGAAGCCCGAAAATCGAAAAAGGATCTTGTCTTGCGGTTATCTGTTGTTCCGGCATGCTCTACATGGCCGACTGGGGATGGGATGGAGTTTTGTTTCTATTTGTGTGGCCGTTCTTTCTATTCCTGACGATCTATGTGACTGGGTAGACCCTGTTTCAAAGCTATAGTTTGGTGTCCGTACGGGTAATCTTTCGACTAATGCCATGTTCATGAAAGTTAATTTTAAAAGCTGAGAACCGGAGAGGAGAAGCAGATGACAGACGACGGAATAGGGAATGTACCGGGAAAGACTGCAAGGGATCACAGGGAACCCAAGTGTGCATCGTATCTGCACATTGGCCAGAGACGGACAGACGACGCTTCGGAGCCTATGTAGGCAGTGCGACGCCAACCCCTGCAGACACCCTTTTCCCAGCTTTCGTGGCTGCCACGTATCGGGGCGTCTGGTCTGATGACTCCGACCCTCGCCTGCCTTGTCGGGAAGGGACTTGCGGGGGGAGGGGGGAAGCAAAAGGCAGGAAACAGAAATCGAAAAAATGAGACGGGAAAGAACCCGGATAGGGGAGGGGGGGTGTTTGTATCGCGTGCAGGTGTCGGGTCAGCTTTCCCTGTGCTGGATACACCCTCCCTCCACGACGCAAGTCAGATGGACCGCCAGTAGCCTCCATGCAGGCGGACCTGGTGTGGTATTGGCATCGTATCCCGCGGCTATGCGCACCCGTGGGGAGGGACAGGCGACGAGCGGCGACGTGGTGGACTCTCTTTGCCACCTCTACCCGCTCTCTTGCAGATTTGAATCATCGGCATCGCTACGCGGCGGCCGCTGGTCCGCAAAGGGTCCTCTGTGGCTGGCTGAGGACAACTGGCAGCCAAGCCAAGCGGACGGCATCCCGTCCCAACAGGCTGACGGAAGAGTTTACAAGTTTAAGAGCTGAGCAGGGAGCTTAGGACCCGCAGCTGCAGCCGTATGCCGTCTGGCCGTGATGGGGGCCATGACCTGGCAAATGGAGACAAGCCAATAGATTGGCAAGCGTGAAGGGGGGAGGCGAAGACGAGGGAGGAGGCGAAGAGACGGGCAGGGGCAAGAATACAATTAGAGTGTGGACATGGAATGGAATGGACACGGCGTGGAATGGACGGTAGTGGGAGGCGACATGTCTCAGCCTGCGGCGACGGGTCTGGTGCGCTTAGCATCCTGCAGGTGTCTCGCCCGGCGTCTGGTTGCCTGGTTGTAGCCTGCAGAAAGTGAGTAGGATTTTCAGCTGCACAGGGCCCCAACTCCGTCTTTGGGTCTGCCTACTCCTTGGCGAAACGGAATGATAGTCATTACCGTTTGGCGACCGTTCCGCACGGTCGTTGTCTGTCACAGTGGCCTGTCCGACGCAAGCTGTCAGCCATGACCTGGCCTGTGACAGGACACGAGCAGCATGGTATCATTGTGGTCTATGTGCGCACTCTCTGGTCTCTGCTTAGTCATCGTCATCGCTGCTCTCGTCGTCTGCGCGTTTCCTCTTCGCTGGCTGCGCACCATTGTCTTTGCGGACAAACACGTAGCTGCGCGCCGGCCGATCCTCGCCGCGCCAGGCGGTGGTAGACACGTCGGGGACGTCCGAGTCGGAGGCGTCCTGGCCTTGCTCGTGCTCGTTTCCCTCCTCATGTCCTCCCTCCTTCTCTTTCCTCCCTCCCCCGCGCCGCACCACCCCCAATGTCCGCGCGTGGTGATATCCTGGATAGGCTGCGGCCTGGAACCGGAAGCTGCGATCGACCTGCAGGCCGGCATGCCGCGCCAGATCGCGAATGTTCCAGAGCGTGTACGGCGCGCCCTCGAATAGGGTCACGATAATGGCGCCGCCCGGCGCCAGCAGCGGCAGGGCGCGCCGAAAAAATGCGACGAGCAGCTCCTGGTTGTGGCGCACCTGGCGGTTGACGTCGGTGCTCTTGCCGCCGACGTGCGGAAAGTTGAAGAGGATGCGGTCAGCGGGCGGGCTGCCAGCAGCACGTAGGGCGCTGCCCGGCATGCCCATGGTGCGCACGTCGACGCCGTAGACGACGCGGCCGCCGGCGTCGACGATGCGGGCGGCATGAGCGGCGGCCTGGGGGTATTTAGTGGCGAGGACGTCGGCGGATTCGAGGACGGTGGCGGTGACGGCGGCGCAGGCGTGGTGGTCGACTAGGGAGGCGGCGAAGCTGAGGTCGCCGTCACCGATGAGCAGGATGGCATCGTCCGCGGCAAAGGGAAGGGTGGGCGGCGAGTCCGCGCTCGTGGTCTGGCCGTCTTTGGCCTTGGCTTTGCTTTTGGTTGTCTTGGGGACGATTGCGTTTGCGCCTTTCAAACGTGCGCCGCCGCCCGGCCCATTCGGCCTCGACGCTGGGCTGGGGCGGCCCGTGGGCCGCGCACCGCCGCGCCCCAACTTGCGCTTCTTGGCCATGGCAATGCGGCGCAAACCGGTGGTCGCGATGCAGCTGTAAGTGACGAGTTGGCCGTTCGATGCGTCGTACTTGATACGTGCATGAAAACCTTGGCTAGAAAGCGGGGCGCCGGCCACCCGCTTTACAGCCTACGTTTAGTGGCCGGCAGGTACTGGATACATTTGGCGCTGCATGCTTTAGTCACCACTTACCCGTGCTGCCGCGGGACGGGAGACTTGGCGGCCATGCAAAGTTGCGACGCCCATCGCGGCAGTGGAAAATGCCAGTGGGCGACAGCACATCCGGCCGGACGGTAAGCGAAAGTGTGTGCAAAGAACGAGCGTCCAATACGAACGAGAAGCCGTGCGGAAGTTCACTTCTCTGGTATGAAGTAAACAAAAGGGGCTTACAGGATAACACGCGCCAAAGTACCCGCTACCTGTGTCGGGCAGCGCCGCGGGAGAGCCAATGGGCGACGCTGATTGGCTGGTTCGCCGGAACAGGTATAAGTCCGGTGCCGGGTCGCTGACCAGGGGGGCGTGATTGTCGGTACGAGGGTACTTGCGGGACCCGCTCTGGTGGATGCGGCTGCTGTGCTGGTGTTATTGAGAGGAGGAAAATCAGATCTATCGTCCAGCGCCGTAAATCCCATCCATCTGTATTGTCCAGAGGGCTTTTGACGACCTTTTTGCGCCACCACCACCACTCGTCGTCTTCTCTCGAGCCGATCTGTGTCAAACGACCTACGACCAGCGTTCTGCCCGTGTCTGCCGGCCCATTCAGATCGCTGCCTGGCTGTCGGGCTGCCTGCTGCTGCCGGCCGCGTTGGCCAAAAAGACGGCCCATTTTGTGCTTTTTTTTTGCTGCCTCTTGCTGCTCTCTCCTCTGCCGCCTGCCCTTCTGCCCGTTTGCTTTGTGGCCCATTTCTTTTCGCCTGTCGAGTCTTCGTTTCCCGCTCTGCTTTTCCGCTGCCACCGCCTCTATTCCTTGACGTTTGACCTCGGCCTGCCGTCGACTGCCGGTCTGTTCTCATTGCCCCTGGTCTATGCTTTTGCTCATTGGCCTATCGCATCGGCTTTCTGTCAGCCGCCCGGTCTCTCCATTACCTGTTCGCTTCACCACGACGATTTCGTGTCAATCGCCCGCGCCCGCCGCTCCCTTTTCTCACATTGACAGATATTGTTGATAGATTCTCTATTGTCCCTTGCACTTCTCCCTGTCCCTTTCCTTGTCCCTTTCCGTTCCCTTTCCGTGGCGTCCTTTTCCTTGCCTCTACCTTATCCTACTTCTTCCATCACCTCTCATCACTACATGGCACCATGAGTGAGCCACAACCCCACGCTCCGTCCTCCCGTGGCCGTGGCCGTGGCCGGGGCCGGTCACAGGCTGTCCGTGCTCATGTCGCCCGTTTGGCCCAGCAGCGCAAAGCAGCCAACGGTCGGCGTGGCCGTCAAAAGTTGTACGACCATCCCAAGCCTCAGGCCGCCTCGGAACGGCTCAAAGAGCTCAAGGCTGTCTTCGCGGCCGTGACTTCAGCTGTGCGGCCCGCCCTCGAGGACCTGGGCGACCGCAGCTTGGACCGGATCAAGAGCAGCCCGGATGCCTACCGCGAGGTGCCCGAAGGCCGCGAGGTGCTGCAGTTTCTCAACGAGCGGCACCAAAAGGAGCAGGTTACGTACAACAACCGCCTGGAGCTGAGCAACCGCCTCAATACGTTTATCTATCGCGAGTCGCAGGTCATGACCAACGCCGCGTTTGCTGTGAGTCGTGTATGTCTGCACCAGCAACGTGCACCTGTCTGACTTTTAGCGCGACTGTGACGACGCTGCGGACCGCTTTTTCGATGCCCAGATCCGCCGTCTGGACCTGCTGGAGCAAATGCACGACCTGGATCTGCCGGTCAATGTAAGTTGTACAGCCGAGCGGCAGCAGTGGCTGTCACTGCCATGGTCCTCGCTCACAACCAGATTGTCGACGACTCGTGCAACTTTCGCGAGGTCAGCGACGAGCGCTTCCTCGACGTCAAGGCCCACGTCGAGTACCGCACTGACCTGGGCGTGCACCCGGTGTACGGCAACAAGGTCGAGGTGCCGTGTGCGCGTGCCATGACGGGCTGGCGTGTGACGCCGTCCGACGCCGCCGAGGCCTGTGTGGCCAAACCGGCTGCTGCGAAGCGGCAGGCCGAGAGCGAGGCCGAGGCACAACCCGCCGCCAAGCGGCTGGCAGTTGTGCCCGACGAGGGCGGCGGGCCGTTGGCGCCGCGGCACATTGGCGGCATGATGTCGGCCGTGCTGCCGCCAACGGCCGACGATGCGGACGAAGACCCGTCGGGGACGCCAGACGAGGAGGCCAAAGTGCCCGAAGAAGAAGAGGCTGACGCCGACGCCGACGCCGACGCTGAAGTGGACGCCGAGGCGGATGATATGCCCGCAGGTGACGGCGAGAACCGGCTGGCCACGGCGCTGCGACCCTTTGACGACGAGCGGCTGCCGCCGCTGCCGACGGGCTCGACGGAGCCGGACGCGTATGGCGTGCGGCTGATCAACAAGCGGCGAACGGCAAACCTGGACGTGTACAACCGCATCATGGTGCCGTCGCTGTTTGAGTTTGCGCCGCACGAGATCGGCTTCCGCGACTCAGCCAATGACAAGTCACGTGGCGCGACCAAGGCGAAGCGCGGCCGGTATCTGGGCACGGCCAACTCCAACACGATGCACTTTGACCGCACACTGTGGCAGTACGACGCCACGACGTATGCCGACGGTGAGCTGGACGAGGTGACGGTGCGCAAGCACAACCTGCACCCGCGCTACGGCCTGTTCCTGCCGTCGTCGACCAACGTGGCTGAGGCGCCGCGCGAAGAGAAACCCGGCAACCGGCCGATTGTGTTTTACACGCCGGGCGGCCGCACGCTCAACGCGTCGCGGTCCAACAAGATTGCCCGGCTTGAGGACGAGGCCGCGGCGTCGGCCAAGAAGCTGGCCCTGCTGGGCGCCTTTACAGCCTTTCTCGAGCGTGAGGGCGTCTCGGACGCCGACGTGGCCGCCGATGCCGACACGGTCGCGGCCCACCGTGCCGACATGATGAAGCGCTGGCTGGGGCCGGTGACCAAGCGAGAGCGGGTGCAAGAGGCTGAGGAGGAGGAGGCCGAGGAAGAGGCCGAGACGGCCACGACGACCGAGGAGATGGATGTCGACGAGCGTGCCGCCGAGGCACCAGAGGGTGAGGCCGGCAGCACCCAGAGCACAGACCTGCCGGGCACCGGCACGGCCGAGACGTTTGCCGCCCTGGTACAGTATTGTGATTGGCAGTATCTGGTGCGGCCGGTGTCGCCGCCCGAGCAGACATGGACGGCCCCACGGCCGACCCCGTCGCGGCCGTTCGACCCGGTGCGCGACGTCTTCATGGACGAGCCGGCCCCGGCCCCAATGCCGGTGGCCGAAGAGCGACGCACGAGCATGTCCGGCACGGCCGACTCCACGGGTGTCGCTGGCCTGCTCTACATGGCCAGCCTCGCCTCGGACCGCGAGTACGTCTCGACCTACAACCGGCATCTGCCACGCGCGCCGTCCCTGCAACAGCAGCACACGCAGCAGCCGTATCCGTACCACCGGGCCCAGTCCATGGATCCGCCGCCGCCGCCACCGACCTACCATCATCCGCCCCCACCGCCGCAACAGCAGCAACAGCAGCAACAGCAGCAACAGCAGCAACAGCCGCCCAACTACGGCCCCATGTCTGTGGACCTGCGGAATGCGTCCAACGGCCACGGTGCCAGCAGCACCGGCAGCAGTTACTACCAGCCCCCGCGCAGTTTTCTGCACACGGCCTTGAACGCGCCGAGCTACGGCCCGTCGTCATACGGGCCGCCACCAGCGCCGGGTCACGGCCACAACAGCAACCACCGCCACTCGCTGCCGTCACCGCGCATGCACAGCCTATCGGCGCTTGTGGACGCGTCGTCGGCGCTGGGGCCGCCGTACTACATGCCGCCAGTGCCGCCAGGGCCGTCGGGGTCGTCCGTGCCGGCCTCGAGGGCCAAGCCGCCGCCGCCGCGGAGTCAACGACAACCGACGCCACCCACGTCCCACAACCAGTCGGCACCGCGGCCGCCGACACCCCCCACCCAGCACACTCTCCCGATGCTGCGGCAATACCCCGGCAGCTACGGCCCGCCGCGGGTGCACAAGATGTCGCCGCCCATGTATGCCGCGCACACGAGCGTGCCACCGCTGGCGCTACCGGGGCCGCCGGGCAGTGGTGCGGGCCAGGACGCTGGTGCCAATGGGAACAAGTACCGCAAGCTGGAGCCGGCGACGCGGCGGAGCTGGAGCAGCAGTGTGGGCAGCAGTGTGGGCGGTGCAGGTGGCGCGAATGCGGGCGAGGCGGGCAGTGCGAGTGGCAGCACGGCCGCGATGAGCAGCAGCCACGGCCATGCCAACGGCAACGGGACTGCCAGCACAGCGACGATCCTGGGCGGCACGGCCGCGCCGGCTGCCGTGGCCACGGCCAGCCGGGAGCTGCGGACGGTGCCGTACGACTATGAAAAGATCAAGGACTATGCAGCGGTGGAGCCGCCGCCGAGCCACGGCCCCAAGGCGATCCGGGGGTGGGCGCACAACAATGTGAAGCGGAGCAGCCGGGGTAAGGCGGAGATGTCGTCCGAGTGGGAAAAAGACAAGTAGATGTTGGTGGACAAGAGGGAGCGGACAGGAGGAGGCATTATTAGCAGGCATATTGGCATTGTGGTTTTGGAATGTACACTAGGACAATACTACAGGTATTGCGGAATCAAGGCTTTTTGGCACAGGGGAGAGGATATAGCAGGTCTAGAGTCTACTTTTGTGCTGCTCAAATTGAGGGAATTGTGTTTTTATTCATAGACTACACAGGCCTCCCTTGGATCGTCTATCGAAGACGACCAGCGTGACCAGCCTGGTCCATGCCAAGCCTCACGTTCCTGGCTCGCCGATTAAAACGCCCACCGGTCTGTATGGCCTCACGCTCCCTCCGTCGCCTCCCGACCGAGCGGCCCGTCGGGCTGCAGGGCATAGACGGGCGCCTGGGCACTGGCCCCGTCAAAGACCAGCAGGTTCTGGATGGGCTGCTGGGAGTGGCCGAGCGTGTTGATGATGTCCTGGGCCAGCTGGCCGCCGAGCGCGGTGGCCACGGGCGAGATCTCGGCGTCGAGGCCCTGCAGAAAGAGGCGGATGTGGGCGGCGGGCACGGGCGGCGAGCCGAGGGCTGTCTGGGCGCGGACCACGAGCGCGGTGAACGTGGCCATTGGGGGGCGGAGGGGGTCCTTGGCTGCTGTCTCCGTCGTACCCTCCAGCTGGTAGGCCCAGAGGGCGCGCAGACACGGCAGTGTGGGCGAGACGTTGCGCAGACGCCGCGGCGACTGGCGGATGGCGGCCGGCAGACGGGCGCCGTCGGTGGCGGCGGCACGGGGCCACGGCGCGTACCGCTCACGCTTCGTCACGGCCTCGCGGTCGGGCGGCTGCGCCTGCACATCGACAATGGTGCGCGTGGGCGTCTCGGCAGCGCCCACGGTCGGCACCACGTTGCCGCGCTGGCGCACCAGCACAAAGTCGTGCTCCAGCAGGTCGGCAAAGACAAAGCCAAAGAAGCCGTACGTGGCCGCGCCATACAGCGGCCGGCCGGCGCGGCGGGTGGCGGCGTTGACGGCGGCGAGCGCGGCGGCGTCGAGGTCCGTGGCCACGACCAGGTCAAAGGGCTGAAAGTAGGCGGCGGCCTGCTGCGCGGCCTCGGTCGCGTCGGCCGTCAGCCGCACGCGCGGGTTCATTAGGCGCAGGGCCGCCACGGCCGCGGCCGCGCGGTTCTGGCCAACGACGGCCGCCGCTGCTGCCGCTGCCGCCGCGTCTCGCTCGTCTTTCGAGGCGTCGGGCCCGACGGGCTGGCCGTTGCCGGCCAACAAGAACTGGGCACCGAGGTCGGAGGCGGCGACAGGAGCGGGGTCGGCAATGGTAAGGGCGCCGACGCCGGCGAGGACGAGGTTCTTGGCGACCTCGTTGCCGAGGGCGCGCATGGTGATGAGGAGGACGTGGGCGGAGCGGATCTGTTCCTGGGCGCGCATGCCCCAGAGGCGGATCTGGCGGTCGTAGAGTGCGATTTCGTCTGTACGGTCAGCGGGAGAGGAGGAGGAAGAGCCAAGAAGCTCTGTCGGGGACGTCCAGACGCACCCTCTGTCATGGCGCTGGGGGTGTCTGCCGCCGTGGGGGCTGTTCCGTTGGTCGTCGTCGTCGAAGCTGTCGTGCCAGGCGCCGGTGAGATGGGCAGCACAGATGTGGCACCCTGGCTGGGCGACTGTCGGGGAGCCATGGACAGGGTGGTGGTCGCCATGGTATTGTGTTGTTGTGGTGATGTCGCCGATTTCCGTCTCAATCGTCGCGATCGTCTCGATCGGGAAAGAGCTTTTCTTCGCCGCACGGCTTCCCACGTGAATTCAGCGCGCTATAGTGAAGAGAGTGGCCAATTCGCAGCGGATCCACAGCACCGGCTCAAGGCGTCTGGTTGCGCTCGCACCTTTTCGTCGCTGTCGTTCTTTGTAGCTGTGTGTAATAGTAGCGACTTCTCAACGCGACTCGCCTACGCGACTGCATGCACCTAACGGGGCTCGCTAAGCCCTTTTCCCCCGCCCCGCTCCCGCCAATGACTGCCTGGACGGATGCCACGAAAACGCTTCGCACATCCGCTTTGTCTCCCTTTCTCTTGTCCGTTTTCCTGCTCACAAACTGTACGACCCAGCGCGTTTGACCAGAGCCAGCCTCGGTGTTTGCTACTTGCCCTGTCGACTGACTGTCTGAGGGACTGCGGGTATATTTCGCTGCCCAAATCGCTCCTCTTCCCCCTCTCTCTTCTTTCTCTGCCCGACCGCCCCGGACGACGACGACGACCTCTCGCAACCTCATCCGCCCCGACCACTCTCCCACCCGCCTGCTCGCCCTTTGGGCATGCCTCCCGCCCCAGATCGCTCTTCTCGCCTCTTCGACCCCGGTACCGCGCCACTTCCCTCGTCTCGCTCGCCTCCTTCGTCCCATTCGTCCTATCCGCGGCTGTTGGGCCCCCACGCATTTTCCAACAGCAACGACAGCCATTTCCCCTTTCACCTGATCGGCTCCTCTTTGCCGCCACTGCTGGCGCCCGGCGATTCCGTCCACAGCCCCCAGCCGGCCCCGTCGCTGCCGCCGCTGCGGCTGCTGAGTGGACTGGTCGACGGGAGGGGTTCCGGCCAACATTCTGAGAGCCCGACAGCCCTGCCTGCTTCGACTGCCTACACCACCGCCACCGCACCCCCTCACCGGCCCACCATCTCGAGCCTGCTCTACACCCTCAACGAGATTGGCCAGAGCCTGGACGATGCCAACGCCCACCTGCGCACACTGCTCGACAGCTCCATAGAACCTACGCCCGCGCCGGCGGCTTCCGGCCTTATGTCTCTGTCCACGCTGGCCACATCCCACTTGGCCGGCGGCCGCCGCGAGCCCTCGCGCTCCGACGACGGCAGCCGCTTGGCCAAGCGCCGCCGTCTGGACGGCGATCCGGCGGCGGCAGCCTCTACCTGCGCCGGCTTCCGCTACGGCCGCTATGGCGAGGTCAAGCCCGGCCGCCTGACCATGGAGATTGTCAGCTGCGACGGCGGCCTGTACTCGGACGGCGGCTATGCGGCCGAGAACATTCTGAAGCGCGACACGTCCGTCTACTGCACCAAGGGTGACCGCTGCAACATTGTGCTGCAGCACCAGGGCTGCACGACCTTTAGTCTCAAGGAGCTTATCATCAAGGCGCCGGGACGCAACTACTCCTCTCCGTGGGTCTTTTCCCCTGTCTCTTTGCACCGCGCTTCGGCTACTCACACGTCCAGCGTCCGCGAGGGTCTCGTCTACTTTTCCATGACCAAGGACGAACTGCTCAGCGCGAACCAGTACCACGCCGACGCCGCCGCCGCCGCCGCCGCCGCTGAGGCGACGATGGCTGCACATTCCGCTATCTCCGGTCCGACAACCTCCAGCTCACGTACACTCAACAACATGCGTCTGTACCGCAACACCCGCCTGACCACCGAGCGCCTGACCGGGGGGTTGGGCGCGGACGGCGATCCCGACAACGCCATGGCTGAAGGGCTCTTTGGCATTCCCCTGGAGGACTACGAGCACAACGATCCGTCGCAGCGCCCCCGTCGGATGGCCACTGGCTCTGCCACGGGCACGGGTGTCGGTACCAGCACCAGCGATCTCCCGCACTTTCCGGTCCTGGCTGAGTGCAGCGACGACGAGAGCGACGACGCAGCCGCCGCCACCACCACGCGACGCAGCACTGTGCGCTCTCGACCCGCCCTCCGCTCTTACTTTGGTGAGCACCAGGAGGCGGCCCGGATGCTGCCGTCCTCCATGCGTCGCCATGCGCACCGTCTCGGTCTTCCAGTCTCGGATGACCTGTCATTTGACAGCCGCGTGGCCGACTGGAGCCTGCAGGACAGCGCCGCGGGGGCCGTTGACATGTACGCCACGGACGACGACTATTATAGCGTGGAGGACACTGGCAATCAGAGCATCATGGGTGATGAGGATGACTACCTGGTGTTTGGCAACGATGGGCGGAATCCTGACGGAGCAGTAGACTCGGCCTACATGACCTACATGGCTAGCCCGGCCGCTGTCCCGGCCGCTGGCGTCGGCAGCCGTGACAGCCGTAGCCGCCGCAGTCGGCGTAACCGGAACGGCGACGAGAACGACGACGAGAACGACGAGAATGACGAGAACGACGAGGAAGACGACGAGGACGAGGGCGAAGACGACAACAGCGCGGGACCGGCCACGTTTGTCACGGGCAGCGAGACGACGGGCACCGACAACGGTGACGGCAGCGGTAGTATGCGCACCGCCACGTTCCGCATTGCCGACGACCGGACGTGCTGCAAGATCCGCTTCGACCCGCCGGTGGCGGCTCGCTACATTCTCCTCAAGATCTGGAATCCGCGGCAAGACATTGCGGGCAACATTGACATTCAGGGCGTAGTAGCGAAAGGCTATGCCGGGCCACGGTACTTTCCGTCGCGGGAGTTGCGGTAGGAGAGGAAGATGAGGAAGAGCGGAAGAGCTGGGAACAGAGGAAAGGGAAAGGGAACGGAGACTGGGAATGGTGAAAGGGAAATAGGTCAAGAAACGTCGAGGCAAGGCGCCAGACGAAGCACAAATGCATGATTGGACGTTTCCTTCTACGACTATCGTTTACAGATTCGCCTTTTTTTCCCCCATAGTAGCATCTCTTCTGTATCGGCACATTTCGTCATACGGGCAATTTCTATATTTTTTTGCATCACGCACGACTCATTATGAGTCGTTGTGCCGACAGAACCACTCAGCCTTGTGACTCAGAATGGGTGCTAAGCTCTCTGGTGGTGGCGGGGTCGTCGTGCTATGCCCGAGGCAGCAAGCGCCTGCTGCAGGCTCTTCCAGGTACACAAGAGGACGGGAGAAGGTACCTGTTAGCACCTCGATAGGTGCATAGTCACTAGTAGACCGACGAGGCTGTTGGAAGTTGAGTTGTGTGTTGATTGCAGTTGACTGTTTTTTTGGCAGCTTCCTCCTTTGATGTTGTGCTCGAATGAACTGTCCAGCCTTCACTGATAAAAAAAACAGCGGTGTTAATCGCCAATGGAGATTTCACCATCACATCGTTATTGAAAACGTTCAACACAGAGAACATCGACGGAAGAATGAACTCGAGATGCGGACAAGAACGCTATTGACTGCACCGAGCCGGACGAATGTCTACATTTTGCCAGCGAGGCATGACACCTACATCTGAGGCAAATGGCTCCGTGGCGAGCATTTGGAACCGGCTCGAACCCAGCAAGAATAGGTCTCACCGACCTCGGCTGTTGTCTTCGGGCAAGGCGTATACGCACGACGATATGCGCAATACGCGGCATTCGATCACGCGGGGTCTGATCGGCGTTCAGCCTTCCTGCCACTAGGCAGTCGTTGCGAGGAGAGTGTTTTACTCGACTTGGCCGCGCTGTATGCGCTCGGCATGGAGCAGCCCGACACGACGCTCTCTGTCTAGCGAGGCATGAGCACTCACTCTTACAGACCCGGCGGGAACGAGGGAATGGAGGCCATACGACTTCGAGAATGCTATTGGTGATATAAACCACTATATGACCGCGCATGGAAACGAACCGGTCACCGCCATGAGACTCGACGGATATAAATTCCCTGCGACAGAACGTAATAAATTATCGTCAAAGGTACAACGTTGATGGCACCATTGAGTTGAGGGAATGAGACATGCCGAATTGGGAAGACTCGCTTTGTATTTAATATCGCCCGGCAACAAAACGTGAACTCCGATTCTTGATAGATAAAGGTCTACAACACAATATTCCATGCATTACAGGTGAGTAGTTGGTCTATTCCCGCTCTTTCCCAGACGGCACGATCGGGTCGAGAAGAAGTAAGATAATTCAAGGCGGTACATTGTATGCATCTAACGAAGGTCATTAGTAGGAATGTGACTAAGCGGTAGAGTGGAGCCGTAAAGGCGGCGATAGGGTGGATTTCGCCGTATAAAAAAAAGATTTCGGCCCCTCCTCTTGAGCACAAGACGACATAGCGACATTGTGACAGTAGCGACAGTAGGCACAGCGCCTTGACAGTTTACGGTTTATTTTCGACCTTTCGGTTTTCAATCTACGAAGCATCTAGCAAACGACAGATTTGACCATCATGGCGGTTCGCGCGCAGTTTGAAAACTCCAACGAGTAAGCCTGGAGCAGGAACGAGGAAAGAAAGTAGGAACGGTTGCTGACTTTCAGGGTGGGCGTGTTTGCCAACCTCACCAACTCCTATGCGCTCGTGGCCATTGGTGCGAGCGAGAACTTTTACAGCATTTTCGAGGCGGAGCTGCAGGACGTGCTGCCCATCTGCCGGACAACGATTGCAGGCACGCGGATTGTTGGGCGGTTAACAGCAGGGTGAGTGAAGAGAGGAGAAGGAAAAGGAGTGGGGGGATTGAAGGGGAGAGACCGATGAGAAATAGGCATACGGACAGACGGACAGAGCTAACCTAACAGCAACCGCAACGGTCTCCTTGTCCCGACGAGCACGACCGACCAAGAACTGCAGCACCTGCGCAATTCGCTGCCCGACGAGATCAAGATCCGGCGTGTCGAGGAGCGGCTGTCGGCGCTGGGCAACGTGATCGTCGCCAACGACCACATTGCGCTGGTGCATCCGGACGTCGAGCGCGAGACGGAGGAGATTATTGCCGATGTGCTGGGTGTCGAGGTGTTCCGGCAGACGGTGGCCGACAACGTGCTGGTCGGCTCCTACATGGCGCTCTCCAACCAGGGCGGCCTCGTGCACCCCAAGACGAGCGTACAGGACCAGGACGAGCTGTCGAGTCTGCTGCAGGTGCCGCTGGTCGCCGGCTCCGTCAACCGTGGCAGCAGCGTCATTGGCGGCGGCATGGTGGTCAATGACTGGCTGGCCGTCACGGGCCTCGACACGACCGCGACCGAGCTGAGCGTCATTGAGAGCGTCTTCCGTCTGGGCGGTGAGGCCGGCGCCGCCGGTCCGGGCCACATCAACACGGCCCTCAAGGACACCATTGTCGAGTCGTTTTACTGAGGGATGGGGGGAAAGAACAAAAGAACAATAAAGGAAAAGAAACTGCATCGAGGTTCTACGAGGCGTCTGGCGTTTTTCCGGGAGGGATTCTTGGCCGGGCTCGGGAGAGGAGAGCCTTGCCCTCGTTTCTTGCTCGTTTCTTTTCTCTCTCTTTTTTTTCTGTGGCGCATGTATCTTACGACGCTCTGCTGGGCTTACGAGTTTAGACGAGCAGAATGCAACGTGCGGCATTCCTCTGCTTGTTGCCCTACTTTGCATTCCATTTGGGCCGATTGGGCGCAGACGAACCGACGCGTGGCAGTGCCGCAACGAGTTGTTTTGCACCCGTTTCCCAACTCGACGGCCTCCCCACCGCAGTGTGTTGGCAGTGCGGGAGACTATTGACTCCATCTGCTAACTTTTGCCATAGTCTGGAGGATTCTCGTCGTTTTGCACAATGTAATTCTCGCATTCTCTCGCTGTCGTCTTTAAAGTCGAAGTTTGGGGATCGCGCTGCTCCTTCCACTGTCACGCAGCGCGGGCTAATGACGCAGCTGAATGTTAGGCTATCCCGCCCGCTGTTAGCGTCCTCCCTACGGCAACCGCGCTCTGTTGACATGCCCAATGGCTTCGCCTCACTGCCTCTTGATCCCAGCTTATTCCATTCTTTTCTTGTAACGGCAGTCGACTGCAGACTCCTGGACACTTTTTGCAGAGTCAAATCCGTCTGCGATCGTTTGTGGTCTTTTGTGGTCTTTTGTGGCTGTCTGGTCACTTTTTGGTCGGTCCTTCCTAGACGGCAATCTGCAGTTGCCATTTTCAGTTCACATCCGCATTTCGGCCTTTGGCTTGGCCACTGGTCTTTGACTTGGCTTCATTTTCGGCTTCATTCTTCACATTGTACCTGTCTACAGCATTTCTTCCGCAGCTACCACGTCGATCACTTCTTGACCCCCCTTTCCATTTGCTTCGCCCCCCCTCATGACGAGTTTCGTTTCAGCACCCTAGTTCTGTACCGTCTGTCGCCTCTTTTCCCTCATTTCCTCTTGTCACCTTTCCACCTGACGGCTTATCGGACCATGCTAAGGGGCTCCGCGCTGTGACCGCCCAGCATGAACGTCTCTCCCTCGCCCTCGCCACGTCGCCTGCAGCGTGTTCGTCCCGCCCGGACGGCCGCTGGCTCTACTGATGGCGATCTTGGCCAGCACCGGTCTTTGTCCCCCGGCCCAGGTCCAGGCCCAGCATCTCCAGGTTCAGCACGCGATGCCCCTTCTCTCTCGAACGCGGCCCTGCAACGACGACTCGGCCACCGATCTACCCAGAGCTTCTCGTACAGCTCGTACAGCGCCTACTCTGCCGCGGGCCCCTCAAAGACGGTCAACTCTAACGGCTCCAAGGGTCTCAACGGCTCCATCGGCAACGACAGTTTCACCGACATCACAACCGCGCTGCACCCCGTCCAGGAGTACCACAACGGCTTTGCCAATGCAGACCACCCCCCCGCGACCCCTCCGCCGCCCGCCGCTTCCTCGCACTACGCCTCGCTCACCTCGGCATCGCGGGCCTTTCTCGCCCACCGCCGCCAGCAGTCCATCCCCAACCTGCTGCCGACCGTTGCGTCCATTGGCAAGACGCTGGGCCGGGCCATCTCGCCCGACCGCAAGTCTGCGCCGCCCTCACGCCCACCCATCCCCGTGTACAAGAGCCCCGACGGCGGCAGCGACGAAGACGACAACGACGACAGTAGCAGTGGCAGCAGCATCTCCAGCAGCGACGAAGACTCGGACTCAGACGGTTCCTACGACTCGGAGCGGGACGGCGAAGACGACGACCGCATCATGGGATCCTACTTTGGCGACACGGGAACCAGACGAAACACCAACATTTACACCACCTACACAAGCCGCCGCAACCGCAACAACGCTTCCGCCGCGGCCAGCAACAGTCCGGCCACCCCAACTACAGCACCAGGAGGACTGGCAGGCTGGCTCGCGCGGGCAAAGTCTGTCAGCCCCGATCGGGCTTCGCAGGTGAGGGCCGCCACACCGGAGCCGTCAGCCGGCAAGAACCGCGCCATGTCTTTTGCTAGCGAGGCGTCTGCGACGCCCAAGAGCATCGCTCCCATTCCGAACCTGACTCCTTCCGGCGCCACGTCGCCCTCCCGCTTTACACAGCTGGCCCAGTCGATGACGGCCACCATCTCACGGCTGACCCAGCAGTCGCCGACGGGCAATGGCACACCCATGCCCCTGAGTCGACGACGAGCTCTGGAACAGGACCCACTGTACCACCTTGACCTGGATGCGGCGCTTTTTCCTTCGGGCCAGCCGTCTGATCGGGACGCCTTCTCGCCATCGGCCTTTAAGAACCTCGAGGTCAATGCGATTGCCGTCCTGAGCCGGTTCCAGGTGGGCTACCGGCAGCGGACCGAGGCGATGCTGGACCTATCGGGGGAAAAGAGTGCGCGTGACGAGGAGCTCGAGGAAGCCGAGACGCGCGTGCAGAATTTCAAAATGCAGCTCGAAGGCATAGCGCAAAAGGCCGCCCAGCAAGAGGATGAGATGAAGGCGCTGGTGGCAGAGCTGGCGGCCGAGAAAAAGGCACGCGCCCGGGAGCGTGCCATGCTCATGTCAGTCACTGGCGGTGGTGATGACGGTGAGGGCGACGAAGATGACGATCAGATGACAACAACAGGCTTGTCGGAAGACTTGGGCGTCGATGAGGCGCAGCGGCAGCGAAAGCGACAGCAGAAGTGGCGCAAGAGCCTCAAGTCTGACGGCAGTTACAGCTACGACGACACGGACGAGGGCGACGAGGAAAGTACGCCAGACGACGAGAGCAGTGTCTTTTCACGGTCGCGGAGTCCGACGATAGCGACGGGCATCCCGTATGAGAACGTCGACGCGCCGGCCCATCCACGAGTCGCAGCCCTGGGCTCGGCACGGCCAGCCAAGCCAGCGACACCCTCACAGCCGCTCAACACGTTCCAAAAGCTCGTCAAGAACGTGGCGGCTGCGATGAAGGAGGAAGATCCTTTCCGGCCAGCGAGCTGCGACAACTGCCGTGGCCAGGACGTGAGCTTTGCCTGGAACACGGTCAGCTTGCTGCGCGACGAGAACAGACATTTGAAACAGCGGGTCGGTCAGTTGGAGGTGGCCGTCGAAGGAGCGCTGGACGCGGTCCAGGGAATTGGCCTCTAGGAGTTGTGATTTCTTTTCAGGCGTGTCTTGGGGCCGGAACGGTGCATTTATTTCTGGGGAATCAGTTGCGCTGCATTGGTTCGGATTGGATTTGCCATTCCCACAACATGCAGGAGCATGTAGGGACATGTAGGAACATGACTTTGTTTGTGGAGTTTGTGGTTCGTATTGTTCGTCTCATGCCAAGTATTTACACTAGTGACACAGCCTTTCCGTCGCCTGTCCCTTCTCCTCCCCTAATGGTGCTCGTCCGCGTGGCCATGGCCGTGGTCGTCGCTCAAAAACATGTATTCGTAGCCGCAGTAGGCCGCGAAGGCCACCGTTGCGATGCCGAGGCCAGGCAGGCCATTCCGCAGCCGGCTCCACCGGGTGAAGTAGCCCTGGTAGCGCCAAGCCTCGCTGGGGGTGTCAGTGCCGCAGAAGATGGGCATGCTTCGATGCTTGCTCGTGACTTACTACCGCTCCCACGGATCGTAGCGCGCTCCGTTGCTCGCCTTGTGGAAGGCGCGGAGGTCGAAGCCGGTGATGTTGTGCTCGGGGCCACCGTGTGACCGGAGTACTCTGTTCAGTCAGCCGTGTGCCTAGAGTGTTCCCGCCGTCTCGTCTGCTCGTCTTCGTCCTCTTGTCCGGTTCTCTCCGGCCGTGGCCCTGTAGCGCTCACCTTGTTGGATACATGTTGATCAGTTGACAGGGTAGATGCGGGTAAAGGTTCGAGGATCGGCCGCGGGGACGGGTACGCGGTCGGCCGGGGCGCTGTGGGTGTCGTGATGGAAAAGCAGGTGGTGATGAATGTCGAGCCGAAACGGCAAAATAATCAGACGCCTCGGATTGGGCGGTCTTGCAACGGCTAGTTACGGTGCGAGGATACTGTGAAAAGTAGAGTACACACGGCTCTACACGCCTTACTCATCATTGTGGGGCGTCCGGATTAGCAGATAACCCGAAAAGCCAGTCCGCGATACTGGGGGCGTTGCAAACCACCCTTGTGCACACTTGACAACGACACAACAGAGCTTTCCTTTCACGCGCGGCCGCCACGACCCTTGCAACAGCACAATTACACCGATCCAACACAAAAAGCAACGGCCTTGCGCGACAGGCTGTGTTCTCAGGACCGACAGCGAAATTGGCACGATTGCATTCTGTCCTCCATTTGGCAGGGACCGCACAGACAACTTGCAGGTGGGTTTGGGGCTTGGGCTGTGTTGGGCAGGCTCTGCCGACGGAGGAGCGACGCTGACAGCATGTGTGTGTGTGATGCAGACTCGGTCGAACATTGTTGCGGAAGCAGATTGCGAGCACGACGCGTACGAGCGCGACGACAGCGGACGTGATTTTCCCGGCCGTTTGTCTCTCTACGAATGCATCACAGCGGCTAGGCGCGCACCTCCCGTCTATCGAGCATGCCTCCGCCGGTGGCGCGCTTCCAGAGCGGGCCAAACACCCTCTCGCCGTACCATCAGCAGTTTGCGACACATCCGCAGGCCGGCCACCCCGGCGCGCAACACCCCCTCGGCCAGCCGTCGTACCTCAACCCGAACGCGGCGGCAGCCGCAGCGGCAGCAGCGGCAGCAGCAGCCCAGTTGAATAACCCCTTTGGCACCAATGGCGCGCTGAGCTTGGCTGCGGCGGCCGCGGCTGCCAACGGCATGAACGCGGGCGGTGGTTTCGGGGTCGGTATGGGTGGCGATGCGTCCGGGCTAGCCAGCCAGGCCGCCCGGATAGGGTTCGCACACGGAGCGCAACTACAGCAGCAGCAGGCACAACAGCAGCAGCAGGCACAGGCGCAGGCTGCGGCGGCACAGCAAGTCGCCGTGCAGCAGCAGCAGTCACACCAGCAGCAGCAGCTGCACCACCAGCAGGTGCAAGCGGCGGCAGCGGCAGCGGCAGCGGCAGCGGCCCACCAGCACCACGGGCACCACCCGCAGATGCAAGTGCTAGGCGACGTGCATGCGAACCGGATGCAGACCAAGGGCCGGATACGGGAAGTGTGGAAGAACAACCTGGAGGAGGAGATGGCGGCACTGCGGGCGTTGGTCGACAAGTATCCGTACATTGCTATGGTGAGTGATTTTTTTCGCTGTCCCGGTGTCGCGTCGTGCTCAGCCGGATGTCTTCTAACCAGCAGGACACGGAGTTCCCCGGCGTGGTGTCGCGGCCAATGGGCAGCTTCCGCGGCAAGAGCGACTACCACTACCAATGTCTGCGGACAAACGTGGACCTGCTCAAGGTGATCCAGATCGGCATCACGCTGTTCAACGAGGAGGGCGAGACGCCGCCGCCACGGCCGGCGTCGGAAGACGGGAGCGCCGAGCTAGGCGGCCCCCTCGGCGGTCCCCTGGGCGGCCCGTTGGGTGCAGCCTTGAATGGGCGGCGACCCGGGACGCAGGCAACGTCGTTGCCGTACTCGTGGCAGTTCAACTTCAAGTTCTCGCTCAAGGACGACATGTACAACCAGACGTCGATTGACTCGCTCGTGCAGGCCGGCATCGATTTTACCGTCATGGAGCGCGACGGCATCGACCCCGAGGCCTTTGCGGCACTGCTGATCCCCTCGGGTCTCGTGTGCTTTGACAGCGTGCACTGGATATCGTTCCACGGCGGCTACGACTTTGGCTACCTGACCAAGCTGCTGCACTGCAAGCCGCTGCCGTGCGACGAGATTGAGTTTGACCAGATCATGAAGCTCTACTTCCCGTCCACGTACGACGTCAAGCACCTGATGAAGCACGCGATCCGCCTGCACAACACGGGCCAGCTGGCGCCGGCCGACGCCACGGCGGCCGAGGTGCTGCAAAAGTTTGAGCACAAGTCGGGGCTGGAAAACATTGCCGAGGCGCTCAAGGTCAAGCGTGTCGGAGCCGCACACCAGGCCGGTTCCGACAGTCTCCTGACGGGCCGCGTCTTTTTCCAGATGCGCGAAAAGGTCTTCCACGGCGAGATCCCGGACGAGCAGGTCGGCAAGGTCTGGGGCCTCATGGTGCCCGACATTGCGCCGCCACCGGGCGTGACGGGAACGCTGGGCTTCAGCACGGGCGGTGGCGGTGCCGGCGGTAGTGCCCCGATGGGCAACGGCGGCGGCGCGGCAGCGACGGCAGGAGCAGCCGGGGCCGACGGCGTGGGATCCGGCACGAGCAACGGCACGAGCAACGGCAACGGCACGGGTAATGGCAATGGCAATGGCAACGGCGCACCTAGCACGCCGCGCACGGCCACGGCCGGGCTCGTCGGCACGCCGGCGGCAGGCAGCCACAACACCAATAGCATGGGCATGGGGCCTATGACGCCGGGTGGCGGCGGCGGCGTGTTTGGCAGCTTTGCGTTTGGCGGCAACGGGCGGTGAGCGACGGGCATGTCGATGACCTCCTCGACGGTGTATTTTTTTTCGTCCTCTTTTCATGGCGAGGGAAAAGGCAGGGATGGGTCCGGTGTTTCTTTTTTCCGCTTGTTTGTGCGTTAATTGACTTTGCGCGTTCTACATTGTGTACGTGTATGTTATGTTGTTCGTAAGAGCAATGGATTCTGTCCCAGCAGGGGACGGGGGGGAAATACAAAAATACTAGACAAAAACGCCGGATACGAGGAAAGGAACAGACTGATCGTCAACGTGCCGCTAGAAAATGTAGACCCGGACGAGCTGCTCGGCCGAATAGACGTCTCCGGTGCGCAGGTCCTTGATCTGTCCCGGCGCCAGCCCCGACTTGCGGGCATACTCTTCCAGGCGCCCCTGGCTGTAGACGCGCCCGTTGGGCAGCATCATCGTGTCCTGCTCCGCGTGGCTCTTGCTGTGGTGCGCATAGGGCACGTGTCGGGCGAGCTCGTTGAGCTCGGGCGAGCAGATGGGGCAAACCGAAGCGCCGGCCGACGGGAGGACAGACGACGCGGCGGCAACGGCGGCGGCGGTTTTGGTCGGGGCAGACGCTCCGGATGGGGCCGAGGCTGTCGTCGTCACCGTGGGCACGCCGTGCACCAAGCCGGGCGTGGTGGTCGGGGCCGTTCCGGCCGTTGCTGTTGCGCCGCTCGCCGGTGTGGCCGACGGGTGGCAGCCGGGCGTCTTGAGCGCCGACAGGCCCGACGACAGCGCCAGGTGCAGCAGCGGCACAGGCGGTAGCGCCAGCAGCTGGTAGTGCGTGCTCGTAAAGAGGTCTGCCAGCACACGCCACCGGTCCGGGCTCCAGACGGCCGCGTACGCGGGCGGTGCGTCGTCGGGCGGATAGCACAGCAGCACGGCCGCCTGGCGGCACTCGGCGGGAAAGGTGGCATGCGAGGGGAAGAGGTGGCGGCGCGCGTGGGCAATCGCCTCGGCCAGGTGCGCCGGCTGCTGCGTCCGCGCCAGCTCAATGTACTGCTGGTACCGCAGCATGAACTCGAGCGGGCTGTCCATTTTCCGCAGCTCCTTTTTGTTGTCGACGCACCACGCGAGCGCCTCGGTGACGCTGTGGTCGCGCAGCAGGCGGTTGCGCACGCGGCGCATCTGGCCAAACGTCTCGAGGTCGACGAGGTCGCGCAGGCGGACGTGTTCGGTGGCGTCGCGGCCGCTACCGCCGGCTTCGGCCTCGGCCGCGGCCATCTTCTTGTCGTCCACGGCCACCAGCCCCTCGGCGCTCGCCGCATAGCCCATCCGCAGCAGATAGTCGACGAGCAGCCGGTCGAGCCGCTGCCGGCTCCACGCCTCGTAGGCCACGTCTTCAAGGCTGTGCATGGTGGCCAGCTGAGCCAGGTGGGCCGTCCGCGCGTCCACCTGGCCGTAGAGCCGGGCCTCTTCAGCGGCGCCGGCCTCGATCTTGCGCTTCACGCCGCGCATGCGGGCCACCATGGCGTCGAGGCTGTGCAGGACATCGTCGGTCGATGTACGGCCGTTGAGGCCGGCCGTGGCCGCCTCGCGCAGCGCGTTCTTGACCGCGACGCTCTCCTTTTCGACGGTGAAATGGGCCGACCGGAAGTTGTTGCGGAGGAGTTCGTACGGCAGTCGGAGCAGCGGTTGGTCCTGGAACAAGTCAGCTTCACGTCGAGCCGTTTGACGTGTCGAAACGCGCGAGCGCCCGCCATCCAGCCCGAAAAGCTCTGGATCGGGAGCACGTACCAGAAGCAAGTGGTTGGCCTTGTCGATCTTGGAGGCCTGTGGATTCGCCATGGCTTGTCGAGAAGTCGTTGTGCCAAGTCGTGGTGCCCGATGGTCACGCTGCCGTTGATCGCCGACTGACGATGGCCGGAGACGTTTCTCCGCTTCCGAGGTGGGGCATCATGTGACGTAGGCAAACGTATTACCGTATTTGGCAACTGCGACATTTACACCCACGGTTGACAGCAGTGCACTCCTTGACAATGCTCTGAATGTTTCGGTAGATAGCCAGAAAGGCAATCTTGATGTCGTGGTCGGTGGTCGTCTCCTTGTCTTGCGAGGCGGACAGAATGACGTCTGTGAGACTGCTGTTGTGTTCCTGGAGAGCTCGTGTCGTTTCCCCCACCTCGAGCAGATTGCTCTGGGTTCTGCCGAGCTTGCTTTTCAAGCTATCAATCTCCTTGTCCCGATTATAGATCATATGGCTGAGTTCCTCCAACTCACGCTTCTGCTCCTCGAGCTCTCTGCAGCATTCCCCAAGCTTTACGCCGCGGCCATGACACCTCCTGCTCATCTCATGAATCCGCCCATTACAGTCCTCGATATATCTATAACGCTTGTAGAGCTGTATGTCACGCTCGCGGAGCTGTGTCGACAGTTTTTGTATCTTTTTTTTTCAAAATCTGAGTCGGTCGCTCGGTCTTTAGATAGTGTCTCTTGCTGCATGCCGTGTCGATTCCCGGTCTAGGAGCCTTCGCTTTCGGTTCGAGCGGATCTTACTGCCGAGTTGTCGTCTTTACTTTATGGTATTATTTTTCCGAGAATTCTTGTCACAGCTGCTCCTGCTGCTGCTACGTAAGAGGACTTTGACTGCTGTAGATCCGGTATCGATGCTGAAAGATCAGAATTCATCTCTGTATCTTGCGCAAGGTCCAAGGAAATCGTTTCTGGCGATTTACGCTTCTGAATCCGTGTACTGTTTGCCAAGCTCAAGTCGAGGGCGCCACTCTCAGGAGACCAAAAATTGGCACTACTGTACGTGGAACCCGACATGAGACGGTGCTGTGTTAACGTGTGTATCTCGACAGGAGATCTTTCTTGTTAGTGGGTTTGGCAGAAACCCGTATCTCAAGCACCGCATCGAAGAGAAATTCCCATCGATCCACGTAACGCAGCCAGAAGACGCGTGGTCTTCCATTAGGAGGTTGGTGCTGCAAGACAAAAATAATTATTTCCGCGCTAAAGATACACAGAAGTGCTGCCCTTAGCAGTCTTCCAACGGCAAACGTTGTGTCTGTACAGGCGACAAAGAGCTACCGTGTTGAGATTCGCTCTCTCTAAGATTCTGTGCGTGATTGTGGCTAACCCACATTTGAGATGCCAGATGGAAAAAAAAGTGCTCGACGATAAGAAGAGGCCTGTATGTTATAGCATTCCGAGACTGACTAGCAGATGCAATGGTATATTCGGAAGGGAGACGAGATACAACGCGACAACAGCATCCGGTTTGTGTCATCGGTTCAGGCAATACCCCGCAGGCACGAACCTAATCTTCAACTACAAACTGATTGAATGCTTCGGCCAGTAAGAACGCCTATATATATCGGGCCTCAACTGACAGCCTTTTCAGAACACCAACAGTGCATCTGTCCAAGGCTACCAATCAAAGAGTCAACAGCACTGTAGGAGCTGATCTACGCGACGTCGACAGTCGTTTGATTCGAAAACTACGCATCGATCGAGACGAAACATAGTGAGCTAACATGTTAATATCCAGTGTTCTGCGCCAGCTTCAACTAAAATTTTGATAGCTATCAGATCGACTTTTGTTTGGTCTTGACGATAGAATCTGCCGTGATAAAGTTTAGCTGCGAGGTAGATAGCTAGGTGAAGAGTTCTGTTCAGGTGAACTACGTGTTATATATTTACATGTGAAACGGATATATCTCCCATAAGTTGTAACTCAAGTACGTAAGGGCAGAGAAAGATTTCGCTTTTTAAAGAACGTAATGACAAGGAATCGACAATTGTGTGCAGGCCTCTCTCTTTTGAATAGTACATTGGAGATGGGTGGGTCACATTTACAGGTATAACTATGCCTAGTGTCTGGGGAATTTGGTTCTGTAATTTGGGCATTGGCTAGTTGCCTGTGGCTAGACGGCCACGATGTCGGCCTGCAGCGCACATCACGGCGGCCATAAGCCGTAGAGGCTGCGATTGTAGGTCGCTCTCGAAGTTAAGCGCCGTGCGGTAGATTTAAACCGACTCAGTGTAGAAGAAACGCCACTTGAGAAGCGACTCGAACTGTGCGCGGCCAGGCCACTACTGCTTTGCACCATGTTGATGGTCGAGAGAGGTGATTCACCGGGGCAGCTGTTTGGATTCGAAGGTGTTGCTGTTGGTCCCACCCCGATATACAGCACGTGATCTCACCACCTGCTTATCAAGTATTGATCGAATGGAAACAAAAACACCACTCACTTCTTAACTTGGACATTTAAAATATTTTCGCGTTTCAAGTTATACCAAGGACTAGCACTAAGCAAGGAGAATCGATGTGGATTCGTCAGAAGAAGGTCGGGAACCCGGACTCCTCGAGGTATTGGTCAAGCATTCGTGGAATGAATGCACATCCTGCCTTGATCTCGCCGAACTGGCCAAACGGGACGATGTGACCGTAATGAGGGGCACACGGCGTAGAGTACCAGGGGTACCTGCGCGAGGAAAAGTTTTGGCTGGAGCCAGAGGAGCTCGCGGCTCTGGCAGAGTGAAAGTGCCCTGCAGAACCGCAACGAGCTTGATAATGTGAAGCTATTCCTGAGTTGTATTGCTCTATAATCAGAGTCTGCCGTGGGCCAAAAATTTCACCTTTCTTGGTCTCCAAAGCGGTGGAATGTGCTCATCCGTGCGTGATCTTGCCATGCAACCTAGGCCTGCTTGGATGGAGTCTTGGCGCTTTGCATGTAACGGATGGCAAACTGCAAAGGCCAGGCAAGCGGACCGGCGGGCTCGATAGGAACCTCGGCCGAGGTCAGCGAGTCGATAATGACCACGGCGGAATAGCCGCCAATGGCCGTGAAAACGTGCCACCTGCAGGTTAGGTATTGCATACTTGAATAGGACAGAACTGACACGTACCAGCCGTGCAGCTCGAGCAAAAAGGCCAGGGGCAAACCGACTGATTGCCGCATGTCGGTCAAGACCCAGCAGGCAAACGAGTCAATGAGCCAGACAAAGTAGCCAAACACGAAGCTCGCTGGAAGGGTTAGACAGGACGAGAGGGATACGATAGAACAGGAGATCAAGAACCCACAGAGACCAAAGATGACCAGGTTCCGGAGCGTCTCCTTGGCGCGCGGATCTGTGCTGGTGGCAATGATGCGCGACGCACCCACAACGAGCGTCAGGACACTGAGTCCGAAGCTGGTAGCGTGCAGCAGAAACTCATCCATGATCATGTGCGTGCCAATGACCAGAGTAAAGAGGAGCGAGAGGATGATGCCCATCCGGCGCGTATAGACCGCGTCCTTTTTGTAGGTCAGGATGCGGTACACGATGGGCGTAGTCAAGAGGTGCATCGAGAACTCGTCCGCTAGATGGTTAGCCGGGGAGCACGCAAACACAGAAAGTACCCTGTGCCAGCACGTACACATTTGCGTGTGGTACTTCAAGGTCATGTGATAGCCGGCCGAGCAGAAGCCGATGCCAATGAGCCCGAAGTAGGGTACCGACCGGGAGACGGCCTGGGCCTTGCCTCGGAGGTGCCACAGGCCAAAGAGGCCATAGCCAGCTACAGGTGCAAATGTTAGCGTCTGTGAAGAAGCACTGAAACGCCGCGGGAACAAACCAAAGACGAGGCTGCTCAGCGTGTTAATGAATTCAGCAATGAATCGCGTTATTACATAATCCTAGTCATTAGGTCCGACGTGGCAAAGCTGTGGCGCAGATAGCGGTACCTCTTCGCAAAAGCTACCAAGGTGTTAATTGCATGCATTCAAAGCGCCAGAGTAAGCACAATAGGAAGAGACGCCTGCACAAACTTCAAGTAAGACGTCTTGGCGCCCCAAAACGGCACCACTTGGGGCGCATCCATGGCCAAAATGTCTTGGCGCCTGGGTATTACGTCGTACAGGATCCGACTGCTGAATGTAGATCGAGCAAAGCGTACTCTGTAGAAGGGCAAAAGTGAACTGAACCGCGCAAAAGAGCGAGGCCCGCGGGTCGAGTTTGTTTAAGTATGCAGCCGCCGAGGGGCCCCCATTTTATTAGCTTTCCTCGGCTTCAACATCGTGCATACAGAACGAGTACGATTCGTCGTGGCCGCAGTGGACGTGGCTGAGTGTTTTTGGCGCTGCAGGCTGCGGCGTACCCACGAATATGCACTTGTAAACGGGCTCATAACTACGGTTGCTCGTCTTCTCTGGAACCCCATACTTTGTGGCATCTTCCTGCAATCGCATCCCGTACCTGGCCCTGGGGCCGAACTAGCCTGTCGCGGGAACGCATAGGTCAGCCCGATGCTTCCGGACTCCCGCTTCTCGCGCAATGGTGAACCAGATGGTGGGCCATGTCACGTGTAGGAGCAGCGAAATGAGGTGCAATCTTACAACGTGATGGCCAATCACACCACTGCACAGCGCCCCTCCACCAAAAGCGGTCGTGATTGGCCATGGGCCCTGAGGTGCTGGGCATGCTCCGCGGGCTTACGTGACCCACCCCGGTCCACACAGAACGACCAAAGGTCAGCTCACGTGTTTACGCCCAATCGCAGTGTCCTCTGTTGGTGCAAAAAGCCCGGGGTGACCTCGAGATTGCCTCGGTTTTTGACGCCAGCCTTTGGAGTGAATGTGCGTACTCGTGTTTTTTGGGGGTATTTTTTTTTTCATTTACGTTTCCATCTAGTATTCACACACATTCTGCCTATTTTTCCGCATTTCCTGAGAACAACTCCCGCCAGAGCGCGACGGTTATTCAAGTCGACCTAGATAGGATTACGCCCCTAGCGAATAGCCCCGCCTTTCCTTGCTTTCCCTGTTTCCCTTATTAATTCGCCCAGACCCCGTGCCATCCACGTGCTTTTCTCTTCGCTCTCTCCTCCTTCCACCTCTCCCACTTCGACAGAATCTCGTGAAGCATCACCTGACATTGAATTTCCGCAGCCAAATCGCAAAGCGAGGCGCATCAAATCGTCAACACGGAGCAGCAGGTATGTGCAGCGAACCTTTTCCTGCGCACGCGATGATTTTTCCTGCTTTTTTTCGTGCCTGCGATCGCGTCGGCTGTCCCTGCTGGACGCATTGTCTCCGTACTGCTGTTCCTCGCCGCCGCGACCTGGAAGACAGCGAAGCCATCGCGCAGCGCATCGTCGTTTACCAATGTGACCCACCTTTTCTCATCAACATGATCACGCATCGCATTCCCCTCCTCTCCATTGCAACCCATTTCCTGAGCGGCGCACACGTCGCAGAGTTGTGATGTCGTCGCCGGTGATACCCGTCGCGCCGAAACGCGGTTGGCAATGTTGTTGCGCGTCTATTTCCACGGGCGCATTTCACACGAGGCAACACAACAGGCCATCGCGCCACCCTAGCGCGTCGACTCTCGCATTTCCTGCCCTATTCTCTTCCCCATTTCCGCGCCCATCGCAGATCTGACCAAACAGTTTTGCTATGGCCGATGCTATGGATCAACAGTCTGATCTTCTCACCGGCAGCCCGCCCCAGAAGAGAAAGCGTGGCGTCGACTCGGCCTCACCCGACGCACGACGGTCGAAGCGGGGAACATCGGCGACACCAGGCACCGTCGGGCTGGCACAGCAGGGCATCGAGCCTGCAGCAACAGCATTCATGGAGGCGGCAGGGACCGGCTCGGCGGACGGGCTGACGGCGGCCGAGTTCAGCGCGATTGCAAACGCCGGCGTGGGGCACAGCGACGCGACCGGCGCGACACTGGACACGTCAACGGCGGCGGCGGCGCTCGGCACCATGTACCCAACACTACATGTGCCACAGCCAACCGAGGAGACGTTTGCCAGCCAGCAGATTGACGGCGACCAGCCGCAACACCACCATGACGCGTCAGTCTACGGGGCTGACGTGACGTCGGACAGCCTATCGGCGCTGGAGGCTAGCACGGCGGGCAACGGCATGGGCAAGCGGCCGACTTCCGGAATCCAGGTCAAGCCAGCCGTCGGAACGGATGAGTGGCACAAAATGCGCAAGGACAACCACAAGGAGGGTGAGTTTCTGGTCGTTCTGGTCGCTCTGGTCGCGCTGTTGCGTTTATTGTTTGTCCGTGTTGGCTAACCACCACAGTCGAGCGACGGCGTCGGGAAACGATCAACGAAGGCATTAACGAGCTGGCCAAGATTGTGCCCGGCTGTGAGAAGAACAAGGGCTCCATTCTGCAGCGGGCCGTCGTGTTCATCACGCAGCTCAAGGAGAACGAGACGCAGAACATTGAAAAGTGGACGCTGGAGAAGCTGCTCACGGAGCAGGCCATTGCGGAGTTGTCCGCGTCAAATGACAAGCTCAAGGCCGAGGTCGAGCGGCTGTACCGCGAGCTGGAGACGTGGAAGCGTGTCGCCCAGAACGCGGGTCTGCAGCCACCCGAGGAGAAGACGGAGCCGCCCAGTTAAGCGGGTGTCTGCAGCTCTGCTGTCCTGGTGCTTCTGCGGTTTTCGCGTCTTTTGCGTTTTTGCGTTTTTGCGTATCTGTTTATTCTTTCCTCTTTCATCTTGTCCTCTTTTCCTTGGCCTTGCACGAGAACGGCGCTCATTATTTTTTCGCCCTTTTCCTGTTTTCCACTCTTCTATTTTGACTCCGGATCTCTGTCACGGCTTGTGATTGTGCTCTGGTCTTTGCCCGTTCAACACGTTTTATTTCGGGTGCTGCCGAGCCACGATCTCGCGACTCCGTCCCGACGCCTGCTGGCAGAGCAGCCGGGCCGGGGAAGACAGCCTGGGAAAGCAACCGGGTGGAAAAGAACAGTGGGCAGCCCGTCCCTTTTTTGTCTGCCTCGTGTTGAAGAGGCGCACTTTCTTCTCAATTCCCTGTCATCTGCGACGGATGTTTTTTGTTGATGTTGACAACGGAACAACACCTGGCCGGTTTGCAATTGTTTAGGCGGGAAGGAGAATGGTCGGTTTATCCGCCGGCATGGTGTCCGTATCTGCTCTCTGTTTTCTTTAGTAGTTGTAGTTGTGCACATTAGCACCCAAGCTAGTGGTCAATGCGATATGGTCTCCATCGTGGTGGGCATGTGCGGACATGGCATCGTGGATGCAGCAGAGCGATGTCGGCGAGGCAGCGCAGACTGCCGGGCCGGTACGCTGGCGAGGATGCGCGCGATGCGATACAAGCGGGCGAGCGATTCCGGCTCATGCGGACAATCCCGTGGCAGGTGCATGCGATGCACGTCGTACGTCGTACAACCTGCGAAACGGCGCGTGCTTTGTGAGTATGAAATATTTGTATATTTGCCGATGTCGTCGCGTGGAACTGCCCAAATGGCGCAGAATTGGCGACGCAGGAAGCCGTTATGGACCACGATGCTGGTAGGAAGGCGCAGGGCGGCGCCTGCACACTGACGCAAACTGCTCGGTTCCGGGGGCTGGTGCAAGGCAGGCCAGTCTGTCGAGGCGAGGCAGGCGCGCCCCAGAAGCGGTGAAATGCACCAATCGCAAGCCCCAATCGCCCCGATAGCACACAGCACAACCAACAAGCCAGCCGGACCTGCGAGCCGGCGCCGCTGGGCCCAGGCGCCGTCGGAAGCGGACAAGGGCGGTGGTGGCCCAAATAGGAAGGTCCTTGCGACTTCAACTGGGGCATCGACCGGCTAGGCTATCGCTCTTCTCCGCAAACACAGGGCGCCCGCTGATAAGGCCCAGACCCCTCATCCGGCGCACAACGTTCTCGCGCGCCGTACACAGGCCGTAGCCTCCTTGTTGCGTGCGGTCAGAACGCATTGCCCGCCTTGTCAATGGCCGGAACCTGGCTGCCCCTCTGGGTCGTCGGCCGGGGGTGGCGACGGCCAATGGCAGCGCGGCGTGGCGAGGGCGCGGCCGTCCATAGCTGGGGCAGGAGCGATCGGCCACACACCCCTCCCCTTTTTTCCTATGTAAGGCCGGAAGCTCCCCTCCTTCGCTTCGCCCTTCTCTTTTCTCCCAGCTTCTCCTATCGAGCTATTTGGCAGGTGACGAGCAAAAAAAAAGGGCCCAACAGACAGAGCAGAAGCCAAGGCGAAAAACACAGACACACCCGAATCGGGTAAATATCCAACTCTGGGCTAGCAGCTTGCAGTCAACGGCAGTCTCGGCTGCAGTGGATTGTTTGGGCGTTACGCTTTCGTCATCGCCTCTTTGCTTCTCTCCTCTCTCTCGCCCCTCGGCCTCATTTGCCCATCGGCTCCGAAGGCCAGGACCACTCGACGTCACATCTATAAAGATGGCTTCCGCCGCTCTGCGAGGCGCCAGCAGCCGTCTGACTAAACGTGCTCTCAGCTCTTCTCTGCTGTGCTCCTCCTCTTCTCCCTTTGCTTCCACACTCCGTCTCACCAACACCATGGGTTCTGTTTCCTACTCGTCGGCCGCGACACTCAACGTGGCGACGCTCCTGGCCACCGAGCCGGCGGGCCCGTCCATCAAGACGCACCCGTTCCCGGGCCCCAAGGCCCAGGCGGTGGCGGCCGACCTCGACAAGGTCTTTGACGCGCGCGCGCTCAACATGGTGGCCAACTACTACAAGTCGCACGGCAACTACATTGTCGACCCGGATGACAATGCCCTGCTGGACGTCTACGCCCAGATTGCCTCCATTGCCATTGGCTACAACAACCCGACCCTGCGCGAGGCCGCCCAGAGCGACGCCATGATCAACGCGCTCATCAACCGCCCCGCCCTGGGCAACTTCCCCTCGCACGACTACGCCCAGATCCTGCGCGAGGGCGTGCTCAAGGTGGCCCCGCCCGGCTGCGACCAGGTCTTCACGGCCATGGCTGGCTCCGACGCCAACGAGACGGCCTTCAAGGCTGCCTTTATGTACCGCCGCCAGCGCGACCGCGGCGGCCCGAACGTGGAGTTCACCCAGGAGGAGATGGACAGCGTCATGAACAACCAGGCCCCTGGCGCCGCGCAGCTGTCGATCCTGTCCTTCCGCACCGGCTTCCACGGCCGTCTGTTTGGCTCGCTGTCGACCACCCGCTCCAAGCCCATCCATAAACTCGACATCCCCGCCTTTGACTGGCCCCAGGCCACCTTCCCGCACCTCAAGTACCCCCTCGAGGACCACGTCGAGGAGAACGCCGCCATTGAGGCAGCCTCGCTGGCCGAGGTCGAGGACCTGATTGTCAACTTCCACGCCCCGCCCGCCGCCGTTATTGTCGAGCCCATCCAGTCCGAGGGCGGCGACAACCACGCCTCGCCCGCCTTCTTCCAGGGCCTGCGCGCCATCACCCGCAAGCACGGCGTCCTGCTGATTGCCGACGAGGTCCAGACCGGTGTCGGTGCCACCGGCAAGTTCTGGGCGCACGAGCACTGGGGCCTGACCGACCCCCCTGACATGGTCACCTTCTCCAAGAAGGCCCAGACCGCCGGTTACTACTACGGCAACCCGGCCCTGCGGCCCAACAAGCCCTACCGCCAGTTCAACACCTGGATGGGCGACCCGGCCCGCGCCCTCATCTTCCGCGGCATTGTCCAGTACATTGAGGCCAACGACCTGGTCACCCGCACCGCCGAGGTCGGCGCCTACCTCTACGGCAAGCTCGAGGCTCTCGCCAAGAAGTACCCCACCGAGTTCCAGAACCTGCGTGGCAAGGGCCAGGGCACCTTTATTGCCTTTGACAACCCGCGCCGCGACGAGTTCCTCAAGCGCGCCAAGAGCTTCGGCGTCAACGTTGGCGGCTGCGGTGCCACCGCCGTCCGTCTCCGGCCCATGCTCGTCTTCCAGGAGAAGCACGCCGACATCCTGGTTGACGCGTTTGAGAAGTTGGTCACGTCATGGGAGAAGTAAGCGAGAAGCAAGGAGCGATTTGGGTTTAGGAATGGTTTGCCTCTGTAATACAGTGGGCACGGCTGTCTAGCATTCCACAGCTGATTCCACGAATGAATGAAAAAAAGTTAAAACACATCATTTCCCCGTGACTCGTCCAAGTCTCCCGCCGCCTCAGCCTGACCGATAGCCAAACCACACCGACCGAGTACGCCGTGAAAACAATGCCACTCCAACGTAGACGAAAAAACCAACCAAAATACCACTTTAAACCTCAATATAAAAAATGGAAGAAAGAAACAAGAGAGAAGGAGGACAAAACCCATTAGTGCTCTAGTACGTCCTTGGCCATTAGTGTCCCACCACTTCCATCTTCTGTGCTTGTGTCTCTCGTTGCAGCTGCTCCAATCCGTTCCTGCTGCCTAGCGGCTTCACGGCGTGCTCCTTTTGCTCCTCCTCGAATGCCCGCATTGCCTCCTCGTTCTCCCGCACTAGTTCCTCCTCCTGCTCGAGCATCAGCCGCTGCTCCTCCGACGAACTCTCCCCCTCAGGCGGCGGCGGTGGCGGCGGCGGCGGCGGTGTTTGTACACTTGCGTCTGTCATTTCTCCATCTTCCCGGAGCCGCTTGTGCAGCGACAGCCCTGGAGCTTCCGAAGGGGGCAGGCTTGGCGATGACAGTCCACCCTGCCGCCCGGGGGCTGCAGCGGTCATCTCGGCCTCGTGGACCTCCTGGAATTTGTGGGATTCGCTATCAGCCCGTTTCCGCTTGCGGCCAGCCGCGTCAGGCGACTCATTTTCGTCTGTCAGTGGCGTCTCGTCCTTGTTAACCACCGCCAGGCCTTTGTCCGTCATTGTCGGTCCTGGAGTGTCCCCTATAATCACGTCGGGCGTCGCCGCTGCTGCCTCCGCTAGTGAAATAGTCGTATCTCGTGGACCATGCTCGGTCTTTGCCTTCTCCATCCCATCATATTTGGCCACGGCGCGCTCGAAAAAGTCTTTGACGTACGCCTTGACCTTTTTCTCCTGTCGCGATGAGATCGTCGTTGGATCCTCCACCCGACGGTTTTTGAAGTCAGACGCCACCAGTTTCTTGCTGATTTCTTTTGCAAGTTTCTTCAACTCGTCCTTTGGTAGCCGATTCCGAAAGCGGTCCATAACACCCCTAATGTGAGGCGAGAGCTGAACGGTTAGAGCCACACACACACACACACACACACACACACACACACAACATACCGTGTTTTCGTAGATCCGCATCTGCTTCTCAACAGGGTATGATCGCCATCGGTCTTTCTTCGTCTCGGCTGCCGGCGATTGTGTCGTATATGCTGCTGCAACGCCCTTTGGCGATGGTCGGGGCGTCTCCTCCTTGACAATGCTATTGATAATCTCCTGCACGGCGTCGTTCTTCTGCTGTGCTCGCGATGGTGCCTTGTCTGTCGGCTGTGTTGGTCGCTGCCATGTCGGCGCCCGGCCCTCCGCATAATAGTAAGTGGTGCCATTGGCGTCGGTAGTCGCATACCAACCGTTAGGCAGTCCATGACTTGCTCCCACCACTGCCGTTTGTCCCTGGGGGCCGCGCCGTAGGTTCCGGGGTGAATTGATATTAGGATTATTGTTGTTGTGGAAGCTGGCGTTCCGCTGCGGGATGCTACTGCGTGGGCCCTTGGGCACGGCCATACCGTGGAACGGCGACAAGGCTGAGCGAGGCGCTGGCTGGCGGATGGGGCCACTGTTACTACTGTTGTTGTCGTCATCGTCGGCGCTGGCACCACCGCGTCGTCGGTCCTCGAAAGAAGACACAGTGGGTGCATTCGAGTCAACCTTCTTTCGTGGGATGCGGTAGGCCGTCTCGAGCTTGCTCCATGCATCAAGCAAGTGCCTAGCACCAGCGGCAACGCCCTCATGAGAGGCTGTGATCAGGCCCTGGATGACTGACTCGATATTTGAGTCGGAGATCTTGTTCTTGGTCAGGCGCGGCAGACGGTCGAGCACGTCGAGCACCTGCAGTACCACATTGCCGTCATCGTGAAAGGTCGTCAGCAGGGCGCCGAGGATCTGGTAGCCATGCATGCGCGTGACGCGCTGCAGTACGCGCTCATCGTCGCGAGCGGACTGGATGCGCGCCAGCAGCTTCACGGCGATCCATTTCTCCTTGCACTGCATCAGAGCAGCCATGACTTTGGTGACGCCATCCTCAGCCAGGCCACTTGTCTCCAGGCTGCCGACATAGGCCTCGTCGTCCTCATTGGCCCGCTTGCGGCGCACCGACTTGCGCGCCACAGCCGTGTCCCAGCTATCAGGATCTTCGATGCCGAGCGCTTCGATCGTAGCGGCCGACAGCTTCGTAGCGCGCTCGGTCTGCGTCTTACCGCCAATGAAACCAGTACAGTTGTCCTCGCCGCAGTAGCACGGCTGCGGTTCGGCGCCATAACGGTCGACATTGTAGTCAAAGACAAGCTCTTCGCCGGCCTGGATAGCACGGCCAGCAAAGATGCCCATGCGCAGCTTGTTGCCGACCACCCACTTGTCGACGTAGCAGTTGGGCCGGCACGAGTGGTTGCAGAAGCGGCCCAGGTTGCCCTTGCGCGTGGCGTCGACAAACTCATGCTTGGTCAGAGACATGAAGTAGAAGTGGCGAATACCCTCCTCGTCGTATTGCAGCATGCGGCGCCGGAAGGCCGGTTCGTTGATGACCTCGCCAATGTATTCGTAAATGAAGTCATTGGCTCGTAGCGCCGCATCTGCCCGCAGCCCGAATCCCTTCTTCTCCGTCTTGAACACGGACACCTGTGCATATTGCTTGCGCTGAAATCGTTGATTCTGGCAGGTCTCGCCGCAATTGCAGTCGCCGCGCACACACTCCATCTTGGTCGCCCGGTTGATGCAATCACTGTCCTCGCCGCACGCAATGTTCTGCCCGTTATCTGGGAGTGTGAGTACGAGACAGGCAGTGAGAGAACAGGAGCAGAAAAAGCAAAGAGAAAAACATACCCCAATTCTCGGCACAGTCGCACTCAAAGGCATCGTGGTCCGACGAGCCCATGTGTTTGGAGCCGTACAAACAGTCGGGGATCACCTGGAACTGGCTCTTGGCCTCGGCCGTGGCATCGGGTAGGTGGCCAAAGAAGACGTGGACGGGTGGCCCAACCGACTTGGGCGCCACCGAGGACGACTTGCGGCTGAGTTTTGGCGTGGATGTTGTGTCTGGTGTCGACATGCTCTCAATCGAACCGTTTGAGCCGCTCGAGTCGACCTTTGTGTCGGGGGACGCCGTAGGCGAGGGAGAGACGTTCTTGGAGCCGATGGGCGTCGTCGAGGGACTCCTGCTTTTGTCGGCTGCCGCCGCCGCCTCCCGCTTGACAGCTACCCGTGTGCCATTGCTGCTTCTCGTGGCCGCGAGCGTCATCTTGGTCATAGTTCTGCTGGAAATGTCTGCTGCTATGCGCGCGTCATTTTCGTCCATCGATCATTTGGGAGGTGTCGCGTCGCGTCGTCTCGTCGGTGGTCGTTCTGCCGGCTTCTCTCGCGAAGCGGTAGTGGCCGCGGTGCACCGTAGTCCAGAGCGCGGTTGGACGTAGTAGTGGCAAAGGACTGTCCAGCGAGGCGGCCAGTTAGGGAGATGTCGTGTCTTTATATCGTTTCAGCAAAAGAATGAGAAGGGTTGAAGTACAGTGGAGCGCCAGCAGACGTGTTCTGGCAAGTGCCACCGACTCGGGCGGCCCCAAACAGACAGGAAACAACGGGGAGCGCGGGAAGGAGCGGTCGCGGTCGCGGTTTCTCGCGTCGTTGTAGCTGCTATAAGTCGCGGTCAGAGACTGCAAAAGCCGTATGGGTTTGAGAGATACGGCAGACGCACGCAAAACGGGATTTCGAGGTGCCGGCGTGGTAGAGAATGCGTACCAAAAGGCCCAAAAACCAAAAGGGGGACGAGGATCTTTCGTGGTCGTCGAGGCGTGCCGGCGTTATCAAATTTTCGCACCAAAAAGCGGCAAACACTGCTCTGGAAAGCCGCTATGACGAGGTACACCGCGTCGCGACTGCCGATCCTCTGTCAATGCGAATGCTCTCGAGTTGCGTTTCCTAATTTCTGTCATTTGCCCAGAGACCGAAGGAATCGCTGGAGTGTCCATGCGATCAGACGAACAAAATGTAATGAGTCGAAATGGCGAGCATAGACATATACTATTATTGCTGAGGCCCTTTGCTGCGAGCGATCCGGAACGCGCTGTAACAATACAGTTTTACAGGGCGGCTCAGGCACGTACAGGGCGGTTCAGGCACGTGCAGGGCCGGATTAGCAGTAAATGCGGCACCGACTCACGGCTCTCAAACAAATGTAGCAGTGTTCGTTGCGCAACGCTTTCTCGATTCTTCCTCAGCTCTTCCTCGGCTGAAAGAGCTCGTCCTCGAATTCTTACAGCTCTCTCAGCGAACAATGCCATCAGCTTACACGGTACCTCTGAATGTTCCGCATTGGCGGGCTGTGTAGGTAGTCAACAGCGCCTTGGACTTCTGAAACCATGAAGCACGTGATGCACTTCTCCTTGAACGGCAACAATAGAAAACAATTGTTTTCACATAAACAGGTCTACCCGAAGTGAGTGGTGTAGTAGCCATGCAAATAGACATGGGACATGAGCATGGGCATGGTAGACACAACCGCTTGAGCCAAGAACTGTGCCGCCAGACCGCTACTTTGGAGGCGGGATTCAATGCAGCGCTCTTTGTCCATCTGGCCAGCCGCCGCGCGAAATTGTAGCTTTCTTGCCGTGCGTGGCCTGGACCGCAGGCGTCCTTCGTGTATGTATATCATAAATGTACCGCATCGGCACGTCGTCATTCGGCTGCATGAAAACAGATCTCCATGTGTTCGATGTCATATAGATAAGCCCGACCGTCCACTGACAGCACGCCAGATGCCCGACAAGGACGCCGCGCCAGTCAGTTGGGCCTGTGGTTGCTCCACTGCCCCGGTGAAGCCCAACGATGCCGCCTGCCAACACATCGTGCATGCAAGAATGTGGAGTAGGGCCCCAGACACGACAGTAGGTCGGGCAATAGCAGAAGGAGAAGGGAACAAGGCGAGGGTGCGAGACTGGGGGGTGACGGCATCTATAAGTATAAACGAGCCGGCCGTCGGGTCCGCCCCTCTGGGCGTTTCGGTTTGATCTTGCTTTCGAATCTGGTCGTTTGCCCACACGGCCCGCGCCTTTCCATGCTTTTATATGGGGCAGATCCTCGCCCTGTCCATGTGGCTCTTTCTCAATAATCTCTGACGACAGAAGAACTGCTGGTGTGTGCTCTTTCATGTGGCGACGCGTGGCTGCTAGGCAAGGCCCTTTGGCGACGCGATTGGCAGACAGGACCAGTCACTTGAGCCAGTCACATCTCACAACTGCTTCTGGTCTGATCCTGGCCGCCAAAACTGGCCGCTTGTCCCACTTTTTCCTTGATTCTCGCTCTTGTGTGGTTCCCTTGGTTCTCTGGCTCTCGCCGAGGAGGCCAGACTAGGCGGATGGCCCCGTTGCGGGAAGAGAGGAAGCCAAAAGAGCTCGTGAGCAGCGGCAAGACGACATGTCCCACCCCAAGTATGGCGGGCATGCTCCAACTGGTCCAGCCAAGAATGCTAGGAGGAAACCGTTTCAACCCAACGCCGTCTGTTAAATGTGTGTGATCTTGTGGTCTTTCTTGTGTTGGTCGGGATCCACTCCTCTGATGCCTCTAGGCAGGCCGACGGACGGCAAGGTCGTCATGTCTCAGAAAAGGGTGTGTAGAAAAAGGGTTATGTGCAGAGAGGGAGGACGAAAAGGGCCAAGACTGTCCGATACGAGCGCTTGAGAGTGCTGCGGCGTGTCAGGCGGCTTTGGTTGACCCGTTCCCATTGGCGGGCTTTGCAGAGTGCAGCTGCACATTCACCCTGCATGCACGGCTGCAGTGCGGGCAGTGTATGCAGCAGCGCTCCTTTCGGCAGGCTTAGCTGCAAGCCGCCGATGGCGAGCCATTCCGCCCAGCGCTTCTTGATGGGCCGGTCGTTTTGGAAGCGCCCTTTGAAGGTGAAGTCACTTCCAGGCGAAAGAGCCAAAAGGAAGGGAAGCGACAAGGTGTCGCATATCGAAAGGGAGAGTAAGGCAGATGAAGCGACACGGAGCACATGAAAAAAGGCAAGAAAGTTGAACGCCAGAGGAACCGAGACAAGCCGCGACTTTGTTTGTCAACACCCAGAGGCCGCCGTGGTGAAATTGTTGAGACGCAACAGCCGCTGCATTCTCCAAACGTCTTTGCCGTGTGGGGTAGGGAAATAAATATAGCGGGAAGTGGCAGCACGGGCGGTCTTGCCGCATCAACGCTTTCGGCGGCGGCCTCTGTGCTTTGCTCCCCTGGAAGCCAGGAAGGCGCGACGGAGCTACTCACAGGGGTTTCTCATGCAGGACGCCATACGATGCACAAGCACCTCGCGCATCCACAGCTTCCAAATCGGAAGGAACATGAGGGGTCCCAAGGAACGCCCAGGACAGCAAGAGCAGAGATCGGCAGGCGTGCATGCAAAAATAGCCCCATCCTACTGCTTCTCTCCTCTTGCCACCTCCTTCTTCTCCTTTGTTTTCTGCGCTGCTCTGCACCTTCCTGCATGTTCTCTGCTCTCGCGCGTGTCATCTGCCTGCCATTGACCTTTTCCCACCCTTTCCCTATTCTCTCCATCTTCATCTTACATGCATGACAGCCTATTCCTCTGCCCGCACCGCTCGCATCACCTACCGACCCCTGGTCAACTGCATAGACGAATCGAAGCCCAGGACAGCCTCCCACGCCGACCTGCAATGCTGAATTGTGTCGCCTACTAGCTCCAACCTGTGGCTGGCTACCGGCTTATATTGCAACCTGCAGCATCGCCTTCATTTTCTTCCTTTTCTCTAGATCCATTGCCTTTGTGCTCTCTCTTCCCCTGTTTTGGGGGGGTTCTTGTCTCTGGCACGTCCGCTCCCCCCTCGATCGTGCATGCGCACCGACCAGAGCCCAACAGGCTTTTCTTATCAAGAGCACACAACCCTGTCGCTCCAGTCTCCTCCGTATCCGCGCAATCCACCAGGGCGCTCAGGGGATCAACCCACTTCAGAGCGCGCTTGCTCCAACTTTCGCGTGTCGTTTCAACCAACATCAATACCGGCCTGTCCTAGTCGACCCTGGCCCTTTTGTACCACTTGATTTCCCCCACCGGTCTAATTCTCTCCAGACAAGCCGGCCGCAAGAGTCTGAAGCGCGCAGGGAGGCAGAGCCTAGAGACGTGCTGGCACTTATTGTACAGCTTGGGTCCGACCTGGCCCTACTGTGTGCAGCGCGCTGGATACGGCCCTTTTGTTTGTTTTGTTTCCTCGGTTGCGCCCATCTCTATCAGCCCTGTGATCCCTTTCTATCCGCCAAACCAAACGTCTAGTCGCCTCTCCTGGATCATCCGCCCCCATTAGGCAACTCTTTCTGCCACAGTCACCCTCCGCTCTATCACCGCATTTCCAGGTATTCACATGCCGCTTCACTCCTTGTTGCACTCCCAATGCCTTGTTGGCGCTCGTCTGTGTGTCTTCCGTCTCGCCGCAGCATCGCCACCGCGGCATAGAAGAGGCGCCACCAGCAAGCGGCGGCCCTGCCAGGATGACCAAGCCCTTTGAGGACAGCGAAAAGGTGTGTCACAGATCGAAGATACGTTTGTGTTTTTGTTGTGCGTTGTGCTGCCAAGCCCACCACATGCTGACACGCTTATCCAGCGCTACATGCTCGCGGAGATGATCAAAGCCAGCCAAATCGATCCCGCCGCCGTGGTCGAATTCATTAAAAGCTACACCATTCAGCCAAACTGGATGGACATGCGCTATCCCCATGGTAAGCACAACCGAACAGCCCTTTTACCGGCAGGCCCCGGAGAGCACTGGGGTCTGACGCAGCCTCTCTCTTCTTCACAGGTCGCACACCAAACGAGTGCAAGCAAGTTGCCGAAGGCATGGGCATCGCAGCACCCCCGTCGCAGTTCCAGCCGCAGTACACCCAGCCTTTGCAACACGTCCCATCCGAGACGCTGCAGAATGTCTTCCAGCCGACGCGGCCACTTGCGCCCTTTCCTCCAATCAAACGCAAACCCTCGTTCGAGTCGGCTGAACCGCTGCCGAAACGCCTTGCCGTAGCTGTGGCCGACACCCAAATCCAGCGCCCGCGCGCAGTCAACATCCAGCCACGGCCATCATCAAATGGGCCCCCATCAGTGCCTATACCAACACTTGATACTGCCACACCGTCATCACTGGCTCCGGCTCTGCCTACGGCTCGGAAGCGCGGCCGCCCCTCCAAAGCAGATCGACAAGTGAAGACGCGTGGTCTTCTACCTGGTGTTCCCCCGCCTCTGGCCCCGGCCCCAAAGCACGATCGCATGCCCTCGACGTCAACTCCCCCGCTGGCCGAGTACTCACCACAGCTCTCTTCGTCAAGAGCGTCGTCGGAACCAAAAGCAGTGCTAAGAACGAGACCAGCTACGCCTCAATTGCAGATAGAGGTGGGCCAGAAGCCGGAAAACGAACATTACGACGTACGCGATCAACTTTCTCCTTCTGCCAGCTAGTTCACTTACTTACGGCGATTCGGTTCTCCTCATAGGGCTCTGATTTACGACAGGACACAGGATACTGGAAAGGAAACTCTGCTCCATTGCGACTGGAACAGCCGCATTTGGTTTTGGAAGAGCCGAGGAGCTCATCAGCAGTCCCCGAGCTTGTGGTCCCCCAAATCTTCGAGAGCACTGGCGGCCAGTCACCCGCCCCTCGCGTTGCAGTATCCAGCCTTCTCAAGACAGGCATTCAGGCCACATAAGCAGCGGCCTTTTTTGCTTTCACATGCGATTTTGGATTTTCCGGAACGGCTTCGGATCCGGTAGGAGGCCATCTCCATTCCGCATCTACTGTCGTGTTTACACAAGGCACACGATGATGATTCATGCACATATACCAACGATACTCACCGGCGGTTTCTTTTTTTACGCAAAACAGGGCCCGGAACTCTTCATTTTGGTGCTTCGATCTGCTTGTGATGGCTCTTTGAATTTTAAATTGACCTGATGCTTCTTTTTTGTGCCGTTAAAATTGGCAGTCAATCTTTTTCATTTCTCTTTTTCTACTTTCTTTTCTCCTGTGTGGGTGACGATAGGCATGACTGTAAGATACAACATTTCCATGACGCAATGGCCAGTGCCGAGGCATGCTCCTGGCAGGCCCAGAGTCCGCTTTTGCTTATGGGAGCACATATTTGTTTACAACGATCAATCACAATGAACAAAAAATGGGTTCTATTACATCTTAAATTGGCGATTGTGCAGACGAAAAACGAGCCAGCCGTGAACTCCTCTATTGCTAGCGTCCTCCAGCCATGATGCTGTACGAACAGCCACCCGATCTAGGGAAACCCCGAAAAACAGCACTTTTGGCAGCACCACTCTCTCTCCGGTGCTCGCTACATGAACGTCCCTTGGCCTGTGGGATATCAACTCAACCGATAGTGCGTGAGGCCGACATGTATGGTATTATAATCAAGTAAGGAAATGAAGGGAGATGGAGAGTGGGAAAATGGCAGGAAATGAGAGTTGCTTATGCAAGGAAATGCAAGGAAATGGAGTGGGAGATGAGAGACAAAGAGAACGTATGGGAGGGAAGAAAAAGGATCCGAAGCATCTACCGGTTCTTCTCGAGACTCTGCAGATTGACCAGCTCGGCATAGCGGCCGTTGCGCTTCATGAGCTCGTTGTGAGTGCCCTGCTCGACAATGCGGCCCTGGTCGAACACGTAGATAATGTCGGCCTTTTGAATGGTGCTGAGACGGTGGGCCACGGCGATTGTGGTACGGCCCTTGGCGGCCTTGTCGAGGGCGGCCTGGACGACCTTTTCCGACTCGCTGTCGAGGGCCGAGGTGGCTTCGTCCAGCAGGCTGTCTTGTTAGTACTTGTAGGTGTCGAATGCACAAACACGGAACAATGGTGGACTCACAGAATCTTGGGATCCCGAATCAAGGCGCGGGCAATGGCAATGCGCTGCTTCTGGCCACCCGACAACAGCGCACCCTTGCTACCGACGAGCGTGTTGAAGCCATCGGGCAGGCTCATGATAAAGTCGTAGATATTGGCCTCACGGCAGGCAAACTCAACGGCCTCGTCCGTCACCTTGTTCTCGTCGAGCGCGCCCAGCAGAATGTTGTCGCGGATCGTGCCCATGTACAGTGTCGGCTCCTGCGAAACGAGGGCAATGCCGCGGCGGTACGCGTTGACATTGAGCGTCGAAATGTCGTGGCCGTCGAGGAAGACGCCGCCGGAGAGCGGGTCGTAGAAGCGCTCGAGCAATGCGATCGTGGTCGACTTGCCGCAGCCCGAGGCGCCGACGAGGGCAACGTACTGGCCTGGGCGCACCGCCAGGTTGAGGCCGCGCAGCACCGGCTGCTCGAGGCGCGTTGGGTAGCGGAAGTGGACGTCGCGGAACTCAATGTGGTCAAACGACGTGACCTCGGCGCCCTCCTCCGACCAGGCGTCAATGGCAACGGGGCGCTCAAACAGGTGCTTGAGTTCGGCACTGGCCTGCTTGGCCTTGCCCATGTCGGGCGCAAACGAGAAGAATGTGCCGGCGGACTGAGCACCAAAGATGACGGCCGAGAAGACGACAAAGAAGCTGAACATGGTGTACTCGCCTTCGGACAGCAGCTTGCCGCCGTACCAGAAACCGAGCGCCAGCACGAGAAAGGTCAGCGACTGCGACGCCGCGTACAGCAGCGACGAGCGCAGTACCGATGTCGTCGACGTGCGCAGCTGCGCCTCCAGGCTCTCGCGATAGTGGTTCACTACATCGTCTTCGCGCGTCAACGAGGCTACGGTGCGGATGGCTGTAATGGCCTCGCTAGCGTAGCTCGCCGAGCCCTCGTACGCCCGCTTGGCACGCCGCTGGTAGTGCGCCAGCATCCAGAAGCGGAAGTAGCCGCAACCGAGAAGCACCGGGATCGTGGAGGTGCAGACAAGGGCCAGCTTCCAGCCAATCGAAATAGACACGGCCAGCGCCGCAATCAGCGTCGTGCCGACCGTCAGCAGGGTGCCGAGACTGGCACCGCTCAGGCCGGCGACGTGAGTGACCTCGGTCGACAGGAACGACGTCAGCGCGCCCGATGTGTTCTCGTCGCGGTCGAAAAAGGCAATGTCCTGGCGCAGCATGGCCCGGAAGGCACGGTCGCGAGCGCGGTGCACCAGCCGCTCCGAGCACAGCGCAAAGATGGCGCCCTGGACGCTAAACGACAGCAGCTGCACCAGGCCCAGCATCAGGTACATCAGGCACCAAAAGTGCGCGTCGTGCCGCACCTGGTCGCGGTTCTCGTCCGTGACAACCACCGACAGCGTGCTGATCTGCTTGGCAAAGAAGACGGCCTGGGTCGGGTTGCCGCCACCGCAAATGGTCGAAAAGACCAGAGCCACGCACATCAGCGGCCACTCCTTGGTGTTGAAGCCGACAATCAGTCGGATCAGCTGGCCCAGGCTGTACTTTGCCGCTTCGTCCGTCTCAGGCTTGCGCGCCTTGGCTGCCAGGCTCGACACCGACTGCTGCGTCGCAGAGCGGTGCAGCTTCTTGGCAATGTTGTCGTCGTCGGGGTCCACGGCAAGGTCGGGCGTCGTCGTCGTACCGGCCGCTGCTTCCACGTCGTCCGTCTCCTTGTTGCCGATGCTGCCGCTGCTGCTAGACGCCTTGCGGACCAGTGCCAACTCGGTCTGCGCATCCAGTGCGTCCTGCTCCGCCTGTTCCGCTGCTGTCGGCGCAGTGACCGCTGCGATGCTCTGCGCTGCCACCAGCCTATAGTACGCGCCGCGCCGCTCGATCAGCTCGTTGTGGGTGCCCTGCTCGACGATGCGGCCCTCGGACATGACAACAATGTTGTGCGCGTCCTTGATAGTGCTCAGCCGGTGCGCAATCGTAATGGTCGTGCGGCCCTCGGACGCCACGTCCAGCGCCGCCTGCACGACGCCCTCGGAGCGCGTGTCGAGCGCCGACGTGGCCTCGTCCAGCAGCAGGATCTTGGGATCGGACACAATGGCCCGCGCAATGGCGATGCGCTGCTTCTGGCCACCGGACAGTAGAAAGCCGCGCTCACCCACGTTGGTCTCATAGCCTTCAGGCAGGCCAGTGACAAAGTCATGCGCGTTGGCCTTGCGCGCGGCCGCCTCGATCAGCACGCGCTTCTCCTCGATATCGGCGTTCTCGTGGCGGCTGCCAATCAGGCCATGGGCAATGTTTTCAAAGATCGTCGTGCCAAAGAGGATGGGCTCTTGCTGCACCAAAGAAATGTTCTGGCGCAGCCAGCGCAGGTTGAGTGTGCTCGTGTCGCGGCCATCCAGGTATACCGTGCCCTGCACCGGCTTGTAGAAGCGCTCGACGAGGCCGACAATGGTCGACTTGCCCGAGCCGGATGCGCCCACCAGCGCCGTCGTCTTGCCGGCCGGAATGTCTAGCGTCACGTCCTCCATGACAACCACCTCGGGCCGCGAGGGGTAAATGTGCTTGATGTGCTCGAGGCGGATGTAGCCCTCGAGGTGCTCAATGGTGCCGCCCTCGGTCGAGCTCGGGTCGAGGCAGGACATTCGGTCAATGGTGTTGTAGATCTTGGCGGCAGCGGCCAGGCCGGTCGTAAAGGCCTGGATGTTGGGCGCAACGTTGCCGAGATTGAAGGCGCCAATCATGATGGACATCATAACGGTAATGACCTTGGACAGCGGGATGACGTTGTCAAGCAAAAAGTTGCTGCCGACGTAAAAGCCCAGGCCATAGTTGAGGTACAGGATGCACATCATGGAGGCAATCATGCAGGCCAGCGTGGCCTTGACGCGGAAGCCGTAGCCCTCGGCGCGGGTCAGGTACTCGTTGTAGCGGCGGGCCAGGCGGTCCTGGGTGCCAAAAGCGACGCTGTTGCGGATGGAGCTGATGACCTCGTCGGCCACGCTGCCGCCCTCGGCGTAAGCAGCCACGGACAGCTTGCTGTACTTGACAATAAAGCGCGAACCGCCGCCCATGACCGAGACGAGAGCGACGACGGTCGAGAGCATGATCAACGTCATCTTCCAGTACTCGATAAAGCCAATGACAAAGGCAGCCACAAAGGTGGCGGCAGCGGCCAACGTGAGGCCAATCTTCTCCGAGATGCCCTCCTGGACCAGGTTCGTGTCAGCGGTAATGCGCGTGGTGACCTCGCCGGCGCCGAGCTTGTCGAAAAAGGCAATGTTCTGGCGCATGCAGCTCTCGAGGTAGTGCTCGCGGATCTTGGAGCTGATGTGCTCGCCGGTGTAGATGAAGCCGACGGTGGCAATGTAAGTGGTGACAAACTCGCCGATGGCCAGGTACACAAAGTACAGCACGAGGTGCGACATCTTGTGCATAAAGGCGCTCTGTGACAGCGTGCCCTGAAAAAAGTCTTCGAAGCTGCCCTGCAGATTGCCAAAGACAACGGTCATCAGCGGCAGCGCCGCGCCGGACGCGATGCCGCACACGGACGACACCGCCAGAATGACCTTGTCCGTGGTCGTGGCATAGCGGTACAGCGTGCGGAAGCCAACCTTGACGTCGGGCGTGAGAATTTGTTGCCGCAGCACCTCGGCCTCGTCGGCCGGCATGTCCTTGAACGGGTCATCGGCGGCGTCCTTACCGGCAGACGGCTGCTTGATCTGCGAATCCAGCTTGACGAGCTGCTGTGTTGTCCCGGGGCCCGTCGAGTCTTCTTTGGACAGCCGTTTCTCCGCCGAGTCACAACGGCTCGAGGCTGACCGAGGCGGCATCACGGCCGTGTTGGCCGACTCCTTCTCGGACAGACCGTTGTCGGCCATGGTGTTGCACGTAAATGGCTGTTGGCGTACTTATGTTTGGCTGTGCGTGTATTGGGAATAGTAAGCACAGCACGAGGCTGGCGCGACAGAGGGCAGGAGAACACCAATCCGGATTGCTGGAAGCGCTGTAAAACAGAAAGAATCAAAAGGAGCGTATGCGAAGAGAAGGCCAGAGCGAGCTTGGCAAAGGCGCGTGTAAGCTGGGATCGCCAAGGAGAGTGATGATTTCCTGGGAAAAGATCGCTGGGCGGGGGACGGATATATAGTGCAAAGAAGCGCTAGGCGACAACTTTAAAATAACAAATCAAGCGATAGCCAAAGGAGCCACCACTGTCTTTTCCATGCTGGTGGGTAACTGCAAGGTTACTTGTTTTCTGTTTTCTCCGTATCTCTGCTGTGGTTTTGCGGGGGCACGGACGTCGGTAAGTCCTGTCCCCGGGGGAGCTAAGGCCAGGCAAACGGACGCTCGCACTCGTCGACCGAATGGAATCTTTCCGTGTCTTACTTTTGCTCTTTTGGGGCGGTCTGTCGGCGCCGTTGATCCTTGTCGCTTAACCGCCGGGTGGTCGTATCCCGGGCTACCAATCGATCGCCGGCTGAAGGAAGCCCTGAGAAGACAGTAGGGAGAATCGAGCCCGTCCAGAGCAGAAAACGAAAATGGAAAAAGAAGAGGAAAAAGAATATTGGCGCAGAGCGTGACAATGTCCGCCTGCCAAAATATGGCAATCAGCAAGTGTCTTACTCAATCGTGCCTGCCGTTCGGGGGCGGCCTCGCAAAATCCCCCGACCGAATGCACTACGAATACGATTCACATTCACTGTGTTGCCTAGCACCAGTGGCCCACCAGCCCTCGCGCTCTGGTGCTGCTTTGGGCAAGTCAATCGCCAGCCCTGTAGCGGCCTGGCTCCACGTCATCTCGCCCCAGAGTCGCCATGTGGCTCAACGCCCTCGCTCTCGCTTTCGTTTACCCGTTTAGAATGCGCCAGAATGAATCACATTCTGTGTCGGAGACCGGAGGCAAAACACGGACTTTACACAAGAGCAGGAGTCGGGTAATACGTGTGCGAGTCAACCTTTATTACTGCAGAGTCTAATAAAAATAAGGAGCCCTTCTCTCTAGTCGGTCAGCCATGAGATCTCGGGGCTTCTATCGTCCGCAATGCCACGACGCGCCTGGGGCCAGCCGTTCGTGATCCGCAATCCGCAGCCCGCAGCCCGGGCCCGTGGCAGCACCAAAAGGGAAGACGACAGCATTTTCGGGACCGGTGCTCCTACGAAAAGGGGCCCGCCCCGTTGTAACGACTCGTGTATCTTATCAAGATTGTGCTTGTGTAATCGCATATCGCATAGGTACGTATCCTTCAACGCGGGGTCGCTTGGCCTTGCCGTTTCCTCCGACACTTTGCCACGCCTAGCCTTGCGACTTCGCCAGACTGTCCTCATCGGACTGTGCTCAGACAACCGCAAGCACAACATCGCTACAATCTCTGCTCTAACAACCGCCTTCTCATTTCACCATGCACCTCGACCGCCTGCTGGTGGCCGCCGGCCTCCTATTGCTGAGCGCTCCCGCCACAGCTACGCCCAAGAATATTCTTCTCTCTGATGTATGTCAACTCTGTTCTCCCCCTCGTCCCACCTCCCCCTCCCTCGCCGCTTCCTCTAACGCCCTCCTCCCCAGGTCGAGTCCCTTACCTTCCGCGCTGGCAAACGCACCACCCACCGCCGCGTCCCCGCCATCCCCCAGCTCACCTGCTCCGCCTCCCCCTCGTCCATCTGCAACATCCACACAATTGACGTCATGCGCTGCACCAACGCCGGGGCTGGCTACGATGCCCAGGACATCCAGTGGTCCTGCACTGCCGAACTGCCCCCCGAGGTCCGCCTCGGCACCACCGACGTCGTCTGCGAGGGCTACGCGAACCGCGACGACCCTTATGTCCTGCGCGGCAGCTGCGGCGTCCGCTACCAATTACTGCTGACCGAGTACGGTGCCCAGCGCTACCCTGACCTCGCCCGGAAAAGCCCCGGCAGCACCGCGAGCCGGCGCAGCGGCTGGTGGCTTGTCGGCCTGTTAGGCCTACTGGTCGGTTGGCTGTTCTTTTCGACCCGTGACGTCACGGGGGGACGAGACGGTCGAACCCGGTGGACGAGCTGGCGGGGACCGCACGGCGGCGGCGGACCAGGTGATGGGCCGAGTGGTGGCGGTGGCGGCGGCAGCGGCGGATGGGATTCTCCACCACCACCATACTACCCCAAGACCTCTGATCAGCAATGGCGGCCGGGCTTCTGGAGCGGCGTTGCCGCGGGCGGCGCCGCCGGATACGCCGCCAGCCAGATCAACAACAGAAATGAGGGCTATGGCCAGGCTGGTCCGTCCAGAAGACAATCGCCGCCCTCGAGCAGAACCACCTCCTCGGCGCGCTACCAGAGCACCAGCTATGGTTCCACGAGTCGCCGGTAGCACTGGCCGACGGACATGTTTCACAGGCAGCACCGAATACACCCAAACAAATCTCCAGACATTTGCGTAAGCCAGAGCTTCACCCGGCTCCCGAATCACCTCACCCGTCGTTGTACAAGTAGTAATACATAACTCAAACAACACAAATCCCCCCCCAAACAGAAAGCATCAGAAGGCGTTCGGAAACCAGAAAGTAGGTGACGCCCTCCCTTTTCCGAAAACGTATCGTATACCGTACACCCAGGGCTTTCGCCATCCAGAACACAAAATGTGGTGAATACACAAAAAAGTATATGCGTGCGGCTGCGAGGCGCAAAGGTGCAAGCACAACAGCCGCGCCAGACTCCCTCCTGTCGCTTGCACTCGTCCGCAGACCGAAATATAAAATAAAAAGTACAAGAAATGGAAACCTGCAACACCTACAGCATGGCTCACAAGTGCGCTGTCATGACGTCCATCTTGTCAAATGCCTTGTTGCATGTCGGGCATTTTCTCATCCGGTTGCTCAGCCGTGCGTCAATGCACGACTGGCAAAACACGTGGCCGCACGTCTTGATGATGGCGTTCTTGAAATCGTTGCGGCACACCGAGCAGAGTGCAAATTTCTGTCCGCCAGTTAGCAGGCCGCACCCAGTATTCCAACCATGATTCTTCCTCGGAACTTACCCTCAGCATCTCCTCTTCTTCTGATGAGTTGGCCAGACACTTTGTTTTCCAGCTGTCCCGGTCCTTTTGTAGGTGGCCTATCCGCACCTTGAGCTTTTCCAGCTCTGTCTCGTGGGCGGCCGCCTGCTCCCGCATCGACACATTGGCCGTGTCGCGGGCCTTGACCAGGTTCGTCAGCTCCATAATCTGGCCCTTACTCGACTCGAAGCGCCTCGATATGTCCAAGTTGGTCGTCTTGAGCACCCGGCTCTCGTCCGATACCATCGTGTTGGATTGCCGGAAGTCCGCCAGCTGCTTCTCGAGGTTGCTCAGCAGCGACCGGCTCTGTGATTCGACCTCCTTGAGCGATGCAATAATCTCCGAGCTCTTGCTGTTCTGGTGCCGCAACGTCCGGATCTCTCCGTTCCGAATGTCCATGTCCTTGCGCGCTGCAAAGTATTTTTGGTCGGCCTTGGCCTTTTCCAGAGTCAGGATCGTCACCCGCTCCTCCAGCGCCGCGAAGTCCATCACCTTCTTCTGCGCCAGGCCGATCGCCCGCTTGTACGCCTTCTCCACCGACGGCATCTCGGCCTGGATCAGAGCGTAGTCCCGTTCCAGCTTCAAAAACCGCTCCCGCAGCTCTCCCGGCGACAGAGCCTCCACCTCCTCCTTGGTCGTCGTCCTGCTGCTCTCCTCGTTCGATCGAAGCCGCTCCACTTCCAGTTCTAGTGCTGCTATGCGGTCGTCCTTGGCGCTGGCTAGCTCCTTCACATGATCAAAGGCCGTCCGCTCCTGGTCCTGGCTCGCCTTGCGGATCTGCACGTCGGCCACGAGCTCGTCTCGCGCGGACCGGATCCGCGTGAGGTCCTGCTCCTTGGTCTGTATTTGGTCTTCCAGCTCGCCAATGACCGCTTGCGTCTCCGTCTCCAGCTTTGTCCGGAACGCCGTTCTCTCCGTCTGCAGTTTCTCAATCTCTTCGCGCAGCTGCCGGTTCGTCGCCTCCAGGTGGTTCGCTCGTCTTATGAGATCCTCGTTCTGGTTCTTGAACTGCTTGAACAAGTCCGTCCGGGCGTAGTCCTCCTCCGAAACCGTCTCCCTCCTTGCGCGGAGCGCACTGTTCTCGTCTTGAGCAGCCTTGAGATCGACGAATAACCGCTCCAGCTGTTCTTTCTGTATCGCTATCGCGGCCTGCGCCTCGTCATGCTTGCCTTGCAGGACCAGTATATCTGCCGAACTTGCCGCCGAGCCCTCTGCGCCATTTTCTGCCGCCGCCCGTGGTGTAACGTGTGATAGCGCCTTCTCCTCCATCTTTTGCACTTGTAAGCTGCGCATCCGGTCGAGTCTCTTCTCTGCCTTAATGTACCGCAGAGTCGCAGTGTCGAGCTGTTGCGATATGTCTTCCTTGTCAGTCTCAAGGCGATCCAACTGCAATGCGTATTGCTTCTGGGCAGCCAGCAGCGTCTTTATCTGTGTTTCAAGCTCGGTCACCTCGGGTTTGACGGCTTCGCGCATGCCTGCGAGTCGGTTGAGGAGTATCTCCATCCGGGACTTGACTGCCTTTGTCTTCTCGCCCAAGTGCTTCTGGAAATCGCGGCTATCCTTGAAGCTAAGCGCAGACGGGTACGGATGTTCTGGACGCTGTCAGCATGGAGGCAGGAAGCAACGTGCGGCAAGGCTGCGCACCTTTCGAGTCCGGATAGCTGGAGACGGTCCCCTCACAGAGAAGTTCTATTTCTTGCAAAAGCTGGGGCTTGGGTCAGTCGACTGTCTGCAAGCCGGAACGTGTGGACGCCGCCAAGGTGTGAATGCGCGTACCTGGAGAACCCACGCATCCGTGATACGGATGTGGTCATCATGATACGTCGACCGCTTTTGTATCTCCTCGATCCGAGACTCTAGTGTCGCCTTTTCTCTTTTGTACTCGTTCATCTGGCGGATTAGGGCATCTTTTTGGAAGTCCTGGAAAGGCCGGGTTGTCAGCAAGCGTCCATATGAGTGCAGCAGCTTCAGCCAAAGGCCTGGGAACGCGCGTTGGGGTGTCGGGCGGGCGCAAAGTGCAGAGGTCAAAGTGGAGGGGAGGAAGGGCCCTTGAGGGTCTATGCCGCCGCCGGCGCATTAGCTTGGAAACCGGTGCGGTGGACACCTCGAGGAGGGAAGGCAGACTCTGGACAGTACAAGTCCGAGGAGGCCAAGGGAAGAATGCTGGTGGCGCAAAGGAGGGGGAAGACGGATGCGCGTTTTTCTGAGACAACGACGCGTGCAAGCGCCCGAAACGAGCCGCCATGCAGCATCCTGTCCGAGGGTCGGGGAGCAGAAGGGGGAAGAGTGAGCCCATGTCGTGTGATGCCTTACCTCGATCCACGCCTCGTCTTTGTAATCGCCGCTGTTGTCGTCCTTGGCCCGGCTGCCGCCGCCATTCACGGCTTGTCGCTTACTTGGTGGTGCATACTCATCGGTGTCGGCAATGGCCGGCCTCTTCCGGTCCTCCATCTTGACGACGGCGGCGGGATGAGTCGGCAAGACGGTATGGGCAGTGGCAATAGGCATGAGAGGGGGTCTCGACGTGGATAAGCGCACGTGAAGCGAATTGCGATGCGAGTCGGACGAAAAGCACGAGGCCGCGGGAACAGGCGGGTCGAAGAGCAGACACGAGAGATGAGGGGGGTGATAGGCACGATGGCGCGAGGCCCAAGGGAGGGAGGGATGCAAGCAGCGTAAAACCGGAACAAAGATAGGGGAGGAAAAAAGCGAGGGACGATCAAGAGGCAAAGACGGGAGCCGAATAGCCGTGTAGAGACAGAAGCCTGGCGCAGTCAACCAGGGGCCGCGGTGGATGCGAACATGGAGTGCGAGGACGCCGATGTAGACGGAGACAAGGGCGCGTGAGTCGATGGCAAAAGTTGGGAGCAAAGGAGAGAACAAAAGTTCGCCGGCGGAGGCAGATGGAAATTTTGGCGAATTCAAGACCAGAGAGGCGTGAGCGAGGAGAGGAAAAGGAGCCAACCAGAAACGGCAACAAACGACGCTATCCCGTTTCAAGATGGCGCGGCCAGGAATCGTTGCCTTATCGCTCCAAGTGGGGGCCGTATTATCTAAGCCGCCTCTACGACGAATTGCACAAAGGATTTTTTTTTCTAGGCGCTTTTGCCATTTGTTTCTCCTCCTCCTCTTCCACCAACGATATGTTCCTGTCCACGGCCGCCACGCACGCCGACACCCGTTCTGCAACCACCGAACCGCGCGACACGCAGGCACCAAAGCCTGTACGGCAGATGGCCATTACCACGCCACGTCTTCAGCCAGCGGCAGCCAAACGAGAAACCCAATCATCATATCCTAATACAGCGGCAGAGCGCGATCCACCCTTTCGAAGACCACCATGAGTTCCATGCTCAAGAAAAAGGGCGGTCTTGCCTTCAAGCCCAAGGTCCCGGCTGCGCGAAGAGCCGCCGCTCCTGCGGCCGCCGCCGCCGCTCCGTCTATTCTCCACCCCTCCACAACAATCGCGCGCGATCAACCGACAACAAACAAGAGCCAGCCCAAGCCCGTCGCTTCTACTGCCGTCATAGTCACACCCACCTCAGCTCCTGAGCCTACTCCGTATGTTTCGGCTGCGCGCCCGACGCCGACTCAGACAAGAACCCCTCAGCCCACTACATCATCCACCCCAACACGGCTCCGCTCGACGGCCCGCACGTCGATCTCGGCCCTCATCTCCCAAGATGTACCCGACATCGCTCCGTCTCCGGCTCTGTTGCCTACACCCCCGCCCACACGGCCTTCGCCGCGACAGACTCGGGGACGGCGGACCCCGGCGGCTCCGGTGGCCCCGGCGCCTGTCGAGCCGCCATGGGCACCAGTTCCATCAGTGGCCGGGCAAGCACCACAGCTGACGCCGCCATGGACACTGCAGGATGCGCCTGTAGCACGGCGGACCCGTATTGCCATTAGCAGTTTGCTGCAGAGCGAGGATGCAGTCGACAATGTCAGCAACTACCCAGCCCTAGCAGCACGCGCTCCGCCGCCACTAGAACCGATGGCAACACGGAGCCGTCGCTCAGCGCCCAGAGATACGGTGCCACCACCTGCAACCGCTTCGCAAGCACCAGGCCGAGACGCTCGGACAGCCACCGCTGCTATCACTACAGACGGTCCTACCCCGACTAAACGGAGAACCACTCGCACAAGCGCCAAGGCCTCGCTGATAGGAAGCATGGAAACCGATCTAGCACCTGCCCAGGCGAAAACGCCAGTCAAGAGGAAATATACAAGGAAGGCGCCTTCTGCCAGTGCAACAGGACATGATGGCAGTGCGGCTCCAGCTCCGGCTCCGGCCCCGGCCCGGCCACGACAGAGCCGGAAGCGTGCCACAACGGCAGACGGTAACGAGAGGGCGACGCCCACCGCGCCGAAGCGGAGCCGCCGGGAGCGGGACGTGACACCGGAAGATGCAGAATCCCAGACGGTGGACCACAGCGAACTGAAGATGGAGGACCTCACCAAGGACCTGCGGATCGGCAAGAAGTTTAGCCGACACGACGAGCTCGTCGACCGTCTTCGAGAAAAGCGCCGGCAGTATCGACTGGACCGGCAGCTGGGAAAGAAAAAGGGTCAAGACGGCACGGCTGCCGGGGCGACTGGTTCGCAGGCCAACGGCGGCAACAGCGAGGCCGGGCAGATGACCGCCGGCGAGGCGGCTACAACGCGTTCATCGGGGGTGAGCATGTCTGATGCGGTAGCCGCGGCAGCGTCGGTCCTGGCCGCAGCGACACGACGGCCGGGCGACGGTCCCGTGGCGGGTCCCCAGTTTGAAATCATCGACGGCAACATTGTGGTCAACCAGGCATCGCTCGTGCACGACCGACACGCAGCGGCGGCGGCGGCAGCCGGCGAGCTCGAAGAGGTGGAGGAAAACGACTTTACGCGCCAGACGACGTCCAATACGTACCTCAAGCCGGGCAAGCTACGGGGACCGAACGCATGGACCGAGGCAGAGACGGAGCTGTTTTACCGCGCCCTGAGCATGTTTGGCACAAGCTTTGACCTGATTTGCAACTGGTTCCCGGGCAAGTCACGGCGGCACATCAAGATGAAGTTCAACCGCGAGGACAAGCTGCGGCCGGACCGCATCACGCAGGCGCTCGTCGGCCAGCACAAGGTGGCCATTGACGTGGACGAGTACATCTCGCGTACCGGCCTGACGCTGCATGCAACCGAGACGATTGACGCCGAGTACGCGCAGCGCCAGGCCGAGCACGACGCGGAGCAACAGCGGATTGCCGACGATGCAGCCGAGCTGCTGCGCAAGAAGCGCGAGGCGTTGTTTGGACCGCGGGCGGGCGGTAGTGGCACCGGAGCTGGAGCCGGGAATGGTCCTGGAAATGGCACTGGAAATGGCAGTGGCAGTGGCAGTGCCGGCGCAGGCTCTGCGGACGCCAATGATCCGCTTGGCGGTGCCGCCTCCGCGGCCAACCCGACCGAGCTAGACGAGAACGAGGTCGACGAGACGGACCTGGCTCCAACGCGTGGCCGTCGGGGCGGTCGCAGCCGCGGCAAGGTAAACGGCATGCGGGCGGCGCCAGCGAGTGGATTTGGGATATGAATGGCGAGACAAGTTTGAGATCTGAGCCTGATCTTATCAGAGACATCTCGAAAACATGTCGAGACAAGCGTTTTATGGTTTTGGTATTGGTTGCACTTTGATACCCGCAAATGGACTGGATGGATAATAAGGGCTTGGAATCGGGTCGGTACATTCCAAGCAGCTGCAGCGTTCTTCACTAGTCGTGTTTGTTGTTCCTGTATAGTTGATTCTTCTGTAGAGACTGCGCTGGTGGTGTCGCAGCATAGTTGAATGGAAATACAACTCAAAAGGGATGGCACAGCAAGCACGGGAACAAGCAGTGGGAGGAATGGGGACACTTTGGCATTTGGCAAGCACTAGTCAAAGAAGCGGTGCGCTTTCCTTCTGCCTTCCTTTGCCATCCACCGGTCAGTCCGATACACCCCAACAGAGTGGAACGCCTTTCCTGAAACAAAGAGATCGCAATGAGACCACAGACTTGGTCTCGTCTCGACCCCGTCCCAACCTCGCCTCTTCCGTTCCCGCCCCCCCTCCATGTTATTCGAACCGATTCTCCGATCCTCGGTTTTCCGATGCGCAAAAGAACAGTGTTGTTTGGGTATTCCACAGCCGATATTGTTAGTGATTTTTAGGGTTTCGGGTAGGCCACTCGCATCGTTCTGCAAACGTGCGGCATCTGCGGCATTTGCAACGTCTTTGGTGTCTAGTTGTCCGGCAGATCCTCGTCATCCGGTTGGTCAAACAGAAAGTTTGCCGCCAGCTCCTCGTTCTTGTCACACGCAAAGTATGCCTGGATGGCCTGTTCCCGGTCGAATCCAAGACGGCAGAGCTGTGTTGTTAGTATATATCCTTGCAAATCTCGCATCGCCTCTAGTCGATCAACGGCACTCACACGTTCAATAGCATCCCGCTCCTCTTCTGTCACCGAAATGGCCTGCGCGCCAGGCGGCAGGGGAGCATCATCCTCGTCACCATCCTCACTCAGCAGGCCCAGAAACTGATCGGGGTTTTGCGCAATCAGCTGGGCCAGCTGCGGGTTGCCGGCGCCCAGCTGCTGCAGGATTGGCTCAAGCATATGCGGTTGCTGCTGGACCACCTGCCGCAGTTGCTGGAATTGCGCATTGTGCCGCAGGAAATCGAGGTTACCCAGGCCCTGGCCACCAGCGCCTGCCGCTGCCGCTGCCGCTGCCGCCGCAGCAGCCGACGGCTGACTAGCGGCGCCAGCTGCCCCACGGCTCCCTCCCTGGCCGTGTTGGGCTGCCAGATCAAACAGGTTCACGCCTGCATTATCGGCAGCGGCGGCGGGGGCAGTAGCAACAGGCGCAGGGGCCGCAGCCGCCACTCCAGGGGTCGCAGCCGCCGGGGCAGCCGGTTGCTGGAGGTTGTCCGGAATACCCTGAATGTGTCAGCCACGCCAAGCGTCCAAAGATCACGGCACCCACAGTTAGCAAATACTCGACGGCACGGTCGGGGTTGTTGTACGCCGCGCGCATCGCTGCATTGATCTGGCTGCGCTCAAAGCCCATCGCCTCCATGTTCGCAATAGCCTCTTGCAGGGCCGGGCCGATGGAGAAGGAGTTGGGGTCGGAGAACCCTGCCGGTTGGCCAGCGCGGCCAGCCGGCGTCGGTGTCGCTGCGACCGCGGGGGGCGCTGCAGCGGGGGCGGCCACTGGGGCAGCTGGCGTGGCGGCAACGGCAGCGGCGCGGGCGGGTGTCGCCGGAGAGGCACTTGCTGCGGACGACTCGGCCGGCGGAGCCTTGGGCTGTAGGAGACAATGTCAGCTTGAGCGCAAAGCGCCTCGATCCCATGCCAACGCACCTTGTTCACCACGCAAACCACAAAGCCCTTCTCCTCAATCTTATACGACGCGACAGTGTCGTCATCCTTGAGGATCTTTCCTGCAAGAGGAAGCCGGATCAGCATGTCACCGGTGCAACCACGAGCCCACACGTACCCGAATAGATAAGCTTCTGTGTTTTTGGTTCCCAGCCGCGCTCTTCCGCGATCTTCTGCTTGACCACGCCTATCTGTGAGGTCCTTGTCAGCTCGTGTCGCGCCTTTTGCCACGGTCAAGTGGCAGGGGAAATGAGGCTGGAGCGTTGCCAGGGCGGGGGTTGCCAGTGGCCGGAGCTCTTGGGGCTGGCAGCCGGCAGCTGCTGGACGGGCAGTAGGCAGATGCAAAGGATGACAAAAGATAGGAAAGAGGTCTGGACACATACCGTCTCCGAGGGCTCGATCTCGATGACGAATTTTTGCTGCTTGAGGTCCTGCACAGAAAATCAGGTCAGCCATGATCCCACTAGAGCGACAATACGGCGCGTCTAGAGTTCCAAGATCTCTCTCGATCGGAAGCGGCTGTCGCAGCGGTCGTCGGCTGCGGCACGTTTCGGGAATGCGGTGAGTTCTTCTGCCTGTCCTCACCTTGAATGTCACCTTCATGACGGGCAACCTTTTTGGACTCTAGGGAAGCTGAGGAGGGGTCCGATAGTGTGCAAGGGCGGATTAGAGGAATGGAGCGTCCAAAGGGAAAAAAAAAAGAGTCGGCAAGCGCCCGAGAGCTGTCAACAGGAATGTTGGGAGATGCGATGCCGCCGCGCGATGATTGTCAGGCGGATTGGAAAGATCGGAGCAGATAGACAGAGAGCGGAGAAGAGGAGAGAATGCTGGCTGGAGCAGTCTGGCGACGTTTGGTTCTGCCTTGAAATGCTGCGGTTGCGGTGCAATGGGCGATTTTCGGCGGGTGGAGATAGTGAGTGAAGGTGTGGCCAGTCAGCCTGCCAGGCCTGGACGTTAGTGTGCACGAGTCGCTACGACGCAGCTCGCTAGGGCCACTCGTCACTTGAACTCACTTGAACAAGGCAACAGCGCTAGCGCATTTTTAGTGGCGGGCCACGAGCGCATGGCGTAACATGCAGCTGCCTGGATCCAGAGTAAGCGCATCCACATAGCCGATATTCGTGTATCCATTTTTCTTGGTTGTTGCATATAAGACAGCGTACACTATACAAGCATATTTCCCTCCTCGTTGCCGATGCAGTCTACTTCCCCCACGGCGCGTGTCAACGCCGGCGCTATAAGATATATATAAAAGGAGACGCAGAACGACGAAATCCAAACCCCATAAGCCAAGCGTGAACCAACCGTAAACCAGACGTAAACTAGACGTAAATTCGGAAATCCATGGTATCTCAAACCGCCAAGAGATCCTCCCGGAAAGGAAACCTGCCAACCCAAAACGGAGAAGAGCAAAAGGAAAGGAGGACAAAGGAAAGAGAAGAAAAGAGGAAAGAGAAAGTATTGGCCCTGTCCGGGTCATCCGCTCATATCGCCCCATCTTCAATCCGCACTTTGCGGCTTTCGTAGCCCGACAGACTGGACCGCGCTCCGGCGCTTAGAATCCATTCCGGGATCGGTGGCGTCATCTTGCGCTCGGTCACCCGGGATGCCGTCAGGCCCTCGTCGTGTCCATCCATGTCCACATCCTCGTCTTCTTCCTCTTCCTCCCGGGCCTCGCACAACCGCATACTCCGACCCGTGAGCGGCCGCTCCCGGTCAGCCGTGCTGGTGCAGGCACTGCTGCCCATCAATGCCCGCCGGGCCGCGCCAAAATCATCAAAGCTGCCCTGCCGGCTCAATGGACTTGGCACCACCGGCAGGCTGCCGCTGCGCATCCGGTGCAGTGTCCGCAAGCTCTGTACATCGGCCGTCAGGACGTGACCAGCATTGGGCGCGGCCGTGACCACGGTGCCAGCGCTGACGGCAGGCGCCGGTGTCGGTGAGTCGGAGCGGAAGAGCGGGTGGATGTGTGCCTCGTTGGGCGGCGAGTGGGACTGCGCGCGAGCGCGGCCGGCCATGACAGGGTCCGAGACGGGCGACACGGTCCCTGACGTCGAGCTGTAGCTGCGGCTGCGCCGCCGCGTCTTCGAATTGGACGGCGGAGGCAGGTCCAGAGGGGTGCCCGGGCTTGGACTGCGGCTGGTCGAGGGACTAGCCGGGATGGTCTCGAGAAGATGGTTGGAACCTCCGGCGACAAGGGACGAGACGGCGCTCTCGAGGACAGCGCGGCGGTTCTGGGGCGAGACGGCCGACGTATCCCACGAGTCGAAATCCTCCTCGGCGCTAGCCTGCGAATCGTGGCCGGCCATATAGGTGCTGGTAGGGGGCGACAGCGAGTTAGGCCGCGAAGTCGACCGCCGCAGCGACTGTAGGCTGCTCATGCTAGTCGCTGGCAACAGCCGCGTCCGGGACGAGATGGGACGCACGGCGCCCGACAGCGACGAACGGAGCGAGCTCATGGTCTCGGTCACAGAGCGGCTGTCGCTAGAGCCAGCCGATGAGTGCGGGTCGCCGGTCAAGATGGCTCCACCCGTTGGACTTCTTGCCGGGGCCGGCGCGAGTGTCTGGCTGTACCGGATGCCCTTGACGCGGCCAGCCGGTGGCGAGCGAGTGCGGTGTCCGCCATGGCGCTCACTGTCGCTCGGACGGGCCGAGGTGGCGGAATCGTAGGGCGCTGCCGGTAAGCGGGCACCGATAAAGAGCGTGATGAGAAAGAGCAGCTGGGCCACAAAGCAGACGCCCAATGTGACGGCGGAGCCGGCCAAAAAGGGTACGACCTGGGAGCCAAGCATGGTCGGTGGCAGTCCTGTGGTGTTCGTTCCAAGGCGAGCGAGCGCTGCCACGGAGACAGCAGTCGAAACGGCACAGAGGAGGGAGGAGAGGCCAAGCTGGAGGCCTCTGGAGGATTGTGCCTCTGGTGGCTGCTTCTCCGTGATGAAGCCCTCTGTGGCCGGTCGTGTCCTTGACCGAAAGTGGTCGATGCTGAGGAGGCAGAAGACGACGAGCATGGCGGCTTCGAGAATAGATGCGGTAATGGCCACGCCGCGGGTGCTAGTAGCCGTGGACGTCTGCAGCTGTTGAGCGAGAACAGCCTCGAGGGCGATGACGGCGGCGGTGGAGAAGACGGCCAGGACGCCGATGACGGCGGGGATGGCGAGTGGTACGGCCATGGTAGGACGAGGCCGTTCTTGTCGGTGGTTCCTTTTGGTTTCTTGCGGGGCAAATCGTCGTCGTTCCCTCGAGAGAGGCTGATCCGGGCCTCTTATCCCCAGACAGCCAACAGAGACTAGCTACGGGATGTTGGCGGTGACCCAAGGTCTGGCTTTCTGCGTCGTCTGTGGTGAGATCAAACGACAGACGCTCAACGCCAGGCCGGACAGCTTATAGAAGCCAAGCCGGAGCCGGGCTGCAAGTGTTGATGAGCTGTTGGTATGTCTTCCAAGCCGTCTGCCGTGAGGCCGGAATGTTGTCACTGGTCTTTGCGTGATTATCACGTAGTTGCGCCCGCAGACCAGTGCCAGAGGAGAAAAAAGACTTGTCAGCCGTCAAGAATGCGCGCAGGAACGCAAATCAATAGCAGCGCGCACTGGATCAAGCAATCAAGCGATCGAGAAACGAAGGAAAAAGTGTTGGCAAACGCAACAACGCAAAAAGCGCCCGCGGCAGACCATACTGGCAGTATAAGACGGCAACCAGCGGAGACGCGTCGCGTGCATCCTGCAGTGCTGGGCCGCTTTTGTTGATATTGGAGGGGGGCTGGATCTCCGAGTGGTCGAGATGGAGGGAGGGGCGACCGGGGTAGAGGCGCAGATGAGATGTGGGCGGGGCTCGCTAGCGACCAGAAGTGGGATTTTGGTGCAGTGTTCGGAGCCCTCTTTGGCTGCATCGTCACTCAGTTTTCGCTTTGCACTTTTTCCTGTTGTCTTTTTGGCTCCGGCTGTATCTTTTTCTCTCGTTTCTAGTCGTCTAGTTGTCCTACGGAGCACTCCGATCCCTCGTTTCCTCCTGCTAGCGGACGGGGAGCTCCAAGCCTGTTAGAGGCTTAGCAGCGTTGCTCCTGCCTATTAGTGGTCTCCTAGACATTTTGTCTGTTTATTTGCTTGTTTGTTTGCTTTTTGTTTGCTTCCAGCTATTTGTTTGCTTTTTTATCTAATTCTCCCTATTTTCCGCCTCCGTTGCCATAGCCCCCTCTCCGTCTTACTGCCATCGTTTTATCGACCGCTCTACGATAGGCACGGCCACACCTTGAAACGGACTTAACTCTGTGCGGCCGTTTCTGATACAACACGAATACGAGAGCGGCGGTGAGCATCATGAAATTTGCCTGTGTCGTGCCTGTGCTCGATATCACGCAGTGCTGGCAGGCGCTGCCGGCTGCTCCTTCAGACGCGATGGCCGGGGGTTGCCGGCCAGCAGCGAAGGAAGAGCGGAAAATAAAAATACGATGCAAGATAACTCCGATGCAAATGTGGGGCCGATTGACGGGAAGGCTGGCCATGCCCCTCTATTTTCTTTTTCCCATGGCTTCGTGATTTCGTTTGTTTCCCAGCCGCATGTGCCAGAATGGAGGCGTTTTTGCGCGTTGCAATGAACGTGCATGGCTGACCGTCTACGTCAAACCCAGACATCCCGCCTCTTCATTGCCAAAGGCAGTACATGGAGAGGCGAGCGAGCGCAGAGTCCGAGTCGTCTTGCAAGAGAAGCAAAAAACAGGATCAGCGCTAGTCTACAAGTGGGAGTTTGTCAATACTAACCGCGTTCTGACGCGTTTGTGCCCCGCTGCGACCCGTCAGCGGCCCAACAGACCCAAGTGCCAGACAATGCTCCGAAAATAAAATCGCCGGTATAGCCGGTCTGTTACAGGATGTTGCCTGCTGGTGTGCAAACTTTTTTTAACCAACGGTCTGGGCCAGAAATGTGACATACGGAGCACGGAGCATGTTTCTAGCAGTGTTTTGTTTGTCGCCTAGCCTTGTTTGTTGACTTTGGCCCTCATTCGCCCTAGCTCGGTTTTTCAACTTTGGTTCCCGCCTTGTATCAACCAGCAGCCCCGTCGTCCCCAGCGCCTGCTTCTCCAAATTGATGGCGGTAAGTGTAAGTACGTTCGCAGCTCTAGTATGTCGAGCAATCAGTTCCAGATTCCTGGTGCGGAATACTCCCAGCTGCCTTATTGTTCAAGCCAGATTGCCTCGTTCTCGCGTAACAGATCAAACGATCGCACCCGATAAAGTAAGCCAGGACACGCACACAAAATGCGCCACGAGTCCGATTCCTACACTGGTCAACATCCTATGTCACAATTTCACGCAGGGGGGCAGTCACATCGTGCCAAAAAGTAGGAAATGAGCACACCAAAACCACTCCAACCGGTAACCCGGTCGTCGTAGTGGGGCTCTCCGCCGCTAACTCGCGGGGATCAGAAGCTTTCAGTCCGGACAAGATCCCGACACGATACGAGAGTAAACATGCTTGCCCTCGTACGGCGTAAGTGTTGGGCGTAGCGATGCACTGTGTTCCCAGCCTTCTAGTTGTGCAGTCGCAAAGAACAGGTGCAACTTTTGGATCATCAAAGTACCTGTCAGGACAATAAGTTTGCCAGGATTGACGTCCTCCGCCGACGGATTGAATCCCTGTTCGAAATCTTTTGCACTCGGGCGCGTTCCGTGTACCTGCTCTTCGCTGATCAACGTTTGTGCACATCCCATAGCCACATGGCAGACAAAGAGCCACGCGCGAGAAAATCCTGTCCTTCATCTGTCCATGTCCGGAGGATATTACAAAAAACGCAATTTGACAGGCGGTAGTCCCATTTCAATGTCTCAGCCAGAAGCGAGCACAGGCCCTTGAAAGCGCTCTATGTATTCTGCCGCATTCTAACGGCTCGCTGCCAAAACGCATGTACGAAGTATTGGGCCAATTCCGCACCGCTCTCTTATGACACTCGAAAAGCTTAATACGACGAGTACGAACAGAGTGGAATGAAGACGGTCACAATGCGAGACCGTCTCGGGTAAGCCGCGTCGGCATGAGGCGTCGAAAGGGGGCAGAAACAACATGCACATCCGAAGCCACTTTACGTGAGGCGTTGTTAAAGAATTGAGGTGTCAAGGCTGGCATTCCGGGTCGCAACGATCATCATGAGACATATCTAACGCTATGGGAGAGGTGGTACTGTAGTATGGGAAAATTCTTCAGTATCCTGCTAACGGCCCGGGAATGTTTTGGCCCGTTTAGCTAGATTGACACGAGGCGCTCAGGCACGCCTCTACGACACGGCATCAGCGTTGTCTCCTTTCTTGTTAAGCCGATTCCCCCTTCCGCCCTCTGGGCTTGGGGGAGGAAATCGGCGTGGAACCGTTCTGTTAGTTCACTTCCTAGTGAGCAGGTAAGTGGTTTAAAAGATAAAGACATAAATAGGTATGTTTTTTTGCTGGCAGTGGCAAGCATTTGATACGTAGGCATCACATCACGAGGGTTGCATTTCATAGTGCAGTTTACCTATGAAATGTGATGGTCAGCGTATGATAGTTAGTAAAAACTGTTATTGCAGCATTCTCAAAGTTCCTGGAATTTAAAGTAGGAGAATGATTACATTTTTTATTCGTACGAAATTACTTCGCGGAACGAAAAATGTTAACAGTTCGTGTGCAATAGGAGTGCGAAGGGATTTTGTATTTGTGTTAATTATGGAAAGCATTTGTTCGGAAAATATGTAATATACCGAGTTATCTTTTACAGGATATGATATATTACAGAAAGATCAAAATCAAAATCATGCTGCCGGGAAAATAGATTCTGCAGTCGTAGAAAATGCTAGGGCTGGGAAGAGTTTCCAGCTGTCCTTGCCAGCTGTCTGATTTCCACCATTTGATGCATTTACATGGCCCAGGCACCGCCGATCAGGATGTCTCTGAAATCACTGCAGCTTGACAGTATCCTGTTAACACCTTGTGGGCTGATCGGAGCCCCTTGAGCATACTTCAGCCCTCAAAACTCCGTGGTTTCCATCGCTCATTATTGGAAAACTTTAGAGGACCTATCGCCGTATGCCGTTTCCCTAAAGAGCCATTGACCACCTCGCAGATATGATGCATACACGCACGTTACGACCACAGTACCGATATGAGGCCGATATGAGGCGGCCGTAATTAACAATAGATATCCCAGATCAGCTCCTTTAATTGGGCTGCTTTGGACTTCGAAAAGCTCATGGCGGTTTATGGCTCGGATTCCTGCCCTTGTCAAGTATTTTACGTCGACTTGATCCACGGGAAGCAAGGCCTCGATGGAAGCGTATTGGACAGCAAAAAGTGAACAACATCTGTTTGGGAGGCGGTTTTCACCAATTACTCTCCTTTTTCAATTTCATGATCTAGGACAACAGGCTGACGGGCTCGACCCGGCCATGGCCGCTGCTGCTACCGTCGTCTGCCCATGTGACCGCGCATGATCGTCATGTCCTGGAACGACGCATCCACGACATTGAATGCAGCAGGGGAAGATGATGATGGACGGAAGCCGAAGTCGTGACGGCGTTTCGTGTTTTTCATGCACTTCTGTCTCAGCAGATGACGACACGAAATTTCCGGATAGTGGAAAAGCCATAGGAGTCCTTTCGTTCGGTAGGCTGGGCATGATGCAAATACGATCGCAATACGGGTACTAAGAACAGAACAAGAAGTCAAAACGGTACGCACTTTGGCCTACAGCGACCTGCCGGCAGCCATTGCTGATGCTGGCGCTTTTCCACACGCACTGGGATAGATAACGTGGCCCACGGCAAGTACGGCAAGTAACAATACGGAAGACGACCAGCCGACTGACAGGCCCGACGACAGCTTTTTGTCGTGGTGGCTGGCATCGCAGGCAGCGGTGAGGCCTTACAGCGGAGTGGACGAGAGAATAAAGTGCGTCGTCCGGCTGCAGTGCTATGGCGGGCTTGCTCTCGACACGGCACGCGTCTATGGAAGGACATGTTGCAAATGCGGGAGGAATCAGCCACCAAGGCTAGTATACGTGGCCGTGTCTCGCATGTCTGCCTCCGGACTCCGCTGGCGAGTGTGCTTTCTTTTTCTTCTCCTTCTGCTCTCGATACGGAACGCGGTCGTATCCTACGCCTGCGCATTATTCCAACACCGAGACAGGAGTCCGAGCCAGGATAGCGGAGCCGAGATCTGGAAACTTCCCAAGGCCAGAGACGGAAAAATCGCCGATGCCGGGATGTTGGAAAACCTGGTCCTGGAATAAATCGCGACGCGCGGTGCAGCTGTGTCGTACGGTTTATTCCGCACATGCTCGGCTTGGCGCGGTTCTTTCTCCGTCTCCATCTCCGACTTCGTCTTCCGTCTTTTGTTTCCTTGGCTTCGCTTCTCCATGGCTGAGTAGAGTAGATGTGCTCACCTCCCTTCGATCCCTTCCATCCTTTCTTGTGCAGTTGGATTTGTCCGCCGAATGCAAGCAATCTCCTTTGTCTTATGCAGACGGGTGGCCGTTACAATCGTACGTCGTAGTCCGTAGTCCGTAAGCGCGGTCCGTACTTTTTTGTTCATTCAATATTTTCCACGAACTCTGTTATTGGTTTTTGGACCCGCGCAGTGGTCTGGCCCGGGGCCTTTTTCCAGGGGGTGAGAGAGGCTAGCGGAGAGCGAGCTAGCGCTGCATGCACTGTTGTGCCATGTTGGGCCAAACAAACCTGCATCGTAAGGCAAGAGGCGTTTGCTGCAGAGCGCCTTCTTCAACGGGCAACAAGTCGGAACTGGGTATGAAAGCAATTTTCCACCCCTCCCAAACCACCAAAATGCCACACCGAAAAGTCCCTCACAGAAACTACCGTATTTTGTCCTCGCATTCCACGGCCCTATCGATGATCGCACCCCAAGCGACCTCTAATTTTAGCACTCGAGTCTTACTCCGTACCAGCGCAAAGCCAGCTATCCCCAAGGGGTCTGGCCCGTATCGAACTCTCGTACGGCTCTGAGCGTGGCCAAACATTGCAGCGTTCCCGTCCCAGTGGGCCGACTAAGCTGGCGCGATGTTGTACCGACGGCAGGAAAAGGGAGAGAGGAGATTGAGGAGAGCGCGCATGTGAGCACGAGTATGCTTACGAATACGCAGCATGGAGTGAGTAGTCCGTGGCTGCGGCTGCAAGCTTTGCGGACTCCGTTAGCACAAACTAACGCTCTGTCTCTCAAGATCCCTACAATTCGACTCCTTGTAAGCCTGACAACCGTCATTTCCGCGGAGCATAGGCCTCTTGGGGCCTCGGCATGCACAGGCGTCCCCTGCACAAGCATCGCACAACCCTTGGGCGGCTGCGTTGCACCTCCATCGACACAACAATTCTCGGCTCTGCGCACATCGGATGGCGCATTGTCATGCATAGAGCCTCGTGGCCTGCGTGGCCCTTCCCGGATCCGAGCATGAGCATCCAATATTGGGTGCTGGATGGACCCCTGCATGCCCAAGAGGAGAATACGACGAGTCTGGCCCACAGGCCAACGGATCCACCCACACCCTTCATAGCGACAACTCGCAATCTGCAGAGGGATGCCGAGCCCGCACGCAGAGACCCTGCATTGCTTGCCCGGTTGGGAGTCTTCCGACCGCCCGGCTGTGCTTGACAGAACTGGAAGGTGCCCTTGCTGATCTCGGCCTGCAGAGCTTGACACAGAACGGTCCTGCAGCGCCGAGATCCCCTTTCCCGCACTGACGGCCCTGACCCCATCCGCTCACGGGCACTATTGCCCAGCCAAGCCATGGCACCCACATCAACTGAGGCCTTTGCTCCCCTCTAGTGCCCCATTGCTCGCGAAACCCCTGTCGCCATCTCCCGTGTATTCGCCCCAGCGCGATGCCTGTTAACGAAAATGGCTCCTCATTCGATGGCCCGCTGCCTAGAACCGGGCCTGTACTGTCCACGAAAGAGGATGAATATTTGCACTGGCCTCCCGTCCTAATCCTTTGTTTTCCTTTGATTTCGAGTCGCACCCTCCACACCACCTCGATGCTGCCGCCTCGCGTCCAACATTGTGAATCGCCAGATCACTGAATCAATTTGCTGACGACTGCTTACAACTGCTTACAACTTATTTGCTTCTGTCGCTCGATTTATTGGCTCACCTTGCCCCTTTCGGCTGTGTCAGTCCGTGCCGTAATTCTCGCTCGCCCCCTCTTTTCTATTGATACGCGGGGACAGACGACGGCGTGTATGTATACGAGCGTTTCTGGACGAATCTCGCGTACAAGTAAGGCCGCCCCCTCCGAGTGAAGACTCCGTCTATCTGACCCCATGCAAGCCGTATAATTGGGGTTGTGCCTGGAAGAAGGCCAAGACAGCGACCAACGACTTTCGACAACTGGATCGACAACCTGATCGACGGCTGTGACCGCCTTCGATACTACTCACGTTCCTCGGAACCTGCAAACGCCTCAAAGGTATTCATGCGATCACCAATCCCGCCGTCGATGGCGACAGTCTCACCATCGGCCAAGCCTCGGGCTGCAATCCCGTCCCGGCACATGGCCGCTTTTACCTTACTCCTCTCCGCGTTGCTCCCGGTGGCAGTCGCCGCCGCTCCGACTCCGATGAACGCCAATTCTCTAGCCACCCCCACAGCCATGGCCTCACCAACAGCCTCGGCTTCACCCGCTGTCTTGGTTCACGACAGTCACATCCCGATAGAGCCGTTTAACCAACGGCCCTTTCACCCCGAGGCAGAGGTCGCCGAACTGCGGAGGCGTGCCGAAACGACTACGACCACCAGCACTAGCAGCAGCAGTAGTAGTTCCAAATCAACATCCAAATCAACATCCAAATCAACATTCAAATCGACAGCAACATCGACATCGACATTCAAATCCAGCACTGGTACCACCATCGCCACCGCCGCCACGACCACAAAGGCAACGACGACGACTAGCAGTAAGAAAACGACGACTACCTCTACGACCACCAGCACTCTCCCAGTCTTTTTTGACGGCAGCCTTTCCTCTGTCAGCAGCAGCTGCTCATCATTCATCAAGACCATGGTTGCCAACTCGACCTTCTCGAGCTGCTACCCGATTTCACTGCTTCTAGAGGTCAGCACCAGCAGTCACCACGAGTCGATCGTCACGCTCCTAAACACACACTGACCAGGCAGGGCTCTACCACCTTCTTCAATGCTGAAAAGTCGCTGGTCTCCATCACCCAGGTGCTGGACGCTGCGTGTGATGCCAACGTCACATCATGCACCAGCTACATGAACGACCTGGCAGTCAACATGACCAGCGCTGACAACTGCGGCTCTGACTATGACGATGGCATCGCCGTCGTTGTGAACGCCTACCTCGGCATGCTGTCCTACGAGGTGCTGTACTCAGCGAGCTGCCTCAAAGACGCGAGCAGCAGCCAGTACTGCTTTGGCAACGCCGTCACCAACCTCTCCACCACGGGCAACGCCTACCTGTACTACCTTCCCCTCAACATATCGTTGCCCTCCAACTCGAATCCATCGTGCAACAACTGTCTCAAAGACACCATGGCCATCTACCGCGCCACCGCGGCCAACCGCACCCAGCCCGTCGCTGATACCTATGTGGCTGCCGCAGAGCAAATCGACGACTACTGCGGCTCTGGCTTTGTCAACGACACCCTCCCCGCCACCTCGTCCGGCCCCGCGCAACTGCGGCTTCCTCAGGCCTGGCAATGGCTGAGCCCGATAATATCCATATCAGTAGCCTATGTGCTGCTATGACGACTGTCAGATGAAGCTGGTCTATCCGATCTCCTTTTTGGACTCTTTCAGCGTCTTTTAATGTCTATTTATCACTCTTCTGGCAGGCCAGACCTGTCCGGAACTCTGCATGGGCTGGGGATTTTGCACGCATGGCAAACGGCGCTTGGGTTGGATACGATACCCTTTGCATATTTTGATGACCGCCGACTTCTGTTGCGCGGTCAAGTACTTTTTTTTTCTGTATATATTGACGGCTGGGAAGCGGGGGGCCGCCCTTGCTTCTGGCTTACATGGGTCCGCGGTTAGGATTGGGATAGAAAAGGCAGGGCAGGCCGACGATACAAACACCCCACCACGCAGGACACAGACGCCAACTCACAGCTATGAGCTTGGTCAACTCTCTTCAGGAGACATGTTCTGCTGTTCTGTTGTAATCGATAGATCTAATCTTTATCTGAAAATCCAGTACAAACGCCAACGCCGTGCAGTGTAACCGTGTGCTACGCGAAAGACTGCCCCATGTTGGCTTACCGCTTTACCAGAAACCCGCCGCCGCTCGGCCGGCTTTTACGCTTCCGCGCCAGCAACTCCTGCCGCACGTTACGCGAGTGCTTGCGAGCCTTTGGCGCCATCGTGCGCGGGCCGCTGTCGGTTAGCAAGCGGTACACGGTCGTGCCCTGCTGCCGATCGCGCGGCGGTGGCTTGCTGGCGGCGCGGCGTCGCGCGGCCGCAGACTTTGCCTTTCGTGCCTGCACTGCTAGAGTGCTGGCTGCGTGTTCGTCCTCGCTCTCGTCCGATTCGTCGTCTGAATCCAAAAACTCAAGCGGCAGCAGTTTGGACTTGGGTGCGGCGAGGGTGTCGATTGTGTCTGTCGGGGCTGCCTTGGCCGCCGCCTCCTCCGCATTTGTCTTTTGTTCCGCCTCCCGCGCCTTGCGCGTCGCTGCCTGCTCCTTGAGCCGGCTGTCGCGGTCTTGGCGGCGACGTTTCTGTTCGGCCGCACGTCTGGTGGATTGGTTAGGTCTGGTGTAGACGATTCTCGTCCGGCAGACTTACTGTTCGACCGCCTGGCTGGCACGCTGGGCTGACTTCCGCATGGCCACGGCCGCCTGTGCGGTGGAGACCGCTTCCGGGGCGGCGTCGCTGTCGCTGTCGCTGTCGTCATTGTTGTCATCGTCATTGTCCTGTGCGTCTTCAGAGATGTCCTCGGCTTCGCTGTCGGCGACCTCCTCCACCTCTGGCCGTGTCCGCAGCGGAATCTTGCGCCGCTTGAGAGACGGCTCGTCTGCGGGGGCGGCGACGTCCCGGGGAACGTCCGAGGCCAGCTCGGCGGCAGAGGCGCTCTTGCGCTTGGACGCGCGGAGTGGTTTCAAGGCTGGGGCCATGGTGGTGTGTGGGAGGCGAGTAAAGGAGGATATTGTACACTTTGCGTAGAGATCGAATGTGGAGGCGCCAGTGCTTCTTGTACGGAGGCGAAGCTATGCGAGTCGTTGGAAGAGGTAGGAAAATTTGACAAGCAAAGTGCTTGGGAATTTCTTATCGACAATTTTTCTCTTATCGTGAAATGTGTGATTTACCCATGGTGATTGGCGGAGTGTTGACATGCCCACTTTTATATACGATTTCGAAGAAGAGAATGTTGTTCCTTATTCCTAACCAATTTTTTCTCTCTCTCTGTGACACGTCTCTGATGCGAGAGAGTCCAAAAGGACACAGTATGGACGCTTCCGTAAAGCAAATTCTATGTGCGGCCTTTTGCCTGCTCCGATCCCAAACTCCTGGTATATGGCTTGATGCAAAACACGCTTGATCACTCAAAACCAGCCGTCAATCAATCGGTACTTCTTCTTGGGCACCCATTCCATCTCGGTCGTGTCGAAAATGTGGCTATATAGTGTTAGGTTGAGATGGATGGGGGAATTAGGATCCATACTCATGATAGTTCGTATTCATAAGGGCCCAGGTTCCATATTCGGCCACAAGCATGTCCTTGTACTTGTACGGGATCTTGACTGGAGAGCCTTCAAAGGTGGTATCTCGCAAGGGAAAGACATATGTGTCCTAACCGTTAGTCTCTTGCTGATGGGACGCCAGTCACCACCAAACGCACTCTGTACTCGTGTCCGTCCTTGCAGCTGAGCATGCCCTCGCCGGCCGGATGGGTCAGGTTGTAGCGGGCCGTTGTAATGTCGATAAAGAGGCCGGTCTTGATGTCGATCCAGCGGGCGTCAATGACGTTGAGCTTGTCCGTCTGTTCCCGGTTCACATAGTGCGGGTTGATCTCGAGCATGTAGTCCCGGCCGTCGGGAATCTGCGGCGTCTTGTAGTGGAACACGGACATGTTGTAGTAGGCGGCAAGGTAGAACATGCTGGGCTCGGTCACCTGGACATCAATGTCCGAGTCCCACGGCATAACCTGCTGTGGTCAGCTGGAGACTGGGCGAGTGGAGGCATACTGGAAGCTGGCACACACCTGCTGATTCCACCACCATCCGAGCAATGAGCCATGCATGAGCCAAGTCTCGACACCAATATCGGCACATGTGGCGAGGTACGTCCGGACGAGACTCTTCAAGGCGGCATTTTGCTCCTCGTAGTCAAGCACGTGCTTTCCGTAACTGGGGAGTCAGTACGTCCAGCCTGTTTGTAGATCGGGGTGCTCTTACCGTCGGTCATAGTGAGGATGGAATCTGAAGGCGCATCAGCAGCTGTCCCACTGTCATTTAATACTCACTGGTCCTCACATTGCTTCGCCTGAATGCCCGCGTTAGTAGGCAGTGTATTGAGATGGGAACCAATACGTACGGAAATATTTTGTTGGTGCAGGCTCCCTCTGCCCACTATCTGATGAATTGACCTCCTCCGTGTAGTTTGACATGTCCGTGAAGAACTCGGGCAGATCAGATTCGGCGCCGGCTAATGCGGAGGCACACAGAAGCGAGGCCCATACGAAAGTTGGGAGCTGCATCTCAAAGGGTTGAGGTGTATTCAGGCTGGCAGGCAAAGGTGATAGGAAACCGTGACGGGAGAGTATGGAAGTGCAGGATGGATAAGAATGTGCAGGACGAAATAACACGTCTAGGACTGCGACAGAGGATCGGCGAAAGAAAGCAAGGAAAGGGAACTTGGGGTGACTTGGCTTGGCTTTGGCGATCTCTCCCCACCGCTACGGGACAAAATGTACTTAATTGAAAGGTAAAGCCAGCGGTCGTATGCAATGCCAGGCAGGAGCAGTGCACAAGGGCGTCCCAACGGGAGAACCAGATCATGTATTCGGGCAAGCACACGCTAATGTGTACACGTAATCGGTGTCGTTGCAGTGGAAGATCGAACCGGCAGTGGAGCCGAGCTGTAGCACGACTGGGCCATGCCAACCCCAAGCCGCGTCATCAAAAAAGGGGACGGACAGCAACGGGTACGAGCGCACGGCACGGTCGATTTCGGAGCGATACTTGCCGATCCCCTGGATTTCGCTGGTGAGGAGCTTGGAATATCGCAGTCGAACAGGAACACTACCGCGCAGCAGGATAAACAAGATGAGGCGTCAAACAAGTTCGATGCCGGTTTCCGGTGGGCCCAAACGCCAAGCCGCCAAAAACGGGGCCAGGTGAGATGCCGTGTGCCGTCCGAACGGTGTATTGTCCTGGTCCATCTACGGAGTGCATCCTGTCCCATACGAGAACAGAGTGCTCCGACTCGGTGTATCTTGCAGCATGTTGACGTTATCAGAAGGTTGCATATCAGCAGATCGATTTTAAGGCCGGACGCAGATTTCAAAACGCGTCAGAGGGGTCAGGCAAAGAGCAAATACAAAAGAGTAGACAGAACTTTCCGAAATGGAACACAAAATAGAGCATGAATCGCATTCTCTTTCTGGTTCAAGCGATAACGAGGACGACTATGATGGGGACACCATCGCCATCATCCAATTAAAGGGCGGAGACGAGTTCGAAGCCAACCTCGTGGTGCTTTTTAACAACGAGCAAATCTCGGCCGCGAGTCTTCAGGAAGCTCTAAAAAGAAACAAGTCGTTGATCTGATTCGTCAAGCTTCCTTTGATGGGGCCGATGGATACAACAGCCTTGTCAACGCAGTTCTTGATATCATCCAGCCGGCGGGGAAGGAGGAATCTCGGCGCGTCGCCCCCAAAGGCACCTGCGCCGTCGCCACGTCGAATCAACACCAGACTCCATTCGCTGCTCTATCCCCAAACACATTACTTAGCCTTTCGGAGAGAGGCCACTGATGCACAGCCGAAGATTGTGCCCATGTCGTTGAGCGACAAACCCGCGCATGGGCGCCACGCAATAACGAGAACGACGTTGACAGCCACAACAGTCACACTGCCTCGAACAACCTTCTCTACAAGGCGGCAGACTACGCGTCCGGCCTCGTCCGGCCTCATGGCATGTCCTGCCTTGCGGCGTGAGTTGGTGTGCTTTTTGAAGTTGCACGAACACAAATACCAGGCATCGTCCTCTTCCACACCGACAAAACCCATGCGGGTGTGCACTCCGCGTCTCGTCGGCCTGGTTATTAATCCAGAGAACAGACGTATCGTCGGCTTTGTCCGCGAGAGGATATCAGGCGAATGGCTGGCAAATGAGCTAAAGCGGGAGAAGCATGGAAAGCCGCTCTCTGCGCATCACAAGCAGTGATGGGCCCAGCAGCTCCGTGCGTCCGTCGACGCTTCGCACACCCTTTGTCTTGTCTGGAGCGACAGAAAAACGGGCGATCTCATCGTCGGGTCGGCCTCGAAGACGCCGACGATGGGTGCTCGGTACATGGAAGAAGAAGCACTTTCTGGCGACTTGTGGCGAGGATACGATGGAAGGGGATGAGCAGGCTGTCCGGAAGATTTTTTGAAGCATTGTGTGTAGAGACAAAGTAGAGAGACTGATTATGTTACTGACTTGTGTCTTGTAAGAAACTGCCAGCTGGTAAGAAGGTTAAAGATACATGCGGAAAGAAGCTACATCCAATCACTTGCTCCGGCTTCATACACGTGACATTCCAGCCGCATTCGGAAAAGCGGGCCATTGCCAATACGAAACCCGTCGCGACGTAATACGCTTACGCATTGGAGCTCTCGTTGATCTGGGCTGCTCATCCGAGTAAGGCTGCACTGACAACAAACACAGACTGGTACAGGGCAATCCGCTGTGTGTTTGTGATCACCGCCGCGATGGCTTGGACAGTAAGCTCGTTACAGGACGTTGCCATTGCAAAGTGGAGGTTGCGATAAGAGAAGCGATGGACAGCCGACAGCCGACAGCTTTGGCGAACAGCATCGACAGACAACTTTGACTGACAACCATCGTGACAGATATTCCGGATACTAGGGGACTGCGTCCACCTACTGTCGAAATGCATTCTCATTTTCTCCATCCACCGCAACCGAAGCGCCGAGGGTACATACGCCCGAGAAAGTGTTTACGAACCGAAGCTGACAGCGCTACAGGCGTCTCCCTCATCACACAGGTGCTCTACGCCATCGTCTTCTGCTCACGGTACCTCGACATCTTTCACGAGACCATCGTCTGGAACATCTTTTTCAAGATCTTCTACATCACCTCGTCTTTTTACATAATCGGCATCATGAAATGGGTGTATCCGCGCTCGCGTGAGAAGGAGCTCGCCTGGAAGATGGGCGCTATTGTGACCATTGGTTCTCTCTTGCTCTCGCCGTTTGGCATGCTCATCTTTGATGACAAGGTTATGTGGTCATTCCGGGAGGTATGTGTCTCTTCTCCTTGTGCTGTTGCGACACGAACTGACGCACGACTCTCTAGTGGCTCTGGTCCTTTTCCGAGATTCTCGAATCTGTGGCGGTGCTGCCGCAGCTCCTGCTGCTGCGCCAGACGACCGTACCGACCGTCATCGACTCGTTCTACCTGCTCGCCCTGGGCTCGTACCGCGCCCTCTACATTCTCAACTGGATCCAGCGAGCAGCCTACGCTGATCCGTCCAACAAGCCTCCCAACGGTCTGTCGGTGACATTTGGCGTCATCCAGACCCTTTTCTACCTCGACTTCGCCTGGGTCTACTGGACGCGCCAGCGTGTCAAGCTCCGGCATGGCGGCATCGTCGACACTGACGACATTCGCAAGGGCTGGCTGCTTAGCCGCATTTTTGGAAAACATACAGCCCACGACGACAACGAAGACGAGGAGAGCGCTCCGGCGATTGGCGGGCGTGCGGGCGGGCTCGGCGGCTTTTTCGGTGGGCTTATTGGTCGACGTTCCGGCAGGTCCAAATGGGGACCTCGTGGCATCTCGGTCAGCGCCGACGAAGCGACGCTCGAGCACGAGGGCGCCGACGAGCACCTCTTTGCACCGGAGCGCGCAGACGGCCATCACAACCTGGACGCGAGCGTCGACCCGGATGCGAGGATGCAGGACCCAGACGAGCTGGCGCGGGCGCTGGATGATGAGGACGAGGACGAGGACGAGGGCGAGGATGGTGCGCCACCGCCGGCAAAGAAGAGCAAGGGCGGAGGAGAGAGCAGCGGGATTCACAACGACGAATGGGAATAGGGGAATGGAAGTCGTGCGTACGATACCAGGAGTGCAGGAACAGGCATGCTGGGACGTGCACGGATTTTGGGCGCTCGATCGGAATTGTATTGAATTGGGGGTCCGCTGGCTGCCTGCATATCTATACCAAATTTTTTTCTTCACAAGAACTTGCGTGGGCAGTTTGACAATGACGCAGGAGCACTTGGCCGCCCGCCAAAACTTGGCAGCCCACCCTTATAAGTTTTGTCACGTGCTAAATAGTTGCTACGACAACAATCGATACAGTATGGATATCATATGATTATAGCCAATCAGATGTGTCTATTCTATAAACACGAGGCGAACACGTCCCGCGGCCGATACTAGGCTAAATACTTCCCCTCTACGAGCGCGTTGGGCTAGCAGAGCGAGCACAAACTTGAAGCAAAAGCTATTAGACATCTCCGTTTGACAAAACGGAACGCGATGGCACCCGCTCCGGAAACGGCGATGCCGTCAATGCGGCGGACGCGCAAGTCCACGAGCGGCTTTTCCCCGACCAAGGGCATGGACAAGGAAAATGCGACAATCGACTTTGGCGCTCCGGGGACAAACCAGGCACGGGCAACGGCAAGCCGCAAGAAGTCGCGGAGTAAGAGCATGGGTCCGGGTGGCCTGGATGCCCTGATGTCGACGTCGGGTAACAGACGCGTTGTATGTTTTGTCGGAAAGCAACTAGCTCAGAGGACGGCACGCTGACAGAACAGTCCCTAGCAGCACCGTCGCGGCCTGCGCCACGTTCGATTCTCAAGCCGACAATGCCAGTCCTGGCCGACATCCCGCCACTCAAGCCACGGGCTACGAGCACAAAGAGCAGCGCCAAAGCCTCGCCAGCGCGGTCGAGCGAGGACGGAACAAAGATTGCCTTGCGGACAGAGGAGCAGCAACAGGCGGCGGCGCGGGAGCGCGAGGAGCGGGAGCGGGCAGCACATGAAAAGGAGGTTAAGGACCATCGGGAGGCACGCCGCAAGTCTCTCGCGAACCGGCGGGTGTCCTTTGCGGCCGAGGCGACGCTGCATACGTTCCACGAGATTGAGTACATGCAGGACTCGACGACGTCTACGGAGTCCACATCGCGGCGGCGGTCGTTGGTGGCGGCGGCGCCTGTTGTTGCGCCAGCCACCGAGGAGCCGGCCACACCGGAGCCGGCAGAGGACGTCTTGGGATTCCACAGCCCGGGAGGAGACGACAGCACCATGTACGACTCGGATGGCGACGAGGTGGAGGTGGACGACGACGACGAGCACGTGCAGGAGGACGTGGAGTCAGAGGGCAGCGAGAGCGACTCGGACGAGGGAGACGGGGCGACCATGGTGACGGTCGAGGGTGACGAGGCGACGTCAGCGTCTATCATGTCCACAATGTCAGCCATGTCGGGGCGGTCAGCATCGCCGATCGAGTCGACAAGCGATCTGGAGGAGGCGCTGCGGCTGGCGTCGGCCCACGCAGGCGCAGAGGCAAGCCGAGCACGGCGAGAGCGGCCAGTGGGCGAGGACGAGGAGATAATCCCAGCCTTTATCGGATGGGGAAAGAAGGCGGCCCTGGTGCTGCCGGAGAAGGACGATACGATAAACGGCCGGGACGGCCGGGACGACACCGAGGCGAGCATAGACATGGACATGGATATGGATATGAACATGGATGCCGACATGGAGATGACGCGTGCTATGGGCGGCATTATTCGAGGCAACAGCAACGGTACCAGCGGCACAGACGCAGTCGACCCCACGGAGGAAATGTCCATGGACGTGACACGGGTCTACGGCGGTATCCTATCGCAGCAGCAGCAGCCGGCAGAGACGGAGTCGGTGGCCAGCAGCCCGATGGTGCTGGCCGACGAGACCATGGGCGAGGTGCCGATGGAGCTGACAATGGCGGTGGGCGGTGTGCTGTCGGCAGCAGACGATGACACTGCGGCGGACATGGATGGCGACGTGACGGACAGCCATGGCCTCGAGGACATGTCAATGGAGCTGACGACGGTCATGGGTGGCGTGCTGTCGGCGATGGGGACAAGGCCAGGGACAATGGGGGGGGCCCGTTCACGACGGCAGACGATGCAGTCGGTGATGGACGACGACGAGGCCATGGACATGACTGTGGGAGTTGGGCATATTTTGGGAGAGGAAGACGAAGAAGAGAGGCAGAGACTGGAAGAGGCCGAGGAAAAGGAGGACATGACGATGGAGATGGCGCCGATGGAGATGACGACCGCCCTGGGCGGTATTCTGGCGTCAAAGGTCGTGGAGTCGCCCATGCGGACGAGTCGGCTGGAGACCATGTCGTCACCAATATTGATGCAAACGGACGTCAAGGGTGTTCCATCGCCGGCAACGCCTCGGGCACGGTCTCCCAAGCGCAAGTCTCCCGCCAACACGAGCACAACACCGAAACAGATGCCCCCAAAGGCCACCACACCTCGGCAAAAATCGCCTCCAAAGACAAGCACTATTCAAAAGGCCTCGCCGGCGAAGACGCACAGCACGCCGCGAAAGACGGCTTCGCCCAAGACCGCCAGCACGACACCTCGGTCGCCGCCCAAGTCCAGCCGACCCGCTGCCAAGTCGCCATTCACGACGGCGTCTGTGCTTCTGACGCCACAGGGCGCGCAGCGTCTGTCCGTGTTTGGCGCGCCGGCGTCACCCAAGATTGCGGAGATTTTCAGCCGGCGGCCGTCGCTGGTGGACACGGCAACGGACTTTGTGGTCGGCGAGGCGACGGTTGCGTCGCCCAAGCCTGTCTCTCGGGCAGCCGTGAGTTTTGAGCCCGGCACGCCGAAAGAGTCGGCTCCGGCGCCGTGGGAGGACGACCGTGATGCGACGCAGAACCTGCGCGACATGATCCAGGGGCTGTCGCCCAAGAAGAATCCGCTGCGTGGCCGCAAGAGCCTGCACGTGGGCAGCGCGTTTGGGCTGCTGGGCAAGCGGCCGCGGGAGCTGGAGGAAGAGGACGAGGACGACGAGGCCGAGGCGGACGAGGCCAGCGCGAAGCTGGTGAAGCGGCTCAAGGGCAACGAGCCAAGCCCGGTCAAGAACATCCGGCTGCAGCAACCGCCGTCGGCGATGGAGACGATTGGGCGGTCGTCACGGTCGCGGCCCATCGAGGCAGAGGCGGCCAATGAGGCGCAAGCCACCGATGACAAGGACAAGGAGAACATTCACCTGCAAGAATTTCTCGACATGGCCGGAATCCACTTCATGGAGTTGGACACGACCAAGCGGCGGCCCACCGAGGTGGCGCCGGCGACAACAGACGCGGCGGATGCCGACCAAGCGGCAGATTCCGAGACGGAGGAGCTGGTGACGGCCGTGTGCAAGGTGCCGGTGCTCGAGATGTACCAGCATGCATGCCGGGAGCTCAAAAACTACATTGAGGAGGGTCGGGGCATCATGCGGGAGATTGAGGCTGAGACGTACGAGGACAGCCCGGCCATCTTCCGCGAGTACATGACGGCGACGCCCGAGGTGCGGGCGCAGCTGGACAACCAGTTCAAGAACATCAAGATGTTTGCGCGACTACAAAGCAAGAAGCAGTGGTACGAGTGGCGGACAAAGCTGCAGCAGGGCCTGCAGGAGGGCATGGACAAGACACTGCAGGCGCTGGACCACGACATGAAAGTGCTGCAGGAGCGGCGGGCGGCCGTGGACGTGACGTGGGTGCCGCTGCGGGCCGAGTACGAGGCGGCGGAGGCAGAGCTGGCGCGGTTGGTGCGGGCGGCGGCGGCGCTGGGCGGGCCAAACGGGCCGAAGCTGGTGGCGGAACGGCTCCAGAAGCGTGAGCTGCGGAAGCGCATTGCTGAGCGCAAGCGCGAGACGGAACGGCTGCAGGCCATGGCGGCGGCGAGTCGGGCGAGGATCGTGGCGATGAAAGCGGAGCGGGACCGACACGTGGTCGAGTTGGAGGCGGCGAAGCGGGAGCAGGAGGAACGACGGAGCTGGAGCCAGCAGGAGATCAGTGTGATGAAGGGTGAGGAGGAGCGTCGGGTGGTCTTTTGACAACGTTTGCTAACACATGCAGGCCAAGTGAATGCTCTCGAGCAAAGCACGGGTTGGGCCGTGACGGGTGCCCACAAGGCAACGCTGACTATGGCGTACCGGCGGCAGATTGAACTGGTCATGGATGTGGGAAGCCAGCAGGTGGACGTGTGGTACGTGGGAGGAAAGGGCGCCGACCACAAGGCGACCGAGGATACAGCATTTTTCGTCCAGCGCCTGCAAAGCCATGTACGCTCGATGGCCGAGACGTCTTCTGCACGGCTGTTGCAAGTAGTCCGCGCATCGTGGGAAACGGCGATGCGGACGGCCGCGCAGATCCGCAAGCTGCAACGGACGTTCCCGACGGTCACGGCGATCGAAGGACAGACACTGGCGGTGCGGGCGACAGTGCTGTTGGTGGCGCGCAAGACTAAGCTAGAGGTAGTCGTGCGTGTGACCCCAGGGCCTGGAGTAGGGATGTCCCTCTCGGCTGAGGCACGTGTGGTGTATGGTGAGCCTTTCAACGGCGCCAAGATGAGCGAGTTTCTGTCAGCGCGAATCGGCGGCGGCGAAGGGCTGTGGGTGGACGTGGTTGAGGAGCTGCGGGAGAAGTTGTTGGCGCAGGGACGGCGACGAGAGGAGTCAGGCTAGCGGGCACAGGACTGGAATACTTTGGCAAGGACAGCTTGGACAGCGGGCGTTATAGAGAAATGTATGTTTTTGTTCTCGTCCTCTTTGTGTGACGACTATGGTCCAAGATAAGTCACATGACTTACTCCACGAGTACGTACTTTTTGGTCACATGCCTTTCAGTTAGAAACACATTGTTGCTGTTTCCCAGTCACAAAATTTACAGACGAGTCTACGATATTTATCAGGTCTTCATCTAATTTTTACTTTTCGAACGATAAGCTGGTGTACTATTTTCTGACCGCAGATGGTAATTTCGTCAAAGTACGGAATATGGAATACTTCTCTCATTACCATACTATTCCGACATGCTGATTGGTTGATTGCACTGCTTACCCATCTGTGAGTATACAGACGACCTGACCTTGAATTCAGGGCCCACCCGACCAACTCCACTCTTCTGCAAGTCGCAAAATTTGTGAGGTACAATCAGGGTTCTGAGTAAAAGCGCATATGTATTTTTACTTGAACACAGTCCACGCTAATAAAGCGGTGAACACCATCCTATCGCTTAGTCATGGCAGGCGCATTAACCTTATCGCAGTTACTATAGCAACACTATCGAATTGTCAGGGCGAAGATGGGCCATCGACTTTGACCAGCACAAAACACAGACATCGAAGGGCTTGCCCTACCCAACGTCCCACAGTGCTGTAGTTTTCCCTTCCAGGCTTTTAGCAGCGGCTGTCACTCTACTGGAGTTCCTCATATTATCTCAGATAGTCAGTCCACAGGTGTAGAACAATAATAATACTATCAAATTGAGATCCAATTGAGATTAAATTGAGTTCTGGCGTGTGTTTAATTTTGGGTGCACTAACCTTCTTACCGCTTAGTTACTGTAGGTTACCAGGAACACGATAGAATTGAGACTACATTGATTTCCAGTTTGCGTTTTTTTCTTCCTTTTTAGGTGCACTAACCTTCTTACCGCTTAGTTACTGTAGGTTACCAGGAACACGATAGAATTGAGACTACATTGATTTCCAGTTTGCGTTTTTTTCTTCCTTTTTAGGTGCACTAACCGTTTTACCGCTTAGTTACTGTAGGTCGCCATGGGAACACGATAGAATTGAGACTACATTAGTTTCCAGTTTGCGTTTAATTATATTTCTTCCTTCTTTTTTATATTCTCGCGAGCATGGAAATTCTCGCAATCATGGAAGAAAACGAGCAAGAGCTTCGTATTGACAAGGAAGAAGAAGCCCTTCAACCAGCACTTGGTCAAGACTTTACTTTGGTCAGTACCTTATTCTTTTATTCTTTTGTTGTTCTGCACTATCTAATAAATAGTTCGACGAACCGGTTCTTCTCACATCGACAAAATATGCCCAAGTCCCTCTATATGCCAAAACCTTCATCTTTGCTCCAGCAGTACCAGACTTTCCAAGAACAGCAAATGACGGTTTTTGCTATGTTCTTCCAAAGAAATACAAAAACAACGACAAGCAATATCAAGATGTAAGTTCTGTTACACTTCTAATGCAATTAAATACTTATGCAATTGGCTTACTTTTATCAAACAGTTCCAGTACTGCCGAAAGCGTAGATGCAAGAAAGATCGTAAAACATATGGATCGAGTTCGCAAAGCATGAGCATCGCAATATAATCGCGATATCATTGCAATGTGGTTCATTTTGTCCTATTCCTGGTCTGAAACTTCAAACTGATTCCACGTCATGCACGTTGGATTGCTTGGCCGAGAGGCAGGCGGGCAAACTCTGCTCGCGGTATTGCAGTTGTTGCAAACATTATTGCGCTGAACTCGGACCATCTTCTGCATGCGCCAAGTGTTTACCTATTTAGTTAGCATATTTCATGCAAGAAGGGTTAGAGTAGACGAACATGAGACGGGTTTTTTGACCGTGCTTTTGTAAACGGGACTCGCATTAGCTGACGAGGAATCTTTTCATGCGATCGCAACCGTGCTGGCAACTGTGCTGGTGACTGCGCTGGTGACTGCGCTGGCGACTGCGCTGGCGATTGTGCTGGAGACTGTGCTAGCGACTGTGCTGGAGACTGTGCTGGCGACTGTAACAAAGACTGCGACTGCGACTGCGATTCAGGCGCAATATGAAGAGATTGTAATGTCGGCGCCGGGGTAATTGGGTTAGGCGATTGTTGACTCCTGTGCTCTTTTTGGGGCGAAGGGGGTGTTAGAACTTTGTCGGTGCTCAAGGATGTGGTAAAGTCTTTGTAAAATTCTAAAATAATTAGCATAGAAATAGGATAAAACGCATTGCTGATGCATTTTAAGTGTATTCCAAATAGAGTTGCGCAAGGATATGGGAGAAATACCGATCGCAGCCATTATTTCCTGAAGCCCGTTGCGGCCGGCCTTTTTGCTCTGAACAAGAATGTTGTGTGAACGCTTAATGTGATTTCGCAATGCATGCTCATTCGAAAATCGCTTCTTGAAATAAGGGTTAGTAAAATGATCGAGGTAAAAAACAGGTAAACAAACCAAATATGGACAAACAACGCTTGTTTGCCCAGGGTACGCGAAGCGACAAAAAACCTCTCCGGGAACAATGCGAATCGTATTGTCATCAATATGAAGAAAAGGCGGAAGCTTTTCGTCTCGCTGTCCATTGTTTCCAGCAGCGTATTGTCGGTAGTACTTGTTGCTTTGCAGCGCAGCCATGGTGATGTATCCGATAGAACGTTACGAAGGAGTAGGGAATGAGCTAGAAATGCGTTTCCTGTAGTATATCATATATGCGCTAGCTTTACCGACAGGCAGAAAGTTTGTTTACTTTTTTCTGCCGTTTTTTGTGCTGTATACACGGTGTGCAGAGTGTTGGCGCACGGTTAGATACATCGGAAAAACCAGTTGGTAAAAATCGCTCATACAAATCAAGCTGACCTGACCAAGTTATGTAGTACCTTTCGAATTTTGTGACTTACAGAAAAGTGGAGTTGGTCGGGTGGACCCCGATTTCAAGGTCAGGTCGTCTGCGTGCCGCCTGTGACGGGCTGGGCCCGTAAGAGGCCTCAGGCACCGTCGGCCGACCGTATACCACGTGATCTCGCACGTGCCGTGCACGTGCCGTGCACGTGCCGTGCACGTGCCATATCCGCAGAGCCCCTCTTTTTGACACCCCACGATAGAGGGACTCTTTCGCTTCTTTTCTTCTCTTTCTGTAATGCGTTCCTATTGACAGATACGGCATTAGTCAGTTGAATACACTCGCTCTTGACCCCTTACACCATCCCATACAAAACTGAACCACAAACGCCCAATTTGCTATCAAACTCGGTGGATTTTACGAGCTGGAAATGGTAGCACTGTTAGAACACCACGCTGGAACTGGGAGTGAATGGGTGTCTTTTCTGTTGGTTTTATGCAGCTCTGGCGAGTATTAATATGTATTGAGTTATGCTCCGTGTATTTATTGCATATACTAGATTCCATACATAAAAGTTGTTCAGTTGCGGCATATCGGTGCATACTTCTAATTCTTTTCGGATTTCTAAGTTATTTCCATAGCTATAATATCCCCGTACGGATCCATTCTCTCGGGCTGGAGCGCCGGGCACAGACTATACACGACATATGCAAGTTATCATGCCCTTGGCTCGATTTACTACACACTATTCCTGAGCCTGCCCTCCCTCTTCGCGCGCTCGGGGATCTAATCGTCGGAAGAGAGAGACAGGATGGGGACAGGACATTCGATGGATTTGGCAACATCTGAGGACAATTGGCATCGGACTCGGCAGACACAGTAAACTCAGCAACACTTACGCCAACGGCCTGGGCTTTTAACCTGGTCGCACTGCTGCAGCTGCTCTGCTCACTTCTCGCTCATCGCTTCTCACCTCTCGCTTCGCACTTCTCACTTCCGCTTCTCGCTTTGCTTCTGGCTTCTCCCCCCAAGCGGCCGCTTTCTGGCCAACAACTGCTTGCTACGACGGCAAGGTATGTTTGGCACTTTCACCTCTCGAGCTCTTTAAATTCTGACGTTTCCCAGCACGGGAAAAAAAATTTACTGCCCTGGTGGGAGAAGCATTTATGCCGGCGAATACACAGGAGAGAAGACACTTGAGCATACGCTCACACACACACACCAGCCCAGGGCACACATGCCAATCTCAGACCAGTGCACTGTCCTCGGGCTTATCGGCCCAGCATTCTTTTATTCTTCTCGCTTCTGGCCTCTCGCCTCTGCTTCTCCTACCACGGCCCACCCTTGTCTGCCATACTTGGCCGTAAATATTCCCAATTTTCGTGCTGTCCCGCACCTGATGCTGACAACTACGGAGGCCAAGCAAAAATTCTTTTCCTAGTGAGAGAAGCATCACCCCGGGGCACAGAACTCAGGACGAACACGCCGGTCCCGACACACACTAGCCCTGGAGACTGCATTTCCATCTGCATCTGCATCCACTCTGGGTGCTTATCTCTCCTGTGCGCATCAACCCCGGGTGATCCATGCCTCGCGCTCATGCTATCCGCTTCTCTCACCAGGACGGCCATCTTCATGGCAACTTTCCGTCTTCTCAACGAGTGAGTTTTTTTATTTTCCGCATTTCCTTCTTTGCCCAAGTACTGACTTGGCCTGAAGAATCTATAAGACTCCCCTGGCGACAAAGCATTTACACACACGGCATGGTCCACACAAACGGCATGGCTCGGGAATACGCACAGAAATTCGGGGGAGAAGCAGATCGCAAGGGTTCTTATACCCGGGAACTTGTGGCATCTCCTACCATGGGGCCATGCAATGGTCGAAGCTCGTCTGCCCTTTGTGGCAGGTAAGTCTCATCACCATCCATCTGAAGTGAATTCAAGTCTAACGGATGTGAAGCCAGAAAAAAACACCAAAACACCATTCAAAGCCTCGGGGAAGGAGTGAACTCATAAGAGGGTGTACATACCCGCCCGGGATCCTCATAAGTTTTTGCTCCTCCTACCGAGGCGCCCGGGTTGCACTGGGGACTTTTGGTCAAAGCTGGGCTGCCACTTTGGCAGGTGCGTGACCCCTCCAATCTCTCAAACTGGTCTCAGTTGTGGTGTCTCCAGATTGCTGACCGGTCTACATACCGATAAAACTGCATCGAATATCGCGTCTAGCTCGATTCCCCCGACCGCGATGCCACGAGCTATCCTCAAGTTGCTACCGAGCACCAAGAATAAGGGCCCAGTATGCTATTCGTCAACGGACGATTATGACGGCCAAAGAGTATGTTGAATGAGCCTTCCTATAGCCTGGAGGGAACTTGTGAATGGCAACCACGATGCTGACAAGAAGGATTGCGAGCCAAAACGAGAAAGAACATCCTATTCACGCGGTGTCCTGGGCGAGTACCTGCTAAGTGGCAGGGAAACAAAGACCAGTCTCGCATGTATCTATTTCAGCCCATGGTATTGCTAGTATCTTACGATATAGCCGTCTTCTACGTTCTTCCCCAAACTCTCCATATCCCACCCTGCATGAAAGCTGCAGCTGCTGCTGACTCCCCTCTCAGCAACGTCGTGTCTCGGGTCAGCTTTGATTCAATATATGCTGTAACACGCCGTCGTTGTTATCAATTCAGTTGACTTTAACCAATTTTCTCTTCAATCACAAAACATGCAACATGAACCTTCCCGCAAGCAATCGTAGATCTTTCTACACCTGTAGAGCTGTATCCTCGCGGGCACCATGCGTACCCTTGCGCCAGGCCAACTGCGGATCGGCCGGAGCAGTCACGGTCTTGGGCTCACCAACAGGACCCCAGCCACCACCGCCAGGGGTATGAATGATGATGCGGTCGCCGGCAGCCATAGGGGCGCTGTTCTTGGCGCCGAGATTGATCTCGCGAATCTCGGTTTCCGTCTCCGTGTCTGCATCGAGACTGTCGAGGCTATCGAGGCCCTCAACCTCGTCTCGCTCTAGTTTCTTGAGAGCAACCTCCCAGCTGGCTTTCTGGACGCGACGGACCCAGAGATTCAGGCCGCACTTCGCGGGCTCTCCGCCGGCCAGACCGTACGGGTGGTACACACGTCGCTCAGACAGAATAGAGACCTGGAGGGGGATGCGGAATTCAATGTCGCGGATGACACCGTCGCCACCGCGGTGCTGGCCAGCACCGCCCGAGCCCGGGCGCAGGGAGAATTGGTGCAGCAGGACGGGATAACGCCGCTCAAAGATCTCAGCGTCGGTGATGCGAGTGTTGGTCATGTGCGTGTGGACGCCGCTGGTGCCGTCCCAGGTCGGCCCGGCTCCACTGCCACCAGCGATCGTCTCGTAGTAGCCGAAGCCACGGACGGCATCGGCGCCAGCAACATTGCCGCCAAAACCAAAGGTCAGGTTGTTGCAATCGCCCTGACTGGCGGCGCAGGCTTCAAAAGCACGCAGGATGACGTCGGTGACACGCTGGCTGGTGAGCACGTTACCGCCCACGACGGCAGCGTGGTCCGAGGGCGAGAGGAGCGACTTGGGTGGGATTTTGACGGTGACCGGCACGAGGCAACCCTGGTTTAGGGGGATGTCTTCTGAAATGAGGCACCGGAGACAGTAAATGATGGCGCTATGAGTGTGATTGGTTAGCATTTTAGCGATCGCTCCAGCGTCCCAGTGAATAGACCCACCTATAGGTCACAGCCTCCGGCGCGTTAATGTTGCCGTAAACTTCGGGTCCCGTTCCGTCAAAGTCAAAAACGGCCTCGCCCTTGACTGAGTCAATGGTGACGCGCAGGCAAATGGGGCTGCCATCGTCCATGTAGTCGATGGCGCGCAGGTCGCGGCCGGCAAAGCGTTTGCTAACCTCCCGCAGCAGCCGACGCACACAAAAGGCAGCATTCTCTTGGATCGCACGCATGTAGCGGTCGACAGTGTGTTCACCGTACTCGTCAAACAGGCGCTCAATCAGGCCGATGCCTTTTTGATTAGCCGAGACCTGGGCCTTGAGGTCGTTGATGTTATCGGCCAGACAGCGGGTGCCGCTGCAACCGGGAAAGGCGGCCGGGCGACGGTAGAAGAGATCGACCACGAGATCCTCATCGAAGCGGCCGGCGGAGACGAGCCTGGCCGAACGTACCATGGCACCCTCCTGGTAAAGGGCCCGCGAATGGGGCGGCATGCTGCCGGCAGTGATGCCGCCAATATCCGCATGGTGGGCGCGAGAGGCGGCATAGAACAGAATCTTGTCTGGATGGCGGCGGCTAAAGGCCGGCATAATCAACGTGACATCAGGCAGATGCGTGCCGCCATAAGACGGGTGGTTGGACATGATGACGTCACCGGGACGCAGACGGCCGCGCCAGATGGCGGCCTGGCGACGTACACACGTCGATAGACTGCCCAAGTGGACAGGCAGATGGGGCGCGTTGGCCACGAGGCCGCCGTCGGCATCGAAAATGGCACACGAAAAATCAAGGCGCTCCTTAACGTTGGTGCTGACGCTGGTCTTTTGCAGGGCACGGCCCATCTGCTCGGCAATGGCCATGAAGCGGTGACCGAAGACACTGAGGAGGACTGGATCGATGGGTGCCTCCTTGGCGTCTTTGCCAGCCTTTTCGTCCACGTCGTCCTGTTCTCTGCCATGCTGCTGGGTCTCAATATCAATAATCACATGAGTCTGCAGCTTTGTCGCCGTCGCGCCAGGCGGAACGACAATCGTCTGTGTGCCGTCGGCCAGCATTGCCGGACCTGCGACACGGTCGCCCACGGCCAGGGCCTCGAGCCGAAAGACGGGTGTGTCAACGCGACCGCTGTCAAAGTAGACTGACTGCACCGAGTGGCGTTTCTGCTGCAGTGCCGCGTCCGCGAGCGTTGTCGCGGACAGGGTCGCCAGCTGCGTGTCCACAGTCGGCTCGTCGTAGCGGAAACTGCGTGCAATACCGCGAACCCGCACGTCGTCGACGAGAATGTCGCGGTCGTCGAGCGTGAAGCCAAACTCGTGCCGGTGCTGGTTGACAAATGCGTCGCCATACTCCCACTGTCCGCCGTCGTCTACTACCATCAGTGCCGACTCTGTGCCGCGGTACCGCATGTTGAGGTACTCTTCAAACACCATGTCGCCGTCGGCAAAGTGCTGTACCCGCAGTGCGTCACGGGCCCGTTCCCGCAGCCGTTGCATCCGCTCGCGCAAGCCGTCCACCGCCTTCTCGTCCCATACCGCGCTGGCCGGCTCCTGCTGCTCGTCCACCACGTCCGCCAGCGCCATGCCGTACGCCGACAGCACAGACGAGTAGCGATGTACCAGGATCTGCCGGATGCCCAGCGACTGCGCGATGGCTACTGCATGCTGTCCGCCCGCCCCACCAAATGTCGCCAGCCTGTGGCTAGCAGGGTCGTGCCCTTTGGCCTCGGTGATTGACCGGATCGGCCGCGTCATGCTTTCGTTGGCTACTGTCAAAAAGCCAAAGGCCACCTCGTCGACCGTCATCTGGCGTTCTGGCCCACGTTCGGCATTGATCTGGTCTGCTAGTGTCTGCAGGGCCCGCGCGCTGGCCGCCACATCCAGCCGCTCGTTCTCGCTGGGGCCGAAGATGGCAGGAAAAAACTCGGGAAGCAGCCGACCCAACAGCAAGTTGGCGTCGGTCACAGTCGCCGGTCCACCCTTGCGGTAACATGCTGGTCCGGGATGCGCGCCAGCCGACTCGGGCCCGACCACAAACAGGCCGTTGCGAAAGAAGAGCATCGAACCACCACCCGCCGCCACCGTGTTGATATCCAGCTGCGGCGACTGAATCGTCACACCGGCCGTCGTCGTCTCAAACGTGTGGTCGTACCGTCCGTCCGACCCGAAGCGTGACACGTCTGTCGAGGTGCCTCCCATATCGAAGCCGAGCACGCTGATGCGTGTCTTTGGGTCATATGACGTCGTCGCATAGCCCACCACGCCGCCCGCTGGTCCTGATAAAATGGCCCGCAAACCCGTAAACTTGTCCACGTCCACCAGTCCACCATCGCTCTGCATGAACTCGCACCGTGTCGCCGACGCCGCGCCGGACGATGTACCGAGAGCCCCCGCAAAGCCGGCTTGGAAGCCCGCAATGTACTTTTTGATGGCCGGTGTCAAGTATGCGTCTGCGCACACCGATGTGGCCCGGGGCACCAGCTTGATCATGGGCATCAGCACCGAGCTTAGCGACACGTGGGCAAAGCCAACTTCAGACGCCAGCCGCCCGATGAGCGCCTCGTGGGCCGGAAAGGTGTAGGCATGCATCAGGCACACGGCAATGCTGCGGATGCCGCTGTCAAACACTTTTTGAAGCTGCGCCCGTACGGCCGCCTCGTCCGGCCGCTGCATGACGCGCACCGTCTCGCCCGACACGCCGCGGATCAGGTCACCATCGCCGTCTTGAACAGCCGTCGTCGTCCGCTCCGGGTCTTCAGCATAGTCCTCCAGCGTGACCCGCTCGTCTACCTCGACGACTTGTTCGTACAAAACGTCGGGCTTGCGGATGGCCAGGTCAAAGATGCGCGGCCGTGCCTGGTTGCCAATGGCCAGACAGTCGCCAAAGCCGCGGGACACGACCAGTGCCATCCGTTCTCCCTTGCGCTCTAGCAGTGCATTCGTTGCTACAGTCGTGCCCATGCGGATCGACTCGATGCGGTCCGTGTCTAGCGGCGTCCCCCGCGGAACCGCACGGCCCTCAAAGTGCTCCAAAATCCGCCGGATGCCTTCCAACGGCGCATCGGCATAGTTGGCCGGGTCTTCAGACAACAGTTTGATAATAACATGCTTGCCGTCGCAGCTGCCAAAGCAGTCGGTGAAGGTACCGCCACGATCAATGGCCACAGAGACTTTTCCTTCGGCCATCGTGGGGCGTTGCGTGCGTGTTTATCGGAATCACGCAATTGAAGACAGCAGGGAAAAGGCAAATGAAAGACTGCCAAAAGGTGAAAATAGAAATTGAGGCCAGATATGGGAAATAGAACGTAAAGAGGAATGAGCAAGAGAAAAGAGGGAATCAGCGAGTAATAACCTGATATAGAGGGCAGGAACGGCCGTCCGCGCCGACCTGATCGGACAGGATCGCCGACAAGCTACCACATACAGCGGCCCCCTCCCCCGCGGTCTTATCGCCGCGTCCGCACGTGACGCCAACGACGCTGCACGACGAGGAAAAGAGCGACGTCAACCTGTTTCACAAGCAGTCATCTTGCAGTCTCTGATAGCCGTTTGTCCACCTGCTTTCTATCCATCCACATCAGCAGCATAATGCCCTTTTCCGAGGACGAGTGGCAGGAGGTCCTGCAGGAGATGCCGCGGCCAGAGGACCCGGTCATCCAGCAGTACCTCAAGGGCCGTGAGTCTCTGATGGCCGAGGAGAAAAAGCAGCGAACAGGTGAGTTTTCGAGTCTTTTGGGTCTTGGGCGTTTTCTTTTGTCCGTGTACTCGTTTCTTGTCTCACCATCAGACTACGCCTTCCGTCAGTCGCTCTCGCCGATTGCGCGCGAGGCCTGTGCCATTGTCGACCGTGTGCGGGACGACGAGCGTCGCCGCATCTGGACGGCCAGTCTGGAGGAGAAGATCGCCACAGAGGCTGGAAGCACCGGCACGACTGTCTACCCTGGCCAGATGTTCACACACGCCAAGGCGCTGATGGAGACGACGACGCTGTGGCGCATTGTGCGGCGTCTGCCCAAGGGCTCGTTGCTGCACGCGCACAACGACGCCATGGTCGAATTTGACTTTATATTTGGCGTGTTGCTCGACACGCCCGGCATGCACATCTGCGCGCCCGACGGACCGCTGGCAACTGCCGACACACTGGCGACGCGCATCGTGCGCTTCCGGTACCAGCGCGCAGCGGCGCCCGTGGTGGCTGGCAAGAACCCGGCGCCGTGGGACGCCTCCTACGTGGCGGGCTCGCCTGTTCTTCTGGCCGATGCAGCAGACGCGTTTCCCAACGGTGGCCGCGCCGGATTTGTTGCCTGGCTCAAGGCGCGCTGTTCGCTGTCGGTAGACGACGCCGTTGAACAGCACCACGGCGTCAACCACGTGTGGCAGCGCTTCCAGTCCTGCTTCGACATGCTCGGCTCGGCGCTGCATTACGAGCCTGTGTGGAGGCGGTTTCTGCGGCGGCTGATGCGCCAGCTGCTGGACGATGGCCTGCACTGGGCCGAGGTGCGCTACATGTGGCGGCTCGACTACTGCCGTGAGGGCCACGAGACGCCCGAGACCGACTACCTGCACGTCTTTGGCGTGGCCGACGAGGAGATTAAGCGCTTTCAGGCCGAGAACCCCAAGTTTTGGGGCCTCCGCTTCATCTGGACCGCCTTCCGGCCACTGCCTGCACGGCCCGTCACCGAGAGTATGGACCACTGTATTGCTACCAAACTTGCATACCCGCACCTGATCGCCGGCTTCGACCTCGTCGGCCAGGAGGATGCCGGGCGGCCGCTGCGCGACTGTCTGCCCGAGCTGTTCTGGTTCCGCAGCCAGTGCGCTGCCGAGAGCGTCGAATTGCCCTTTTTCTTTCACGCTGGCGAGTGTCTCGGCGACGGCGACGCCACCGACTCAAACGTCTTTGACGCTGTCTTGCTCGGAACCCGTCGTATCGGACACGGTTTCAGCCTCTACAAGCACCCACTGCTCATCGATCTTGTACGCGAGCGTCGCATCATGCTCGAGGTATGTCCAATTAGCAACGAGGTCCTGCGTCTCTGCGGCAGCATCCTCAGCCACCCGATGCCGGCCTTGTTGGCACGCGGCGTCGCCTGCTCGCTCAACAATGACGACCCCGCCATGCTCGGCCAGGATGCCGAGGGCATGACCCACGACTTTTGGCAGGTCCTGCAGGGCTGGGACAACCTCGGTCTGGCTGGCCTGGGCTCCCTGGCCGAGAACAGCGTGCGCTGGTCGGCCTTTGAGGACCAGACGGCCGACGAGTGGCAGCGGGACATTCGCGAAGCTTCGCTGGGCAAGGGCATCAAGGCACAGCATCTCAAGGACTGGCGTGTCGAGTGGGAGCGATTCTGTCTGTGGGTGGTAACCGAGTTTGGGGAGCAGTACGGAGAGGAAGCTGGTTGACAGCTGTTTTGTTTTCTATACTGTGGCGTGCTTTGATACATTTTTCCTGATCCCTTTATCCCCTCTGCTGTTCCACGTCTTCCGCCTACTGCCGCTGCGTATCGGCCTGCTTCTGAATGTCGTGCTCAGCCCCGCGCTGCTGTGCCTTGCCCTGCTCGCGCTGCCGCTGGAAGTCGGCCTCGGCCTGCGTGTTGCCCGTCAGGCCCGCAAACGCGCCACCAACCGTGCCCTTGACGCGCTCCCCCGCGCCCGTCACCAGGTCGTTGGCCTGGCCGCGGGCCTCCTGCTCGCGACCCGCCAGGTTCTGCTCGCGACCCGACTGCTTCAGGCTTTCCGATCCGATCAGGCCGCCCACAGTTTCCTTGGCCGAGCCGACGGTCTGCTGCCAGCTGCCGGTCGAGCGGTTGGGGTCGTCCTTGGCCACACCGCCCGAGGCCGTCACAGTGAAACCGGGACCCTTGGCGGCCGCGTGCGAAGCATCGTACTCGCGCTGGGCCTCTTGCTGGCGAGCCTGGCCGGCCTGCTCGTCGGCGGTGTGGCCAGTGAGGCTGCCGAGTGCGCTCTGGACGGTGCCAACAGCCGAGTCCAGGTAGGACTGGGCCGTGGAGGTGGAGTTGCCGTTGGACATTTTGAAATGGTTGTTTTGTGGAAAAAGTGTTGAGAGCTGTTTGATTGTTGAAGTGGCTGTTGGGATTGCTCAGAATTGCTGGTTGATGATGAACACTGGAAACTACGGCTGCTGCCACCGACCTCTTTATACCCAGTCCACGACGTCGAATGCGTCGATGGCGTAATCGCGGAATGCCATGGCAATTCCATCGCGATTCAGTGCCCTCTGTGATGCCTCTGCAGATGATGTCATGGCAGGGGTCTCGTATAAACAGCCCCCAAAACGATGATGTCACGCCTCCACCGGAGCCGTTTGCGACGGAAGCTCTCTGCCAGCGGCCTGTTTGTCTCTCGCCTCCCAGCCACTTGCCTCGTGCAGTTTCTGTTCCTTGGCGTGGGATTCGCCCGCCATTGGTCCTCATTCTGTCGACGCATTCTCGTACTGTGTCCGTGTTGCCTCGTCTAATGCATTGTACTTTAGTATGACGTCATCGCATTCACATGGCAAAAATGGCCCGCCAACAGAATCAACAGAATCAACACACACATCTGTTTCACAACCGTCATTCGTTCTGGCTCTGGTCATCTGCTCGACCGCAGAGTAGAATTCATTTCCTTGGTACCAGATACGTAATAATAGTCTCAACGCCCAATCATTCCCAAGTGTGTGCAAAAACACACACACACATGATCCCGTGTACCCAAAGCGTCCCGTGTCATCCCTCTTGCTGCCCCTCTACCCCGTTGCATAGCATTCTGAATGTGCGGCTGTGAAGACAACATGCCGCGAGACGCGAAAATGACAAAACCAACCGTAGAAATCGGTCGTAATACAGTAAAATCAATGCTTTCTTTGGCGAGTGCTGCTTAGTGCGGGCTCCACTGGATCGTGTTGAGGTCAATACCCTCCTGCACCAGTTCCCAGAGCGGGCTCAGCTCGCGCAAAAAGTTTACGCGTTCGCGCACAGCCTGCAGCACGTAGTCGATCTCGGCCTCGGTGGTGAAGCGGCCAATGCCAAAGCGGATGCTCGAGTGGGCACTTTCGTCGCTGTTGCCCAGCGCGCGCAGCACGTAGCTAGGCTCCAGCGAGGCCGACGTGCAGGCGCTGCCCGACGACAGCGCAATGTCCTTGAGCGCCATCAGCAGCGACTCGCCCTCCACATAGGCAAACGACACGTTGACGCAGCCGGGGTAAAAGTGGGCAGGGTCGCCGTTCTGGTTCGTATGCTCCAGCGCCAGCAGACCACCCAGCAGGCGGTCCGACAGGGCCTTGATGCGCTTCGAGTCGTACTATGATATGAGGTCAGCGTCTGTCTGAATATTGCAATTACGACAAGAGGAACAAGCGAAAACGTACCGGAAGCTCCTGTTTAGCAATGCGGCACGCTTCACCAAAGCCGACCACAAGCGGCGGCGAGAGCGTGCCGCTGCGCAGACCACGCTCCTGGCCACCTCCGGTGATGATGGGGTCGAGCCGGACGCGCGGACGGCGGCGGACGTAGCAGGCGCCAATGCCCATGGGTCCGTAGATCTTGTGCCCAGAGATGGACATGAGGTCAATTTGCATGGCATTGACGTCAATGGGGATCTTGCCCACGGCCTGGGCGCCATCCGTGTGAAAAAAGACCTTGAGGCGACGGCACAGCTTGCCAATCTCGGCCAGCGGCTGGATGGTGCCAATCTCGTTGTTGACAGCCATGATGCTGACGAGCGCCGTCTCGGGCCGGATGGCGGCCTCGAGCTCGGCCATGTCGATGCGGCCGACGTTGTTGACCGGTAAATACGTCACCTCAAAGCCCTCGTCCTGTAAATGGCGGCAGCTGTCGAGCACGCATTTGTGCTCTGTCTGCGTCGTGATGATATGCCGCTTCTTGCCGGAGCGACCAAAGAAGCGCGCCACACCCTTGATGCTCATGTTGTTGCTCTCCGTTGCGCCGCTCGTAAAGATGATCTCCTTGGGGTCCGCGCCGATCAGCCGCGCCACGTGCTCGCGCGCCTCCTCGACCGCCTTCTCACTCTCCCAGCCGTACGCATGCGTGCGCGAGTGCGGGTTACCAAAGTAGCCCACGTAGTACGGCAGCATCGCGTCCAGCACGCGCGGGTCCACGGGCGTCGTGGCCTGCATATCCAGGTAAATTGGGCGCTGGCCCTCGTCCAAAAGAGTGGCCTGTCGGAGGACGTCTAGGAGTGTCAGCAACAAGCAACAACAGCACACGAGGCACGGGACCACTCACCCGCAATCGGACTCGCGGCTACACCGGCGCCCTGCGCCTGTGCCTGTGTCTCGAAATCCTTCTTGTCCAGCCGGATGGCCGTGTCCATCTTGCCTTCGGCCACCTGTGCATGGTCCCGCTTGCTCTCCGTCACATATGTCCGCAGTGCCGCCAGCGACTGCCGGGCTGCCCGTCCCCTAGATGCCGCCATGGCCGCCGTCCGCCGGGCCTGGCCGTTGTGGCGGTTGGGGCTGTTGTGAAATGTCCGCAGAGCAGCCGAGGCCACTACGGATACGGCCGGAGTCGAAGGTCGCGCGGCCAGGCGCGAGGCCTGACGTAGCAGTAATGCGTGCGATGCCATTGCTGCCATGGCTCGTGGGAGTCTGGGGATGCTGGATGGCGGGATGCAAAGAGGGGAAGCAGAGCAGAAAGAAATGGCGTATTTGTCTTTTCTATCGAGCATTTTTCGCCTCCACAATTCCCCGATCTACCAGTGGTGGTAAAAAATTCGGTGATAAGCTCGGACTATACTGGAGCTTCCGATTGGCTAAACAACCGGGGCAACCTCTGCCCCGCCGCTGTGACGTTTTTCGTTGTTTCGTTGCTTCCCGCGCGGTTCCCGGACTTGGAATCAAGTCCGGTGCTATGACTAATCCAACATCCCCGCCGCGTCGCTGCGCTGTTCTTTGTGCGGTGCACTTTGGAGCTGGGCAAGTGCCCCGCTGCCAGTCTCGCAGAGCTCCTGCCCGCTGCCTGTTGCCTACGACGGCGTCAATCAGCACAGAATCAGCCCTGTTCGGCAAGAGCCCCGCCGCCGGCGCCCACTGCCACGCCTGCGCCACACTGCCCAGCTGAATGGATGCCCACCGGCTACGAAACGTCATCAGTTCAAAAAGCGCCCGCCAGACCCCGTGCGAAAATCAGGAATCGGCCGGCGTTCGTTGCTGAGTTTACACTCTCTCCGCTGTGCTGTCTGGCGCATGCTCTTCGCATCACGCCTCCCCATCCCCACGGCCGCAACAGACTTTTGATTCCGGCCATCAATCTTGGGCTCTCTGGCCGGTCCGACTCTCGACTTGTCAGACTTTATCGGTGCCGTCTGTCGTCTGCCGTCTGTTTATTCTCCGATTTTCGCTCCTGAACCCGGGGTTCGCCCATTGTCAGCCCCGCCGATCATGAGCTTTCGCGGCTTCCAAAAGGGTGTCGTCCGAGTATGTCCCGGTCGTCGTCGTGATTCCCGATGCGCCGTACTGACTCCGTCTCCAGGCGCCCCAGCAGCTCAAGGCCAAGTTCAACATTGGCGAACACACCAAAGATCCCATCTATCAGGATGCGGAGCGGCGGTTTGACGACGTCGAGAGGGAGACGAAGAAGCTGCACGATGAGAGCAAGCGGTATGCAGACGCTATCAACGGCATGCTCAACCACCAAATCGAGTTCTCCCGCGCCATGACCGAGGTGTACAAACCCATCAGCGGCAGCATGTCAGATCCCGAGTCGTACGTATCCGAGGCCAACGAGGAGGGCATCCGGGCGTGCGAGGAATACGAAGCTGTTGTCAAGGACTTGCAAGAGACGTTGGCACCCGAGCTCGAGATGATTGAGAGCAGGGTGATTCGGCCGGCCAACGAGCTGCTAGACGTCATCAGGGTGATCCGCAAGACGTCCATCAAGCGTGAGCACAAGAAGTTGGACTATGACCGGCACCGTGCCGCCCTCAAGAAGATCGAGGAAAAGAAGGAAAAGTCGCTCAAGGACGAGAAGAGCATGTACAAGGCCGAGAGCGATCTGGAGCAGTCGACGCAGGACTACAACTACTTTAACGATCTGCTGAAGGAAGAGTTGCCAAAGCTGTTCAGGCTCGAACGCCAGTTCATCCAGCCGCTCTTCCAGTCCTTTTACTACATGCAGCTCAACATTTTTTACACCCTGCACGTCAAGATGCAGGAGGTCGACATTGGCTACTTTGACCTCACTCTCGACATTGAAGATGCTTTTGAGAAAAAGCGCGGCGACATCCTGGAACGAGCCGAGAAGCTCACCATTGTACACTTCCGCAAGACTGGTGGCCGTCGTCCGGGCGCCGGCCAGTCCAAGTATGGACAGCGACCGGCCCTCGAGGGCGGTAGCCGGCCGTTGGCCATCACATCCGGGCCCTCCTCGCCGACCCAGCCGCCATCTTATGAGCAGCCCGGCGAGGACGGCGGTGACCACCCGCCGCCGCCCTACTCGGCCTCGTCACCATCCAAAAACGGGGCTTTGGCTGCTGCTGCTAAGTCGAAGCCGCCGCCGCCCAAGCCGAAGCCAAGTCGCTTTAGTGCAGTGCCACAGGCCGAGACCGTCACGGCGCTTTACGACTATTCGGCCGCACAGGAGGGCGATCTCGACTTCAAGGCAGGCGACGTGATCGAGGTGACCATGCGCACCAATAATCCAAACGAATGGTGGGAGGGCAAGCTGGATGGCCGGCAAGGACAGTTTCCAGGTACGTCTCAGACGGCAGTCCTGATGGACGGAGATGCTAACAGCACAGGAAATTATGTCCAGCTGAACAGTTAGCGAGTCGCGGACAACAAGCCGGCAAAACCATCACTACCACCGCATACCATAGAGAACTTTTATACCATGGTCCCTTTATCGTTTGATTGCAGCACTAGTCGATGTCGATTTTTTTTTCCTGGACGGTTTGCTTTTTCGTTCTTCCGCGTTTTCGCTCCCTCGTTCTTGCATTCTTCCGTTCTGTCCCTGCGGGGAGGATCCTGTACCAACAGACGACGCCCGGTGGCTGGTATAATGTTGATGATTAGCCGGCAGTGGAGGACGCCGGGACCTGTCAGCCGCACGCGCCGAGACCAGCGGGGCCATGTGAGATAGGAAGCAGGCTGCCTCCGGAGGCTGACAGCGCCATAAGACAAAAGAGATAGACAAAACCAGGGCAGGTCCAATGGAAGAGACTCACTGACCGTCTGTGCGTATAACGTAGGCTATCTTTTGCAACTTGATATTTGGCGGAATCCACTTTGCTTGTGCGCCACGGCTAATGGAGCCGGGGGCCTTGATTCGATGCTATCTTTACGAGTGGCAGAGCCGCAAGGCTGGGTGCGAAAGCTTCAGTTGAGGCCGCATGCTTGCAAGAGTTGTGCACATACCTGTTCAAGGCCAAGGACCAGTCACAAAGAAGCGAATGAAGAATATCGGCAAACACATAAGAAATTCCTCGTATTGGTCAACCGCCCTAGACGGGACAGCCCCATGCAGCATATCTTCGTCGGGCGTAATGTGCACGCTGGTGACGTGCAAGCCAAGAATTAAGTAGGCAGCAATAAGCAAGAGCATAGACCCATCAGATGTGGAAATCAAAGCCCGCATCCATAACGCGATACATGGGGGCGCCAGCCGACATCCACGGACACAATAGTTCTTCAGGCGCCGGATCGTCTGGCAAATGCAAAAACTGGTCCATCCAGTCGCGAGGACTCGCGGGAATCATAGGACCCGCGGAATTCGATGTGGAGGCACTATCCTCAGGTCGAACGCGTTGCAGCCCGAGCCGGATGGCCGGGTCAAAGCTCACAAAGACCAGAGCGCGTGGCAGCTTTTCACCGCCGCTACTGCTGTTTTTGTCGACCGCGTAAAGGAGGGAACACTCGTCCCAGACGCCTGATACGTCGCCATTGTGGCTGGGTGGATTCATGATCGCCTCTATCTGACCTGTCAGCTGATCCTCCGTGGGATGCTCCGTGGCGCGTGGCCATGTTTGCGGTTGGATGGTGTGGTATAACTGGCGCATTGCTCGTATCGGGTAGATGCGTTCGTCATCGTCATCATTGGCGTCGTCGTTGGCATTATCGTCGTTGTGGGCGTCAGAGCCGAGGTCGGCCACACCCGGCACGGACATGGGCGCCTTGAGCCTTCTGCTGCCCGAGCGGAGGCACAGTCTCCTTGCAGCGGGCTTGGATGCAGTAGGAATATGGACCAAGTCCAGAAAGGTTGAGCATGTCGTGTGGTAAGACCGTAGAAAACAGTCGCTGGGCCGCAACGGAATCATGTCGGCTGAATCGTCGCCCAGGTGCACCTGTTGTGGTAGTCTGCGGGGACGACGCACCAGCGACTGGTGACTTGCCCCCATGCAGTCTGTGCCGTATACGTGGCCCCAGTCGTCGACCGTGGTCGCGTGGGCGTCGGGTGAAAAGTGCAGTTCCTGCGAGTAGTAGGTGCGACGGCTATCACCACTGCCTAGACGCCACTCTTTGCGGGCCTCAACGGCACACATGGCCCCTGTCTTCTCGTCCTTTTCGAGCCGCAAAAAGGTCCAACGGTCGTCAATAGTGCCCTCCATGTTGGAACGACGCCACAGCGACGCGGTCGTGGCCCCTTGCAGGCCGCCCGCCTCCATGTCGCGGCCCTCGTCCATGTCGGCGAGGCGAAAGCGATAACAGGCATAGTATGAGTCGGTGGCCTCGGAGTGGAAGATGGCAGCGCTCTGGTTGGAGAGGGCGTAAAAGTAGCCGTCGACAATGTCAAAGCAAATGTCAAGGCCAATGTCTGCACCAATGATCTTGCGCAGGTAGATGCTCTTGCCGACGACCATTTTCGTGCGGAGGGAGAAGCACTTGAGCACCCAGCGGCGCAGGCCATCGTCGCCCTGGCCAGTGTGCGTGCCATAGACGACGTAATCCTTGTTGCTGCGTGCAAAGATCTTGAACGGTGACGGGACGCGGACGCTGTGCGCCCAGTGCTCGTGGATGCTAAAGACTACCAGCCAGGTCTCGTTGACGGTGCGGCAGTGCGTGTAGCGGCAGGTGACGATACCATTGGCGAAGTGCAGCAGCACAAATTTGTACTTGTCCGTGCCCTTGGACTCTTCGATGGCTTGGTCGAGCAGTTTGCGAATGTTGATAACCAGCTCCTGTCGGACAATTCCCCGGAGAGAGAGGATGCGCAGTGTGCGGTCGTTGATGTACAGCAGCGTGCCGTTGACGTAGAGATGCGAGTCGGCCACGGCGATGACGGCGGCAGCAAATGGCTCCAGATTGGCAATAGCTAGCTTGCGTTTGGCCAGCAGACAAAAGGCGCGCATGTATTGCTGGGAAGGGCGCAGCTCCCGGCACTCAGGGGAGTATGGTGCTTGTGCCTGGAAGTCAGGTCAGAGGGTGGACATCCGGAGGACACCAGCATACAACGCACCTCCACCAATGCTCGACACATGCTGTAGTTGTAGATGATGACACGGAAGCGGTGGCAGGTGCGAGTGATCTGAAAGGCGTCGACGATATCGAGCTGCTGCACGATAGCAAACATGAGCTCGTTTGGCAGCTGGAAGATGAAGGCGGCCATCGGAATAGAAGATGCCAGCAACTGGGCCGACTGCCGGGACAAACGAAGCGGACATGGAGGGCGGGACCTGCTGAAAGGAAATAAAAAGACGCAATGTTGGGCGATGGCACAGCAGTTTAAAGGGTGGAATGCGGCTCAAGCAAGCACAATTAGGTGCCAGGAAGACGTCCAGCCTCGTCTGCTTTACACTAAATTACGCATTTGCCATGATTGGCTGAGTGTTGAGGCTCTGCGCGAGTAGGGCCGGATAAGCGACCACCGGATATGATTTGTCTTTGATTCAAACTTTTCCATCAGCATAGCAGACACAGCCACAATTCGTTATGTCGGTATTGCCAGAGAATGCCCCCCGGCCTGTGCGGCACAGCGGCGATGCCGGCCACACAGCGTCAACGGACCTGCACGCGCCCGTCACAAGTGATATCGTGCTGGAAGTGCGTGTGGGCAAGATGAAACCGCTCGAGGGGCTCAAGATCCTCTCGGGCATCGATAAGACTATTCGTGCTGGTCTGGTGCATGTTACACCCACTGGCATTGCAGATGAGTAAGTACAACGTACTCCGTTCTTGTGCATGTACTTCTGGGTCCCAATTCCCTCCCTGCATCGCACCGTCTCACCGCTCCTACTGACTCTCCAGCGGACACGACTATACCTTTCACGGCGGCCTAGACAAGGCAATTCATGGCTGTACGATTCCATTGGCCACTCCTCCTGCAAATCACCACTGACTGACTCACGCAAAGACTGCTCGGCGCACTATGACGCCTGGAAACAGGACTACCCCAGTGCGGCGGATCGGTTTCGGCCCGGGGGTTTTGGCGAGAATCTTGTATTTGCCCGATTCAACGAGCGCAATGTGCACATTGGTGATGTGTATTCCGTTGGGCCGCTAGGCCACAACAGCCACGACGGCCTCCTGTTACAAGTCAGTCTGCCACGACAGCCGTGTTTCAAATTGAACCATCGGTTCGGTGTTAAGAACCTTGCACCCCAGACGTGGAAAAAGAGCCGCACCGGTTGGTACTACCGTGTGCTGCGTGAGGGGCCCGTGCAGGCAGGCGACGAGGTGCGTCTGGTCGAGCGCCGGCACGCGGCGTGGCCGCTAGAGCGCGTGCAGGAATATCTGCACCGCAACCCAAACGATGCGGCCATGACGGCAGAGCTGGCTGCGATTGAGGAGTTTGGCGACGAATGCAAGGACCAGCTGCGCAGCCGCATGGCCAAGCAGCAAGCGCAGGCGCGGCGGCTCGCCGGTGGCGGAGATGGCCAACAGACGTGGCGGCCGTTCCGGGTGGTCGAGAAACGGCGCGAGACGGCCCGTGTGACGGCGTTTGTTCTAGAGACGGCAGTGTCGGGAATAGATGGCAGCGAGGACACGGAACTGCTTCCCGGCTCGCATGTCAAACTACGGCTCGGAAACGGTCTCGTGCGGGCGTATTCGGTCGTCGCGGGCAACCGTCAGCGGTTCGAGATCGGCGTGGCTCTGGACGTGGCACAGTCGCGCGGCGGGTCACAGTTCCTGCACGAGGCTGTAGATGTCGGCAGCACAGTCGAAGTCGGCCGCTTCACCGAGGGTGCGGTGCCCATGGCGAAAGCAGCGAGTCACCACGTGCTGGTTGCTGGCGGCGTCGGAATCACGGCACTGTTGACCGTCATGGACACGATGAAGGCCTGGGGCTACAGTCTGGACCTGCACTATGCAGTGCGGTCGCAGACCGAGGTGGCGTACGCCACGAGGCTGGCGGAGCTGGCAAAGCAGGAAGAGGCCACAGAAGCTGGAAAGACGGTTCGTGTCCACATGTATGCTGGCGACAAAGGCCAGCGACTCGATATAGGCGCCGTCGTCCGTGCCATGCAGTGGAACACCCATCTTTGCGTGTGTGGTCCACCGCGTCTGACGGCTGATGCACGTGCTGCTGCTGCTGTCGCCGGCCTCGGACCGGCCGAGACACACTTTGAGGCCTTTGACGGCGATGCTAACGATCTCTCGGGCGGTCGTCCCTTTACCGTGGTTGTGGCCAATCGCAGCCGCGCCCGGGTGTCTGTGGCCGCCGATGACACACTGTTGGATGCACTGCAACGTCGCTTTGGTTCTGATGCTGTCCCGTCGTCGTGCGAGGTCGGAAATTGTGCCACTTGTCGTGTTACCGTCCGCAACGGCCGAATTGAGCACCGCGGCACCGGCTTGACCGACGAAGAGCGCTGCACCGGCGACGCCATGCTGGCATGTGTTAGTCGAGGGATGACCGAGCTGGTGGTGGAGATTTGAGGTCGGCATCGTCTGTGTCGCGGTTTTGCTTCGCTTCCATTTCTCGCTTTTCGCTGTCCCATTTTGCTGTTTCTCGCGTCCACGTGTTTCGTATCGCTCTCTCGTACTAGTATAAGCAGATTGTATCACCCCAGACATCGATCCATCTTTCGTAGTGGGCTGTTTGTGTGAATCAAAGTATGCTCATACTCAAAAGAGGGGAGAAGTTACATAAAAGCCAAAAATCGCCAGTCCAGATGTGTCAGATGTCCGCCGTTGCTCCTTCCTCGTCCCATGATCCGATTCAAGCGCCCCGTATGGGCAATGCGACCTTGGCACGACGTGTCACCCCCATTTGGCAGGTTCCCCTCCTTTCCTGCCTGCAGGTTCCCAATCCCCTGCACGAGCCGCTGCCGCCCTCCGTCACGTGTGATGTGCCTAGAATTCCAGACCCCCTTTAGCTTTCTGTGTTTGTGTTCGTGATCGATGCCACGTTTGTGTAATGGTTTTCGTCCTCCCGCTTTTGCGGCTCTGCTTCGCTCATGATTTCACTGTTCTCTGGCAGTGCCCTGGTGTCTGCGTCGCCCCTTGGTTTCTCGCTATTCGCTTCGCCGAGATTCGCTTCCTCAGCTCCGCCTGTTTCTCCTCCGAGAACCGCATGAGCACCTCCGTCTCCCTTTTCCTCCCCGTCGGTCCCCCCCTCCCGTCCCAGCCGGAAGCGGCCCACCCACAAAAAGACCACCACGGCACCCGCGGCACTCCACACGGCCAGGCACCAGCTCATGGTGACCCAGCCCACGTCTGCCTGGAGATATCCGGCGCCCAAGCTGCCAATAGAGCTACCGAGTGCAAAGGCTGTCGTGAAGAGGCCGTACCCGATGCCGTACACGCCACTGGGCCCCCAGATGCCCGGGTTAGTGGCCTCCTCGGCCTCAATGGCAAAGCTGATCTCAGCCATGACAGGCACGTTGGATACCGTTATCATGACGCCCAGCAGCGACAGTAGAGCCGCCAGCAGCACCTTTTTGCCCAGCGTGTCGCGGTCAACAAAGCGCAGACACACTAGCAGCGGCACCGCCAACACGAAGCCGGTCACTGCCGGCCACTTGGCACCCCAGCGGTCAGCCAAGAGGCCGGCGGCCGGTGACAGCAACACCGGTGGCAGATATGGTGCAAAGAAGAGCAGACCCGATGCCGTCGAGCCCCAACCGAACTCGTCTTCGACAAAGAGTGGGACCACCGTGTCGAACGCCGTCACGATACTGGCCATTATAACAGAGGCGAAGAGGGCCGCCGCAATGCGCCGCACGCGGAGAAGCAGCCACATGCGGCGGAAGACACTAATGGGTATAGGAGGAGGCATTTCGGTGGAGGGGGTGCCCAATGGCATCGTATTATGGGTGTGCTGGCGGCTTATCGTGTCTGTCGGTACCGGCCTGTCCGCCCCAGGCATCGGCGCGTTATCGTCAACCGCCTCCTCGTCGGTCGTCGCCGTCGCCTCTTCCTTCTCCCACTGCCGGGCCACCTTTCGCTCAATCAGCAGCAGCCGCATCACAATGTCGAGCGCAATCAGCCCAAAGGCGACGTAGTAGACGGCATAGTAGCCTGCACCCGCATAGACGGCGCCACCAATCAGCGGCGCCAGCAGCAGGCCGGCCGACATGGCAATGCTCACGTAGGCCATAGCCATGCCCATGCGGCGGCCCATGGTGTCGGCAAGCAGCGCGAGGCCAACGCTCCAGACAATAGCTGCACTGGCGCCCTGCAGCAGACGGCCGGTAACCAGCAGCCCAAGGCTACGGCCCAGACACAGCAGCAGCGTAGCGCCTGCCAGCGCCACGAGGCCGAACATGAGCGGTAGCCGCCGCGATGATGTGTGGTCGGCGTACAAGCCAGCGACAGGGCTGCCGGCCAGCAGGGCAATGCCGTAGCAAGCGAACAGGATCGCATTCCATCGCTGTACATCGTCCTCGGCTACACCTGAGCGTACCGTCAGGGCAAAGGGCATGACCGGTACGATGAGTCCGTACAAAAAGATGTCGGTGAAGACAGCCACGCTAACGGTCGTGACAATAAAGATGGTCGAGGATCGTTGTCGGAGAAATGCCGGTGGTGGTTTCCGTGCTGTTGCCGCCGCCGCCGCCGACGGCCGCCAGAAGGACCGGAAGCCAGTCATGGTGCTGCCTGTTGAAAACAGTGATTTCGACAGTCCATAATTCAGTTTGGAGTCAAGGCACAGCGTAGCAGCAGAGTATGCGACGCTGTTCCCTGGTATCTATCTGCGTCGATTACTCCGGAATTCTTCCGGATTGGCCAGCCCCGAACCAAATTCAGAACGATCGGGGCACTGGCCCAAAGAAAGCAAAGAAAACGAGCATAAGCCGAGGACAGTCTTTCCCCTTTAGGGCATTCAATGCTAGTCGCCGGCGCCCCGCGGCCGCCGCGGACGCCGCGCTAGGAGGACGATTCACCCATTTTGGAGATCATGGGAGAAGCGCGTGGGTTTTGCACGGCTTCTGACGGTACTTTTCATCTCCTGTCTACGGATAGCTGGTCCAGAGTGACAGATGCCGTCTTTGTCCTGGTTGTGCCGCTTCGAGCGACAGCTACGGCAGAAAGCAAACCCCGATGGTAAGGAGCGCTAAAAAGGCGATAAGCTTCGCTCCAATCCGGCAAATTAAAATGTACAAAATGTGGGGATGATTTAGATCACGTGGGATTGCGGTTCTACGATTAGATAACCAAAAAAGTTGCTGGGGACCGAAAACTTGGATCGACCACGACGACAACTGCGCTCAGCACAACTCCCACCATGGCGCGCATTCCGGCCACGATTGGCGATTTCTCTGTTCTCCCGGTGCGGATGCCAGTACTTGCAGCTTTGGGGCCGGGAGCGGCACCTGTCACACACTACATTTACGTCCGTCCGAGTGCCCCAAAAATCCCGACCGCCGACGACGAGCGAAGCCTCTTTCTTGCCAACGTGCCGGCCGACAGCACGACTGCACACTTGCGGGCGCTCTTTGCATCGCTTGTGGGGCCAGGACGCTTCGAATCCATCACGTTTGAAGACGAGCGGCGCCAGCGGATAGCGGCGGCCGGTGGCCTGGACAGCAAGACGGCCGCCCTGCCCGGCCAGGCTGTGCGGCTGGCGACACTGCAGTCGCGCAAGCGCAAGCGTGAGGCGGGCGGTCGGCCAGACGACAGCGACGATGACGCATCCGTCACCGAAGAAGAGCAGCGGGCCCGCCTGCCCTCTACATGGACGCACCACCTCCGGCGCAGCGGTAGCACGGCCACGGTGCTTCTGGTCGACGCCCGCAGCGTGACGGCCGTCCTCAAAGCGGTGGCCAAGACACATGGCCGGACGGACCGGGCACCGGCATGGCCCCTCAACAACACACTAGATCACACGGACCGCTGCGGTCCGGCCTGGCTGGCGGCCCATAACCGGGCCGTGTACCCCGACCGCGTGGCTGTTCGGGAAGCTGTTGACGTCTTTTTCTCGCTCTACAATACGCGCGAGGCAGAAGCAGCCGAAGCCGCGAAGTGGCTACGGAACGAGCCAGACGCCGACGGTTTCGTCACGGTCATGGGTGGTGGCGGTGGCGGCAATCCGGCGCGGCGGGCAGAGGCGGAGGCGGCGCGCGACCGGCAGGAGGCCAAGGCGGCCAAGAAGGCGGCGGAGCTGACAAACTTTTACCGGTTCCAGCTGCGGGAGTTCAAGAAGGAGGAGCAGGCAGAGCTGCAGCGGCGCTTCCAGGAGGACCGGCGGCGGGTGGCCGTGATGCGGGAGAAGCGCGGAAAGTTCCGGCCCGAGGCATAAAGGCGCACGAGGTAAGCGACATCCCACACCGCCCTGCGCGTACGGCGCGTTTGCACACACGCCCACTGTCCTGATGACGCCGCGGGGCCATCCCAGCGTCGCCTGTTGCCTCGTTCACGAGGCGACGGTGACGTGTGCCGAAAAACAACCGCGTTACCAAAACAAACATCTTCTCACCAAGTCTGACGACACCTGCATACCCGAGGCGCGCAGCTGCACTTGTCCAGCGTCACAGAGGCTAACATGCAGACAGACTACTGGCCAAGCCCGGGCCCAGCATGCCACGAAGAAAATTCGTCGTCTTGTCGGCCCGGACACGTGTGGGGGATGCGCAAACGGCGCGCCAGCTTGTGCTTTTGGCGCTTCTCTACCCCTCTGGCTCGTCTAAGATTTTTCTCGGCCGCCGTCTAGGCCTCTGGCGGTGTGTTCACCGCATGTTGCCGTCCGACCAGCGGGCCGTTGCCAGAGCCTCGTGCATGACTAGCCTGACCGACCCGTTTTTTTTGCTCCGAGGGTGCCCTGCGGGAGCACCCCAGACGGGCCCAGGGAAGCTGCGCAAACGGTTGTCCTGTCCTTCTCGCCGTCCCGCCCCGTCTTTTGTGCACCTTCCACGACCTCGCGTGCACACCGATACCCGCTCTTGTGCATAAATACCTCAGGGTAAGAGTAGCAAAAAGTAGCGAAAAGAACAAAAACGCACGATGAAATGCCAGTGCTCCAATCCTGCATGTACTGTCCACTGGAAAATATGACAAGAGCGATGGTACATGCCAGCGGCGCTGCACGTGATGCAGCCCAATGTGCTGGCGCCGGGCGTCGCCACGGCAACGAAGCGCCACGCCCGCGGCTAAACAAAACACTCGGCCCATTAAACAGCACCGCAGACACAAACCGCGTTCGCGGCCGGTACTCTTGTATCTTGGGTAGACATCGTTTGGGCCTGTTGGGATTTTGCGACCTTTCTTTTTCTGCCGGAGCTTCACTCGTCTCCACCGACGAGTGCTATTATTTCCTCCCCCCCGACGTCCGGCTTTTCTCTCCTTCTTCTCCTTCTTCCACCAGGACCCAGAAACCAGACAGCACATGCCACGATGACGGACACGGCGAGCCTGCAGACGGCGTCTGCATACATCAACAACCAACTATTATCCCGCGGCTTGCTGCGCGAGGGGCGGCCAATTGACTTTGCCGACCCGGCCGGCGACGGCAACACGGTGGCCAACATGGGACGGATCATCAGCGTGGTCAACGACCTGATTCTTCGGCGAGACGTGCGTTTCCCGTATTCCGCCGTCCTACATTTCTCTTGTCTTCTTTCTGACCTCCCAGCGCGATGCCGAACACCGCGAATCGCTCTCGGCGGCGCTGCGTAGCGTTCGCACAGAGTCGCTGCGGCAGTCCAGCGAGCTGCAGCGCGCCGTCGAGCGGTTGACCGACGAACAACGACGGGTTGACCTGGTGGAGGCGGCTGAAGCACATGTGCGGGCGCAGTTGGCCAGCGCCGAGTCGGCAACCCGGCGGCTGCGCGACGAGGCAACACGCATGCGGGCGCTCGTCGCACAAACTCGCGCGGCGTGTGCGCACGAGGTGCGCAAGCGTGATCGGCAGATTGACGGGCTGAAGCGGGCCGTGGCCGATGCAGGCCGGGCACGTGGTGAGCGCCGCAACCCGGCCGTGACGTCGATTGTGATTGGGGGTGCTGCCGGCGGCGCCAGACTGCTCGATGGACCCGGCCCCGAACCGACACCGTCCAGTGCCGTCTATGACCTCCGCAGCGAGACGAATGCGTTCCTGGCCGAGCTCGCCCACGGCCTGAGCGACGACAACGAGGCGCTGCTGGGGCTGGTGCGGCATACCAGCCAACAGCTCAAGGCGATGAGCGGCTTCGATGAGACGAACGCGGCCACAAACAACAGTGAGACCGAGCCGGCGGGCGTGGCCGACGTGGCCGTGATGGGCCGCGACATGGAGGACGTGCTCGAGCACCTGCGCGTCATCCTGACGAACCCGTCATTTGTGCCGATTGAGGAGGTGATGCAGCGCGAGTCGGAGATTGGCCGTTTGCGCGATGGCTGGGAAAAGATGGAAGGCCGCTGGCAGGAGGCGGTGCACCTGATGGACGGCTGGCGGCGGCGGATGGTGACAAACGGGCCGCCAGTCGACGTGGAGGAGATCAAGATGGGATTGCGACTGAGTCCGGTGCGCGTGAGGAACGTGGCCGAGACAGTGGGAGAAGACGAACACGGGGAAGAGGAGGACTCCATGATGGAGGTGATCCACGAAGAGGAGGAGGAGATGGATGAAGTCGATCTGTTCCAGCCCAAACAGCACGTGGAACAGCGCCGGGTGTCATCGCTGCATCTAGTGCCGGCTCCGGGCGGCGGCGACGAGCAGCGGCTGTTTGAGGAGGATGACGAAGAGGTACACAGCGACGTGTCGTCTGCGGAAAGCAGCATGCTCGACGAGCGGTCGGCAGACGAGGAGCCCAATGTGTTGATCCTCGCGCAGTCGCTGGACGAGCCGGAAATGGACGTGGAGGAGGTCCATGTCGTCAAGGAGATCATGACAATCAAGGAGGTGAAGGAGATGAAGGAGGTCGAAGAGGTTCAGGAGCCGGCCAAGACAGAGACCAAGCGCCAACCCGCAGCGCCCGCACGACGACCGACTGTCAAACCTGGACTGCGGCCCTCTGATACGGCGGCCAATCGGGGTGAAGCGAAGGACAGCGACACGATGCGCGGAACGAAACGACCGGCCGATGAGGCGGCTATGATGACGCAACAACCCCGAGCTAAGGCCGCGACGACTCGCGCAGGCACGACCGCGGCACCTGCCAAGAGCAGTGCCGCCACAGCCACAGCCACGCGTCCGCAGAGGCCGACCCCTCTGCGGCCGGCCACAGTCACGCGGTCGAGGCCGGCGGCAGCAGTGACACGCCCAGCAGCATCGCGTCCTCGTCCGGCCACGGGAGCGCGCCGGGTGGAGGAGGCGAAGGTGGTGAAGGAGGTGAAAGAAGTCAAAGAGGCGAGAACGAACAAGACGGACAAGGTCGAGACGGTTGTGGAACAGCCAGAAAAGGAGAAGCTGGAAAAGTCTCCCATCGAGCAGCGACTGCCGCCGTCTCCGGCGAGGCAAGCCGCCTCTCCGGGCCGAACGGCTGCTTCGCCGGCCCGGACGACCGCCTCTCCCAGTCGGGCAGCCGCGGCAGTCCGGGCGCGCAGCCGTTCGCCAACGAAACCTGCTCCGTTGCTGGTGCCGGCTGCTGCCTCGGTCGTCTCGGACGCGCCAGCGTCGCCCTGCATCCTCGCGGCGGCCTCCTCACGCTTGCCCGTGCCGGCCAATGGACCGCCACCGGTCAGCCCAGGACTCAGCATGGCCTCGATTGCCGCGAAACTGGCAGCGTCGGAACGTGAGGCTGACGCGGCCCGAGTGCGCGCGAAACTGCGGGCGGTCCGGGGACTCGGCGTAGGCGGTCGGATACGGCCCGTCGAGATGAGTGGACGGAAAGAGGCGGCGAATGTCCGTGCGGGCGGCCACACCCACGATGATCCCGACCACGATCCCAACCATGATCACGGCCATGACCCCATCAAGCGCAGTGTCCCAGAGACCGAGGTCCGGCGCAAGCGCGACCGCGACCAGCGACGGACCAGCAAGGCGGCGGCGCGGCGACGCAGCACGCTGAACTCGCTGGAGCTGGCGAGTCTGATGGCAGCCAGTGTAGAGGAGTAGGAGACACAAGGACAAAGCAGACAGGACTAGCCATGGTGGGGATGGAGGACGGAATTTTTAATGCTGCCTAGATAGGTAGTTCACGACGTATGAGGTGCGATAGGCAGCCTGCCTCTTTCAATGTACATATTCCAAATATTTCGGTATTCGTACCATAAAGGACCATAATCAAACGCTTGCTCGCCACATGCGTCCCTGCTGTCACCGGCCCGCGTGGTAGACAACTGCATCCGGATTGTCGGGCCAGGGAAAGGGGACAGAGGGCCCTCGAGGCCTGTGGACAATATCGATGCCGAGCTCTCTGGCGCGGCGCACGGCGTAGGCGCAGTCCAAGGAGGAGGTGACCTCTGTATAGATTGCTTGGAGGTGCATCCAGGGTTTTTCGTCTTCGGTCTCCTGCGTGTCTTGACCCGTTTCCGTTTCCGTTTCGTTGTCTGCTGTTCCATGCCCGGCGGGCTGGCGTACACGCCCAATGCTGTCAACCAGGGCGCGCAGCAGCAGATTGTTGGCCCCGGGGAAAGACAGAAACGTAATGGCCTCGGCGCGGTGGAAGCCCTGGAACCAGTCGATGGCCGTGCGGCCCGCGACATAGCCGGGCATGCTCGTATGGAGGTCCCAATTGTAATCCCAATTGTGGCTCAGGAGGCCAACATTGCGGAAACGCTCGGGACAGGCAAGGGGGCTCGCCCGTAGGAGCATTTCCTCGAGGTTGACGGCGTTGAGCTCGAGCGACTGGAGACGGGGGGTCGTGTGAATGTCAAACAGGTGGTTCACGACTTGGACGTTTGGCGCGCCCTTTGGGTTGAACTGCATGTGCTCCAGGCACGGCAGCAGGTCCTTGGGATGCCGCATCAGGGCAGCCAGTGCAAGGTAGCACAGTTCGCCTCGAAAATCCATGCAGCGCAGAGTGGCCGCACGCACATGCGGAAAATAGGTCTGGTCGAGGAGCTCCTGGTCCGACAGAGATTGGGTTTGCCTAACGTTTTGCACGCTGCCGCCGCTGATGATGAACGTGTGCACCCGCGGCAAGAGTGTGGCCGCTTCGTAGCCGGGTATCACGCGTGTCCTATCGGGCAAGTCGTCGACAAGCAGGTCGGACAGTCGCAGCTGTTCGAGGCCAGGAGCGGCCATCAGAATCGAGGGCTGTGATCAGTCAGTCAAAAAGAGCGAGACAGGCTGCATGCCGAAACACAGGCACCCACGCACCAGCAAACCGTTGTCCGTGGTGACGGCCCAGATGCAATTTGTAGCATTCAGATGGCGCAGACACGGAAAGCGGAGGCCAACCATGGCAGCGCCATTGACTTCTTGCAGATCAAGCGACTCCAGGTGCAAACTGGCGCCGCGCAGCAGTTCGTGCAAGGCCTCGTCGGTTTGGGCGCTGCTGCCACCATAGACACGCAGGTGTCGACACCGCGGCAACAGGCTCCCGTCTTGGCCCGGCAGGACATGGGATAGATGCAAGGAGACCCGTTCGGCGGTAGCAAACTGGCGCAACAGCGCCAACTGCGCCTGGGACAACCTAGCCGCATCGTCCTCGGTCAGGGTCCATGCCAGCTCGAGGGAGGCGGCCGTGAGGTGCGGCAGCCGCCGCTGGAACCGTGCCAGCGTGGCGAGCGATGGCGGTCGCTGCTTGGACCTGAACTGGTTGATACGTGTCCCATTGCCCCGATGCCCTAGCACCACCTCGTCCAGTCGCACGCGCACGCCTCGCATCATGGCGCCCCAGGACTTGGACACGCGGCAGCAGACGAGCGCATCCCTGAGGTGCAGTTGCCGCAGCACGGCCTCCACCACCTCGACCGGCAGCTGTGGCAGGTAGTCGCCGCGGCCGTAGCGGCTGGCGCAGTGGGCTAGCACGCGGACTAGCGGATCCTTATCGCCGTCGCCGTGGCGGCGCACATTGTGCAGTCCGTGAGCATAGAGACAGCGGGCGGCAAAGCGGGCTGCTGCCCGTCCCCTGCTGCCCGCCACCACGGCCCGCGCCAACTGCAGATAACCCTCCGCCCGCTGCGGCGCCAAATCCACCAGGCTGGCCGCCAGCCGTGTCGCCTCCTCCAGCTGCCGCCTCTTGGTCGCTACCGCCGCCAGTCGGTCGACGACGGCCACGTGCGACGGCTCACTGCAACACACCCGCCCCGAGCCACACGAACACCCCCGCGTTGTCGCCAGCGCATAGACTGCCTCGAGGTCAAGCTGGCTTGCCGGGAAGCCGTCTGTCGCCGCCTCGGCGCCCGCCGCGCTCGTGTAACCGACTCGCCGTGTCTGTGCCGCCGCCACAAAGTCCTTGCACGAGCAACGGCCGATAGGGTCGATGGACGTGAGCGTCACACCAGCCGTACGGAATTGGCGTCTTGTGTCGGCCTGGCATGGACAGAGGATGAGAGACTGATGGTCAGTTAACAAGTGCTCATGGACAGACCGAGACAGTGCCGACCTTTGTGAGCATCTCTGTCGCCGCCTCCAGCTTTCCATCTGCCTGCAGCCGCACACCCTTCGCCCATAGCTTCTGCTGCTGGGTTGCCTGTGCCCCAGAAAAGAGCACTGCCTCGATTGCCGCCTCAATGGCCTCGTCGACTGCCTCGTTGGCTGTCTCGTTGGCTGTCTTGTTGGCTGTCTCGACGGTCTTTGTCGCCCGGCTGGGCTCTGTCCACCAGTGCCGACGCCTTTTCGCTTTCGGCCCATCTTCCACGGCTTGCTGTTTCACGCCCTTGCCCTTCTCCATGGCTGGGCCTTGGTTGTGCACAGAGTTACAAGCTGCGATAACGCGCCGCGCCGCGTGAATAGGCCCACTAATAACGGATCGTACCCCCGTCGGTAGTGTCACGTGACTCCTTACATCTGACTTATTTCTGTTCTCGGGCCTCCCGGTCAATGCGAACACTATTCTTTTCTTGCCTGAAGCCCCCTGGAGACAAAAGTAGCCGACACGGAGTAATCCGTGTTCCCTGCAACCACCAAGAACCACCAAAATCGATGCCACACACCAAAAAGTCCGCAAGCGGGTGTGGATTCCATCGTCGCGAGATCCGGCTCCCATCTTACGCAAGAAGGATTGTCCGAATGCCAATTACCATCTGCCGAGGCATTCTGCTTACGTCGTATCTTACATCCCACGTCCTGGGCCCTGTCGCTGACCCTATTTTTGGAACAGCCACGCAGCCCCACTAAGCCACCGGCTCACCAATAGCCACTCGAATACGGGCCACACCAGATCGGGCTGCTGTCCGGAACCCTGAATCCTACGACGATCTGGGACATCTCCCGGCTCTGCTAGGCCGGTTTGCGAACATGGAATGCCGGAGGAGCGCGCTTGGCTCGTCTATTCCTGTCCGTAGCCGCGGCGAGATGCACTTTATTCTGTTGTGTTACTCGTTTGTGTGTTTCTTCCGTTCCGTTTCTCAAACTGCGAAAGGCGACACCCGAGGCTGCGAGACGGGACTGTGCTATTCAATGTATTTCAGATACCATGTTTTATTTCGATTACGTTATTTATCTGTTGAGACGAGTTCCAGACTGCCAGAATCTGTTGTACCTCTTCCATTTGAATCCGGATATTGACTGGAATATGCAGTGAAGCCTAAAGCAAGCCTGACCAGCACGCCAGCTGCATCTTCGCGCATATTTCTGTCAATTCCGCCATCATGAGGGGAGAGCAGCAATGTGCAAAGAAAAAAAATGAAGAACAACAACCAAATGAAGTCCCACGCTGGTGCTTTTTCCAGAAGCAGCACATCTCTTGCCAGAAGAGAATAGAAAGGCGTAAAGAAAATCAAAGAAAATCATAAAGACAGAAACAACCGAGATCTTTCCCAAGATACCTTTCCCAATGTGCCTTTTCCTTCCAAACCTTTGACCCAGAACAACGCCCAATGCTCGAAATGCAAGAAAAGAAACACCCGCGGATGGAGTGTTAGAAATCGCTTCCCGGCGGATCCCCGTGAGCGAAAAGCGGATTGCAGCGTCTCTGGTGAATCTCTGGAAGCCCTTCCCAGGGTATCCCCCTTCACGGCGGCGCCGAATTGGACATGATTCGATCGTGTCCGACAAAGAGGTGGGAGAGTTGGGAGGGCGCGTGGCGAGCAGAGGCGGCCTGAACCCGGAACGAGTACAGATACTGGACCCAGGCCGTGAAGAGAAAGTCCTCCAGCGGCGCTGCCGGCAAGCACCCCATGCGGCCCACCAGAGACACAACCCTTCACCGGTGGGAATGGCTGCTGCTGTAGTAGCCCGAGTCAGAGTAAGCATAGGCCTGGCCGCCGTAGGAGCCCGGAGCCGGGGCTGAGTGCAGCGAGCAGGTGTAGCCAACGGGGATGGTGCGCTCCTGGATCTTGTGGCCGGGATGGCTGTAGGAGGCACAGCGGTCGACAGCGTGCTGGTGGTAGACGCAGCCGCAGACGGAAAAGCGCTCGACGAGACGGTAGCACATGGTGGAAAATGTTGAATTAGGTGTGGAAGAGTAGAGTTGCTGTCGTGTCGTCGATTCGTTGCGAGGGACGTGTATTATATAGCAACGACCGAGGGGAAGACCGGGAACAGCCGGCGGCACAGTCCACAGATGTCTGACCAGTCGAGGCGTATTACAGAACAAAAGCTGGCGGATGCAGAGACAAGTACCAGAGGAAGTGGCTGAGGAGGAGGACCGGATGCCGAAGAAGACGAAGAGGAAGACAATGGCAAACAAGGACTGGGAGAAGGCACACAAGACTTGGCGTGTGAAACGAAGGAGATGAACGAAAGAGATCCAAACGAAGAGAAGAAACAAGGAGGAGTGGATGCGGACTTCATGGAGAACAGTCATGTTGAGAGGAAGGCATCGTCAGCCTTATATCTGGCAGCCCTGGAAAACAGGCAAGCAGGCAGGCAGGCAGCAAGCAGGCAGATGTACACTTGTGCCTTGGCCAGAACGATAGGACGATAGGACTCTCTGCAGTACGTACTAGCATGCGAGCCCCCAGGCGACTTACTCCATAGGCGCACCGGACCCATCCCGGACTAATGCACGAGGGCGGATGTCGATGCAAAGAAGGCGCAGGCACGAACGGTGAGTCCTTGGGAGGGGGTGCCGTTTTCTCTTGCTCGCAGCGCCAAAGGCGCAGTCGAGGGGGGTGGAGATAGTGGCCCGTGTAGCGCAGTTAGCGGATCGCAGCCTGTAAGCGTGCAGAAAGTAGAAAATAGAAGCAGAGAGAGGAATAGAACACAAAACACTACAATTGGCAATCGCGAAAAGAGCTGCCACAGTTCCCGCATGCAACGCAACGGCTGGCCGGCCGATGCACATATGCACTGCAGGCGCTGGGGAGTTCCAACACAACGGACGGTCGCATTTGGGGGCGGCTTTGTGGCCGAATTGCCCATTTGGTAGAGAAGCCGAGGGCTGCGGGGCGTGCTGTGGCTGAAGCGCTGTGGCATCATGTTGTGGCCTAGTAAAAAAGCGGATGGCGAGAACAGCAGCAGGATGAGATGGCCATAATAGGACAGGACAGGGAACCTAGAGCACCAGGACGCTAGAGCCCAGCCAGTAGGGGCCGCTCCGCGCCAAGGGGGACCGCCAGAAACGGCCCCGGGTCGTCGCGAGAGGACCTCGAGCCCTTCCACCAACGAGGTCCATGCAAGCAGACGTTACTACACCGTTGCCAGACACAGCAGAGTCCTTGCCCTCTCGGCTCTCCTCCGTCTCACTCTCCTGACTCTCCCTTCCCGTCAGGCGCACAGTATTCCTCTTCCCGTACCTGTCATACATAAGCAGGCCGTAGGGCTGGCGTCTTGCGTGATCCTCTGGTCGAGGGAGGCCACCGATTCCCGAGATCTAACGGACTCGTACGAGCACTCGCACCGAGTCGTCGTGGACGGTATGCACTTCTCACCGTCAGCGTGCCAAATGACTGTACGGCGATGCTGTTAGCGTCGAGCAATGTAGGGCTGGCCAATGGCCGCGAATGTCCTGGAAATGATGCGTTACGAGGCCTCTCTGACGGGGCTGGGCATCTCCTGCTCTGACTGCGAAAGCGGCTCTGCCCGCCCCCCCCCCCCCATTCGGAGCCAACTTTCGAGCCCCATTGCCTCGTTTTGATTGTGCATAGATGCCTGCTGTCTGTCGTTGCTTGCATCTGATATTCACAGCAAAATGTCCGCTATTAGCGTGGCACTAACGGCCGACGCCATGGGGCCTTCAGACGGTTTTCCCACACTTTTACGGCCTGCAGCCTGCAGCCTGCGGCCTGCGGCCTGCCGTTGCCAGGCATCCATATGCATAGTCCGGTCTCGTGACGCTTGTGGTTTCTAGCTCATTTGCGACTCAAGATTTAGGGGAAAACGTCGCCTGTTTTGGCGGCCGATGTCCCGAGCATCATACAGCGTTTTACTCTCGTGTTTTAGCCGGCGCGATCTCCCGGATCCATTCACGACCAGGCATCAACCGCACGTCTTGATGGCTGTCTAGTGCTCCAGGTATCGCCTGTAGCCCTTCAATCACAGCCTCGCCTCGGCGGCCCGCCAGAATGGGTCATCACAACCGTCACGACCATCAGGCACCATCAGACACTCCCACAAAAGGCGCCGGCCCATTCGGTGCTGCCTGCGACCTTGCTGACTGCTGACTGCATGTCGAAGGCAGTCGGAGTAGGAGCACATCCTTAAATCCTTTCGGCTCTCACTTCTTTCGCCTTGCTGCAAACGGACAAGAGGGTGTGCGATCCTCGAGGTTGCCTCGTCGCGGACAGCCGCCCGGCGCTTCGGCCAGCCAATCCAGTCGTCCCTCCGGGCGGGCACTGGTCGGAGTATCACGGAGTCCTCCGTGCCTGCGCCCCATCGCGGCTGTGGGACCGGATGCAGTCAGTATCTTACCTCGAGACAAGTACTCCTAACCGGTCCCAGCCCAGTGGAATCGAAGCTCTGTAGAAGGAGAGAAAGAACGTTTCGGAAAAAGCAAAGGGCGGTGACCCCTGCCACGGCGTCGCCGGGGCAAGGGTCACCGGTGATCCCTTTGTGTGGGGGCTGACGACAGGACACCCCCCTTTGCGACAGGCCGGTTTTGCCACTCGAGTTTGAGGCCCTCTGAGGTATGAGACTGCAGCTGTTTTGACGCCGACAATGACTCAACTCTGGCTTTGATGACAGATAACGAGTGTAACAGTAGGAGAAAATGTAAAGAAAAAAACCACTGCCGCAGAGACGCTGGGCCAAAACAGACCTGCGATATGCCGCCGGAGCCACAGATCTATTCTTGGCTCGGTCGCAGGAGCCACGAGGCTGTCTGCCTGGCAGCAAAAAAATGCCTTGCAACGATTCCGGCATAGTTTAGTGGAGAATCACGTGGAGATTTTCCATACAGTGCTTACTTCGTAGACCTCCAACCTATTTCAAAACTTCAGGACGGCCGCAAACACAATCTGGCTGCTTTCCTAGGCTAGCACTGGGGATCCGCCGGGTCCTCTGATTCTAAACTACGACGAATGTGGATGGGCTGTCCGATCGCGACAAAATCCATATACTCAACAGCCCATTTATCATCTTGTCGGGCCTCACGCCGGCGGCCTCCGAGGAAAAAAAGGGGAAAGCGCCTTTTGCGGAGTTGATTGCCCTCATTTTCCTCGCTGAATCGTCTCGTGCTTCTGCATACTTGCCGTTTCAAAACGGCGTCCCGTCGAGGCCGTTGAGGCCGCTGGGGCCATTGAGCCGTTAGACTTAGGCTTGGACTTGGACCAGCCACATTATGTCGACATCTCCCTATTTACTCTATTCCCATCGTAAATTGTTTATTTGACCCATTCAGATCGTTCCCATGTAACTGGCATTGTGCCACCAAAACTATCAAAGTAGAGTCTAGACAGCAGGAAAGGGCAAGTCCGGTAGGGCACATCAACGCAAGAAAAGAGAAAGCAAAAAAGTGTAGACAAAGAAAGAATGGACAGTCATTAGAAAACGTTGCTTTTGTGCCCTCCCTGTCCTCTCGTGTTCCTCGTTCCCTCCTTCCTTCTCACCTTCGTTGGCGCCATCCCGGCGCCATTCATCCCGATCTATCGCATCAAAGAGCTGGAAAGAATTGTAACAAAGAAAAGTGCTTGCTCCCGGCACTCGTCATTGATCGGTTGCTGTGGCTAACGTCACCGGCAGCCATCCGTTTGTTCATCTGTCACCGTCCTATGCCCGCCGTGTCATGGCTGCTGTCGCTCCGGCCGCGGCCAGGTCCGACTTAGTGCCACTAGGTACACGCCCAGCTGCCCGCGGCAGGTTGCTACTAGCCATGCTCGTCATGCTGACCAGGCTCGTCATACTGGCCATGCTGGTGCTGGTCGTCAGGGAGCCGCCAATGGCACCCGCACCGCCCGCGCTGGCGCGGCCGTTGAAACCAGCTATACCGCCGCTCGTCCGCTTCGTCATGGGCCCTGCCCCCAACGCCGTCACCGCCGACGCCCGCCGTGATGAGGACACCGTCGGGCCCATGCTGCTGGACTTGTGCGGGCTGCTGGCATTGCCACCGACGGCACGCAACGTCGGTGCGCTAAGCTTGCTGCTGCCGCTGCTACTGAGAGGAAGGTCCGGCAGAGGCCGCGGTCCAGCGGCCACAATCGTGTTATGGCGCCGGATGGGTGAACTGTCGCGGCCGCTGGTCGAGGCGAAAGCAGCGCTGCTGGACCGCCCCGCCAGCACGGGAGCGGCCACCGTCTTGTGACCGGTCATGAACTCGTGGCGCACGGCCTCTTCCGGCTTGAGGCGACGGTCCGGGTCCCAACGCAGACAGCGGCCGAGGAAGTCCAGAAAGGGCTCATCATCGCACTTGATGGCCTGCTGTAGCGTCTTGGACGACGGTCGTCGTCGCCGGCCCTTGGATGAGACCGTCAGGCGCGGCTTGCCCATGCTGTCAAAAAAGAGCTTCTTACGCGTGCTCTTCTCAATCAGGTGCTTTTCTGGCGGTCCAAACACCTCCATGATGCATGCCAGCTGTTCCTGTTCGTTCTCGCCCGGGAAGATAGGCACGCCCGTGTACAGCTCTGCCAGGATGCAGCCCAGGCTCCACATGTCTATCGGCATGCCGTATGTCATGCCCAGGATCACCTCCGGCGACCGGTAGAAGCGCGACTGGATGTACGTATACACCTTTTCGTTTTCGAAACAGCTTGAACCGAAGTCGATCATCTTGATCTCTGTGTGCAGCGGGTGCCGTAGCAGAATGTTCTCAGGTTTGAGGTCGCAGTGGATCACACGGTGTTGCTTGAGAAGCAGCAACGAGCTCAGTAACTGCTTCGTGAACCGCCGGATCATCTTGAGCGAGAAGCCGCGGAAGCCGTTGGCCTTCGTAAACTCGTACAGGTTCATGTCCAGCAGCTCCGTCGAAATGCACAGGTGGCCGCGGAAATAGAAGCTGTGCGTGAAGTTGACCATGCTGTGTTTGTTGTTGGGGTCCTGCAAGATCGAAGATTAGCACACGATCAGCACTGCCGGTCTCGCAGCACTCACCCATTCCCGCAGCTTCTGCAGAATGTTCACCTCAACCAACGCCTGCTGGTGGAAGCGCTTCTTATTGCGGATGATCTTGACCGCCACCAGCACGCCCGTCTTGTGGTCGATGCATCGCACCACCTGGCCAAAACTGCCCTTGCCCAATGTGTCGATGATCTCATACCGGTACGCCAGGTGGTCGCCCGGCACAATCGCATAGTCGCCACGCTCGTCATCGTACCCAAAGTTGGGCGTGTTGGTGTGTAGGTCGCCCACCACCTTGGCCGCATTCTGCGTCCCGCAAAAGTACACGTCGTTGTAGTCCACAATCTCGCCGCGCTCATAAATGTTGAGCATTGCCACCCGGATCGCCTCGTGCGGGCTAACCCGTTCTTTGGGCGTTGCCCGCTTGCGCAACGCATCCAGCGTCCGCGCCGCCAGCTCCGTCTCTTTGCGCCGCGAACCCAGCTTGCGCATTTCCTCCTCCGCTATCATGTCGTCTTTATCCAGCTCCGCCGTTGACCACGCATCCTCGGGGCGCCGCTGGCGGTGGCTATGTTGCTGCTGCTTCTGCCGGAGGCTGCTAGCCGACGGCTTCGGCTTGAGAATTTTTTGCATCACCGAGCTGTTCTGTGTCACATGTGAGCGGGCGCCACTTCCCACCTGCGAGCTCGTGGCCAGGTCTGTCGTTGTCGATGCCGTCGTCAGCGTCGTAAAGTTGGACACTGTCGTCAGGTTCGACGTCATCGAATCCTTCTTCTGCAGAGTGCGCTCCGTCGGGCCCCAGATGTCCGCCATACGCGTTTTGTCCTGGGCCATGGCCGCACTCATACTCGATGCCGACGTCTTGCGGCGCGTTGGGTCTCGGTACAGGTCCGCGGCCCTGGTGACTGTCGATGATGTTGAGGCTGTCGGGCTCACCTTCAGCGAGTTCAGCGTCGATGAAATCGGTATGCGTGGCGGTGGCATGCCATCGTGCTTGACGCCTGACGACGACTGCCGTGTGTGGTGGAAGGGAATATGGTGTTGATGAGGATGCTGCTGGGGTTGTGCCGGTGTCTGTGTCGGTTTAGTCGGATCGCCCAAGGAAGATCCTTGGCTGTCGGACTGTCCCTTGTTGCGCTTCCACGACAGGCTGAGCTTCCGGCGCAGGGACGAGCCGATAGATGACGGCGTTGGCGGCTCCTCAGGGCTCGATAGCGGAGGCGGCGACTTGGCCGGCGGCGCCATGATGCTTGATGTCCGTGGCCGCCGAGGGGAGCCGCTCGCCGCCGCATCGGCCGCTGTGAAAATGGTGGATGGTGTGTCCATGGCCGCAAACGCCCGCGACGGTGTCGGGGCGGGTGCCCGTGGCCCCGATGGCTTGTACAGCAGCGGTGTGCTGGCTGGTATTGGCGGGGGTGCGGGCGTAGTAAAGGAGCCCGAGGTAAAGTCGTCGCCATCACCGTTTATGGTGCGCCGGCCGTAGGGGGACGCCTCGATGATGCTGCCACCCTGAGGGACGGACGAGGACAGAAAGGGTGACATGGACGGCTTCTGGAAGGACGCTTTGGACATGGCGGCCACGGACTCGGATGAGCTACCCGTATCGTCGCCGCTTGGCGTGATGTGGCGCGTGTGGTGGTGGACAGACGAGCTGCTGCGCATGGCAGAGGGGAAGTCGGAGAGGTCATCGTCGATGTGGTGGCGCGAGAAGAAAGAGCCCTTGCTGGCTGTCATCGGCGTCGTCGGCGTCTTGGCAATGATGCGTGATGGAGGCGGGCTCATGTTGTTGTGGTTGCGGGCGCCCTTGTCTTGCAAAGCGGCAATCTTGGCAGTCGTCGGCGTGCTCAGCGGCATCAGGTTGATGGGCGGCAACCGCAGCGGCTGGAGGTTGTTTTTCTTGCCGACACCGACACTGGACGCGGACTGGCCGTTGGCCACCTGGGTCAGCCTGGCAACGTCCCTGGCCCGCGTACTGGCCTGGCGCTTGATTTTGGCGGGCGGCTCGAGCGTCGGCGGTGGCAAGGGGACGCCCGAGATGCTCGCAGTCGAGTTGCTGTGGATGCTGCTGCTGTCGAGGCCGAGGTTGGACTTGCGCTTCTCGAGAAAGGACAGCTCGGCTGGCGAGCCCTTGGGCGACTCGTACGCCTTGGGAATTGCCGGAACGGGCGGCACATCCTCGTCGTCGTCTCCATTCGAAATGGCGCTGCCGGTCGCGAGCGCCTTGGGGGCCGGCAGCCGCGAGCCGTTTGTAGCCGTGGGCATGCTCCCTTGAGACAGCCGCGGCTGCATCATGCCGATCGAGGTGCGCACAGACGACGAGCCAGCCGAAAGGGCTGAGAGGCCGGAGATGCCCGAGACGCCCGATATGCCGGAGCTGTATGACTTGCGGTTGGGGTCGGGGGTGGTCCGTAGTGAGGAGGGCGTCGACGTCTTTCGGGGCAGCAGGGACGGCGACCGAGAGGAGGCGCGCACGTCCGACGGCGGCAGCGAGATGCCCGAGACCTGTGTAGCGTCGCGGCTGCTATTGGTGCTGTTGGCATTGGTACCAATGGCGTTGGCGTTACTGGTATTGTTTGTGGCTGTGCTGCTGCTGCCGTTGCCGTTGCCGATCGCGCTGCCGATCGTCGTGCTGCCATTGCTGGGCGGCATGATCGACATGCGGTTCATTCGCCGTGTGTCGGTCGGGCTGATTGTGCGGGCGCCAAGGCCGGTGGCGTGTGACGAATGGAGCGAAGGGGGTGCAATGGACATCCGCTTGGCGGACGACTGGGCGGACCCTTTGGACGCGCTGCCCAGGCCGAAGCTGATGACGCTGCTGTTGGATGGTGTCCCGAGGCTAGCCCGCGCCGTTCGCGTCGACGAACCAGATGACCGGAACTGATCCGGGCCAACAGTCAGCACCTTGGGGGTGCCGTGGACGCCGTTCTGGGCACCGTTTTGAACACCGGTATGGATCGATTTTGCCTTCGCGGCTCGCGAGCCGGTTAGACCCTTGGTAATGTCGCTGGTACTCGGGCGGCTGCCACCGTCGAGGGACGAGCGAGTGGAGTTGGAGATGGGCCTGTCCGTGTTGGAGGCCACGCTGGGTCGTCGCCGCGATGTTGACCTGCCGACGACGGAGCCGTACTCGGGGTCAAAGAGACCTGGGCCTACCGACTTCCGGGGCGGCTTAGTAATGTTGCTAATGTTGCTGATGCTGTTGATACCGCTGTTGGAGACCGGAGGATAGTGACTCTGACGGCGCTGCCGAGACGCAGCCGGAGCCGACAGGTCAGGTATGGAGGTGGACGAGGCCGGGGTGTTGTTCTGGCGGTTGGTGATGCTGGGGCGGCGCAGGATACCGGTTTTCGAGCCGCGGGAGGCGACGGTGGAGGTCGAGATGGACGACGGGATGGAGATACGGCTACTAGTGGTCGTCGGTGTCGAGCCGGAGGAGCCACCGATAGCAGCGAGCGTTGGAGGGCCCATGCCGTTGGGCGGACGATCCGCACGACCAGTTACTGGAGCAGCAGCGCTCCGGACGCCGAGGATGCTGCCCTGGCCGGAGGGCGAGGGAAACTGGGCCAGCTTGAACTCAGTGGAGGCAGACTCGAGGCTGCTTTGGAGGTCGTCGAAGCTGACAGAGGGCAGAAAGTCGAAGCCGGCGCTGCGGTCGGTCGAGTCGTCAGTCGAGTCTTTCCTATTTCCGCTCAGGGGGCCGTTGCCGTTTCCGGCAGTGGTGGCCATGTTGTCGGTGCCATTGCTCCGGCCAAAGGAGAAAAGCGAGTGGTTGTTGGAGGCGGTGGCACTCAGCATTGGGGCGGTGTTCTCGGAGAGGTGGCCCCGGGAGGGCGAGTGAGCTGCCGGTCGGGAGCCAGCCTGGCTGTGGCCTTCGATCATAGAGAGTGAGGCTGACTGACGAAGGGGAGTAGGATCGCGTCGCGGTCAACAGGCCGGTCAAGAACGCGTGGCTAGGAGTGGTTAGCGATCTGCGGGAGGCAGTCGACGCGGCGACGGCAAGGCGGCATAGGTCGAAGAAAGAAAGTTCAGGGTTTGTGTTGCATATTCTCGTGTCTTTTCATGTTGACTTCTCGTTGCCGTGACAAGGAATTCCATCACCGAGACTCACCTTCCACGCGAGAACAGAGGCGGCCGCCGCGACGATGGTGGACAGCTCAGTCCGGTCAAGGAACTGAGAGCATCCAAGAGGCTACCACATTCCGCAAGAATTGTTGTGTCGGTCAGGATGAGAGACGGGGTTGTCGGACAAAGGGGAGGGACCAAGAGGTCATCAATCGACGAGATTTCGAAGAAGAAGCGGGAGTTTGTAGGCCGGCAGGTCGGAAAAGGCAAGGAGTGGCACAGCTAAACAAAGGCCCAAGCGGACAGCCTCTCGATGCAGGCTGATACTGTCGTGGGTGGTACGAAGAGGACGAGAGGGAGAGAGGTTGTGGGTGGATTGGTAGACTTTTGGACGTTGCAACTGGAATGCAGCGGCGAGCGGTGATTTGCTGAGTTTGCTGGGCGATGGTATGGGTTTCCTTTGGCCGAATCGGAGGGCTGGATTGGCGGTCAGGGGCAAGGTCTGGCGAGGAAGCCAAAAGGCCAGAAATGCAAGTGCTGAGCCGCCTGTGGTCGACTGAAAATTGGTAGCTGCTCTAGCGCATTGCAGTGCTGGGGAGTGCTGGGGAAGGAGGCTGCCGTAACCGTACGCTTAAGTATTGATTAGGGGCTAGGCGGCTGGCGCTAGTGGAGCCGTCAAACAAAGTGCCTATAGTTTAGTACTTAGTGACTTACGGCGATTCGAGAAATGGCGGTGCAGAAGAAAGGGCGAGTGAGTCAAGGTTGTGTTGCTAAATATCTACGTGTAATACGAGCATGCATAGCAAATACAGAATCCCAAGCACAAGCGTCCATCTATCGGTGCCATCCATCTCAGCCGTTGCAACAGCCAAAAACGGCTGCCGGGCACTAACGTTGCCTAGCGCAGAGACGACGCGAGGTAAAGGGGGAGTCGGAGCAGTGACTTTGCACAGGTAGAGAGGCCAGCCCAGAGGCCGTCTGCAGGGGCTCTGGTGCGTTTTCTTCTTGGTAGAGATGAAGGGACTGATCCAGGGCCGGGCTGCCAGGGCTGCAGGCCGAATCAGAGGACGCCAGAGGCTAGGAGGCCACAGAGACAGCTGATCGTCCTCTGTCATTTGCCATTTGCTGAGAAAGTATTTCGTACTCGCGCAGGCTTATTTGCAGGATTCATGCATCTTACTACCGCAGCTATTTGTTTACGGGTCGTTTGCTTTTTGTAAACACACGGCACAGACCCAAAGGAGACGGCAGACCGGTGGGCCATCGTTGCAGCGAGAGGCGATGTGTACATGCTCTATGTACTTTGCCGCGACATCGTATCGTACTGGGCGATGCGTGGCAATCGCCATCTAGAGGGGGTTGTCAAGTCTCCGTATTGAAGTGCATAAGCCCTGTCGTGGCGATCTCGCAATATGCATAGTACGAGTGCTCATTGAAAAGTTTCCCCCTGTCAGATACGTCTAGATGAACGTGATACTTGCGGCTCGTTGGCAGTTGTGCGCCACACTGCCCGTAGGCGGATGAATGCACACCGGCAAGACACAAGAGTACGCTTAAGATGAAGGATGCAGGCCGCTGTAACTAAGACGCATCGCAGCTGTCAAGAACAGGACGGTCCACAAACAGGAGGGCGTGAGATTCTCCAGTCTACGGTACTTTGAAACCCTAGGCATCTATTCTACTCCGCATCTGCGTGGTCACTCGAGAAATTGGCAGGCTTTTCTAACAGCGAAAAAGAAAGTCCAGCCGCCTAGGACTCGGCGGTATACATTCCAGTGCGAATCCCTCCCGACACAGTGCACTTCCCCGCATCACAGTGGAGCCATCACTGCCCGTAAAAACGAAAGCATGTGACGTAGGCCGAATGAAGCACCTTTTTCGTCTCATCGATCCACGACCACCACCGCCGCTGCCGACCACTAGCCACCGACTGCCGACCATCCGACGCGTGTTATAGACGGCGCAAAATGCCATGTCCGCTCATCGCTTGCGCATAAGCCAAGTATGGACGAACTAGCCTACATGTTTCTCGGCTCGCCCGAGAGTCGGCAAGACGAGACAGCCTCAACGACGAGCCGGCGCAGCGGTGAAGAGGAGAGAGACACCGCCGGTGCCAGTGAAGTGGACGCTGCCAGGCCCGCTGCCGGAGCTTCCACTGCCGAGAACACAGATGCTGATGTAGCCGCCGGGCTACCACAGACCCCCGAGACGCCGCGGAAACGCCGTGGCATCCGCGATTTTCTCAAAAAGGCCAATCTGCAGGACCAGCTGCTTGACAAGTATGTGTGGACATGAGAGTGTTCCCCTAGTCGACCGTCCCCGCTAACCCAGCCTAGGCTCTTCCAACAAGTCATCCCTATGGACGGCCTGTCTGCCGATGACGCCGATGACAACCTCGCCGCGTCCGACGATGCTGATGTCCCTTCCCTTGCCGATGACGACGGCGGCAGCCCGCCCAAACACGAGCGCCCTGGCTTCAGCGTCGCTATCATGTCGAACAACTTTCGCCGCTTCAACGCTCGCATCGGCGTCGTCTTCCGCTTCCAGAAACACGTCGAGCGGCTGCTGGCCTGGCGCCGCGCCCCCCACACTCTTGCCCTGCTCGGCGTCTACACCCTCGTGTGTCTGAATCCCTACCTACTAGCACTGCTGCCGCCCGCCATCTTCGTGCTAGCCGTCCTCATCCCGGCCTTTGTCGCCCGCCATCCAGCCACCATCCCGGCCAACGGCGGCGGCGGCAGCAACGGCCACGGAAACGGAAACGGAAACGGCCATGCCTATGGTCACGCCAGCAGCTCCTCATTCGGCTCCAGCGCCGTCTCTGCTGCCGCTGCCCCCGAGTACAACCCTTATGCGCGTGGTCCGCCGCTGGCTCCGCCCCGGACAGTCAAGCCCGTCAAGGAGCTCAGCCGCGACTTTTTCCGCAACATGGGTGATCTGCAAAACAGCATGGAAGACTTTAGCGTGGCCCACGACCAAGTCGTCCAGTTGGTCGAGCCGGCCACCAACTTTTCCGACGAGGCCTTTTCGTCGGCACTTTTTGTCGCCCTCTGCGCCGCCGCCACCCTGCTCTCGGTGGCCGCCCACCTGCTCCCGTGGCGGCTCATGTTCCTCGTCGGCGGCTGGTTGGCCGTCTGCAGCGGTCATCCGGCAGTGGCAAGAGTGTTGCGGATATGGCGGCGAAAGGCAGCTGCCAGCACGCCGCCGGAAGGCGGTGACAACAGCGGCGCCCAAACCGCCCCAGCCGCACCCTCGACGACCCCCGCCGCGCTTTGGAACGCCTGGGTCAAGTCCGACATTATTCTTGACGAGGCCCCCGAGACACGCGAGGTGGAAATCTTTGAGCTGCAGCGCCGCTCCCCTGCCGCCGCTGCCGAATGGAAGCCCTGGCTATTCAGCCCCAGTCCGTACGACCCCCTCTCCCAGCCGCGCCTGTCGCTCTATGCCCGGCCCACGGGCGCCCGCTTTTTTGAAGACGTCCTGCCACCGCCCGGCTGGGAGTGGAGTGAGAAGAAGTGGGCACTCGACCTCTGGAGCCGCGAATGGGTCGAGGAGCGCATCATCACCGGCGTCGAGGTCGAGACGGAGGGCGAGCGCTGGGTTTATGACATTCACAGCGAGCAGGAGCAGCAGCAGCAGGCCGCCGCTGCAGCTGCCGCTGCCGCGCGTGCCGGGTTCGGCGACAGCGACTATGCCGAGGAGAGCTTTCTGCATCCGCCGGCATCGACGCATGCCAACACGGTGCGCCCACCTAAGCCGCAGATTGGGCCCATCTGGGAGGAGGGCGACGAGGGCGACGAGGACACGGGCCGGCGCGGCGAGTGGCGGCGACGGCGCTGGGTCCGCACCGTCCGACGGAAGAAGATTACAGAGGAAACGTGATTCACGATGAGCCAATATTTTGTTCGAATAGCGATACTTTTATCCAATGGAGGTTTCTTGGTAAATGAGGGTTGGGAACGATCTGCCATGCCACGTATTGTGTATATCGGATCGAAGGGCTGCATCACGGTCGTCTGCGGCCTCGACAATGTGTTCAGCAGGGTGAAATGACTCTGAGCGAGTGCTGTCCTTTACTCTGAGTGGAAGTTGAAGCCGTGACCAAAACAGGTCTACTCATTGTCATACTGATTCCAACGCGCTTCGTCGAACGAAAGTGACAGGCGGCTGTGAAGCTCAATCAGCATATACAGTTTATTCCTCGAGGAAAAGTGAGTTGGGCCTGAAAGGATGTATTATCACTCACAAAGGCACACAAGTTCGAACTCGTCTTGACTTGGCGGCTGTATTTCATACAATATTCAAGTTGCCACCCTATATTCATCCACTTCAAGCCTTTGACAAGTCTCAAGACCATGTCGACTGATACAAACGCGGGTAGCATTTTTCTTCTTTCATACATGGATACCGCACATGCCCTGCTCATAGAAACCGAGCCCTTTACGCCGCAACCCCAACACCAACATGTAAAAATGAACTTGAGAAGAGAGGCTGAGGTTCTTCCCAAAGCACAAAATCAGCTCGCCTCAATGTATCACTAGCCGATCGAGAATCTCGTAAATGGCACGGCTCCTGCCCTTGCCCTCGTCGAGCGCATCGGCCATGTCGCGAGCACGCTTCGTCAGGATGGCGAGCACGTCGCGGGTGTACTCAAAGGAGCCAGTGTGCTCCATGTGGGCGACGGCGTAGCGCTTCACTTCATCGTCGTTGGTCTTGAGGCGCAGAATGTTGATGAGTTGCAGATCGGCCGGGTCGCTGCGAATGCTGTGGATGACGGGGAAGCTAAACTTGCCCTCGGACAGGTCCTCGCAGAGGCCCTTGTTGTGGGTATACTCGGACGCGACGAGGTTGCGGTAGTCATCTTGAATCTGGAAGATAAGGCCGAGAATGTTGACGAGCGGGATGCAGTCGACGTGCGAGGGCGACTCGGCCTGCATCAGCTTAATGCCGAGACGGAAGAGGCCGCCGGTCTTGTTCGCAACCATCTCAAGATAGTCATCCTCGGACGGACAAGTCAGCGTGTCGCGCCAGAACAAGTCCATGCCCTGACCGCGGTGTAGGCTGACAAGCTCTTCCGAAAAGACGGCTAGAGCACGCTTCTGGTTGTGCAATTTCTGCACCTCCTCCAGCGCCACAAAGTACATGTAGTTGGCGCTGTTGATGGCCTGTGGCACCCCAAAAATATTATGTGCCACCGGCATGCCGCGCCGCAGACTGCTCGAGTCCTCGACGTCGTCGACCAGCAGCGACGCCGTGTGCAACATCCCGACCACGCGCGTGATCACGGCCAGCGAGTCCTCTGGCACGTCTAGCCAGCCGTTGAAGGCATTGATGATCTGTGTCCGGAACTCCTTGCCGCGCACGCTGTTGAGGTACTCGTACGGGCCCCGAATGACCCGCTCCTTCTCTTTCGTCCATGTGTGTCTAGCCCCAAAATCAAAGTCTTCCGCTGCATACCGCATAGCATTCGGCGCTCGTATCGGCTGGCTCAGGGCTGTGGTCGGCTGGCCGGGTGTGGTAGAGGCGGCATCAGCTGCTGTAATTGTAGCGTCGTCGGAGACTTCTCCTCTCTCGGTGGCAGTCGGCGTGCCCGCCGCCGCTGCCGTCGCTGCCGTCGCTGCCGTCGCTGCCAGGGTCGCCAGTGTGATGGATGGTTTGCGTGGCCGTCGGCCTGCTGTCAACGATGATGCAACCCAGTCGGCTTCGGGCACCGACCGCAACATGGGCGACTTGGATGGCCCCGCCGAAATGTTGGAGGAGGACGAGGAGCTGTGGTGGTGGCGACGAGAGGGGTTTTGCTGCTGTTGTTTGGCCTGTGACTGCAGAAAGGCTAATGTGGCAATCTGTTGCTGCTGCTTCTCCTGCTGGCCGGTCGACGATCGTCGTGGCGGAATGACGTCGGGCGAAGGAAAAAAGTACGGTGGCACGGTCGAGGAAGAGGTCGCTGTCGCTGTCGGCGAGATCATGGCCGCAGGCTCTTTCTGTTTCTGTGCTTGCTTGGAGGACAGCATATTGAAGTGGGCTCGTGCCACTTTTAGCTCGGCAGAATAGACACGACAAGTCCTACCCTGTGGCTAGTTTCCTAGTGCCCCTGGACTGGATCGACGTCAGGCGACAAGCAGACAGATAGGCAGCAAGATTGAGCAGAAAGACGGCCCAGGTGACAAGGCGGCGTGATGAAAGGAGCGATGATGACGCAGTTTCCGTATTCTGTAAGCGTTGTGGTGCGACGGCGTGATGGGGGATTTGGCGGTGGGGGGATGTGGTAAATTAGGCTGCCACAGTCCTGGCAAGGCGAGGCGGTTGAGGCGAGGCAGCTGCGATGAGTGTCGCAAATCTCGTACAGTCCCCAACACGGGAAACGTTCGGTGGGAAGTTAGTCTCTTATAGGTCTTGTGCTTTGGCTGTCCCAATGCCTGCCAGTCTAGACTGGCGCATATGCGGGCTGCGACTCCTGCATGAGCTCCTGATCCGTCGACTCAATAGCACGGAGAACTTTGCAGAGTTCGCTCCGAACGTCGAATCTGCCTGTCCGCAGCGCATTGTGAACACTGGCACATTCAAGTTTCACGCCCCTGGCTGTATCCTTTGACAATCGCGCTTTTGCTGCCACAAAATTAAAAACCTAGAGCTCTGCGATGCAAGATACAAAGCTACGCTTATGCAAAGCGCCACCAAGCAGACGTGTCTTACTCTGCATCTTACCACAAAAGCCCTGCGCTTTATGCAAGGGCTGTAGGTTAGGAACCATTTTTGGCAAGGGGAGCCAGCTGCTAAGGTGCTGTAAAATAGGCCACTATCTTGGCCGCCGAGAAGACCCATATTTCCCAACTGCGGGGAGTGCTTCGCTCGGCTTAGCGCGGTTGTTGCATGGACAATTAAGCTTGCAGCTCGTTGCTGTGCCATTAATCAACAAGACATCGCATCGCACCGCAGACAACTCTCAATCTACTAAAACAAGTCCGCGCCGAGGTTCGTTCGCGTTCTGGCCCGTATCGTTGGCGGTGGCTATTCTTCCCTTTTTCTGCTTTTCCACGACAGCCTTTCGTCTTTTGTCCTTTCGCCTTGTCGCCTTTCGTCCTTTTGTATTGTAACAACTTTCGAGTTTGCCGCCCATTCCTTTCGCCCTTCGCCGGTATCTCTGTCTATATTTACTTCGGTTTCCCTTGCCAGCGACCCTTCCAATACACCGACCTCTTTTACGAACCAGCCGAAATTTACCCGCGAACTAGCTGTCGAAATGGAAGCCCTCCTCTCCCTCGCCTTTGACAACCTGTCGTCCTACGATGGCCCCAAGATCAAAAAGGGCCTGAAGCAGGTCGAGGGTCTCCTGGCGCCCATCTGCCTGTCGGCATCGCGGTCCAAGAAATCGGCCCATGGAGACGAACAGTGCCAGAAATCGTCTTACAAGACGCTCGACGACCTCAACGACGATCCGGCTTTTTTCGAGTTTTTCAAGCTGCAGGAGGGCTTTGAGTGGAACATTGCGCAGCGGCTGCTCGACACGCTCGACCGTCTGCTGTCGCGCGGTAGCGATGGCCAAAACGACCTGCTCATTCTCAGCACGCTCGATTTGACGCAGGGCGTGTTGCTCCTGCACCCGCCCAGCAAGGTGCTCTTTTCGCGAGAGAAGTATATGAACGTGCGTATTCTGTTTTTTTTCCCTTCTCACCTCGCTTCTGTCCGTCCCTAACAGTTCAGCTTCTCCTCGATCTCCTTGAGCCGGTCAACTGCCCAGCCATCCAGTCGGCCACGCTGCTCACGCTCGTTGTCGCCCTCATCGATACACCCCAAAACACGCGCGCCTTTGAGGCCCTCGACGGCCTGCTGACGGTCACATCCATTTTCAAATCGCGCTCGACGTCGCGCGAGGTCAAGCTCAAGCTCGTCGAGTTTCTCTACTTTTACCTCATGCCCGAGACTCCCTCGATTCCCCAGGCCAACCCCCGCGACTCGGTGCCCGCCATGCTGCAGCGCAGTCCGAGCAAGCTCCCCAAGGCGTTTGCCAACGGCAACAATGGGAATGCTGCCGGCGCGCGTAAGCGGGGGTCCAGCGTCGAGGAGGGCTTTACGCTCACGACGGAGGAGAAGCAGGCCCTGTTGGGGCGCCATCTGCACAATGTCGACGACCTCGTGCGCGACTTGACAGCACACACGCCGTTTGGGGGGGCCGTGTGTTAGGCCGATACTTTTCCGGCCTTCTACAATTTCCTTGGTCATTTTGTTACTTCAGATTTCGGGTCGGGGTGTTTGGCTTGGGTGATGCCGAGAGGATGATTCGGGTTCTCGGCTCTGGTATTCGCTATTCTGATTATGTGCATAATGGGGCGTTGGGCGTTCACAACGTAAGGAGTTCATTGCGGTTGATTGTATTCACTCTCATTGCCGTATACTTACGGATGTCCCTATTCCATTTTTCTTTCTTATATAGAATGGGTATTGTCAGATTTTTTTAAAAAACGCTTGTAATATAGTAAAGCAAAATGACTTTTCGAAATCATCACAGCATAAATTCGGTTCACCTCCAAAAACGGCCCAAAACTATGGCGGCGTAGATCGTTCCCTCTGTGACTCTGAAGAGGCTTGGTCGTGTGTACCAGGAAATTGGGCCCGCGGTAGTATGGGAGACTCTACGAAGTCGGCATCGGCAGAGCTGGATGCGGACGGTTGTGGAGCTGGGACGCCGGTATCGCCCAGTTCTGAAGGTAGAGCATAGGCAGGCGGTGGTGGTGGCAGCTGTATACCATACGCCATTCGCTCCATCATGCCCTTTTCGTCGTCGGAATCGGGAAAGTTTGGGCTGTAGCTTTCACCCGCGGCGGCTGCCATGATGGGTAGGGAAGGACGTATTACAGAAACAGGCGTCGCGGATATAGATGACGTATCCATGGGCGTTGCAGCAATGCTGTCGATATCCTGTGACTGAGGGTGAGCAGGTGTCGAGTCGATCTCGACGGGCGCCACGATATCGTGCGGTCCATGAGGTGCGATGGGCACGCCGCGCTCAAAGCCACCCGGGCTGAATATGGAAAAACCGCCCGGGCTGTGTGGTGACACTGCATTTTTGTCTGCATCCCCAGTGACTACAGGGTCTATCACAGGAACACTTCCGTTGCTGCCAGAAGCGGTGTTGCGGCGACGCTGTAGTGGATTTCGCCAGGATCGGACAGGAGAGGTGGTAGTGGGGGAGATGGCCGTGGGAAAAGCTCCGTCTGGCTGAGCGCTGTGAAACACCATTCCGCCCCCGACGTTCGGTTGCCCGACGCTCTGAGACTGTTGGTAGGGATCGTAGCCGCCTGGGTTCTGTGAGCCGCTTCCATAGAACGACTGTCGGCGTCTCCGTTGATGCACGCATGCCCAAGTGGCGCCGCCGAGGACGGCTGCAGCGCCAACAACAACGCCTATAGCGATGCCAGCCTTGGCGCCAGCGGACAGACCCCCTTTTCTGCTGCCACTCACGACTGTCCCCGTCTCCAGCGCACAGAATAGATCGTTCGTCACCACGGTACACGTATAACCATTGTTGCAGCAACCAGTACCAAGAGAAGCGGCGCAGCTGATCTGACTGGTGCCGCAAGTACTAGCAGACGTGGCATCGGTGAGGATAGCCTTGGTGGTGGCACTGGGACCAGAGCTGGAACTGAGGCTAGAGCTGGTGGCGGTCCAAATGCATTGACTGCCGCTGGCACAGGTCTGACCAAAACTGCAGCAGCCGCCGCCAAAGCTGCTGGCGCAAGCAAACATACTTGTTCCGGTGCACCGGCGGGGACAGCACGCGAGATAGACAGAGGTGGTGGTGGCCGTGGCCTCGGCCGGGATTGTCGCTGAAGACTGGCCCGACGGCGTGGCCGTGCTGGTCATGGCCGAGAAGAGCGTGACGGTCGAGGTGGCATTGCACTCATACTGGGATTCGGCGCAAGGAGAGTTGCACGTCGAACCGATTGAGCAGCAAGCGGGCGAGAAGTCGGTCGGGTCGACCATGCAGTACATGGAGTTGGGACAGCATTCGGTGGAGTTGATGTCGAGGCCTGACGGTCAGAAGTTGAAGAAGGCGAATGCGAGCAGACTTACACGAGTGGTAGTTGGCGGCGCAGCCGCCGCCATCGCGGCGCATTAGGACCGGACCGATGTCGGGGTAGAATGAGTCCCGTGGTGAGAGCAGATCGTCGACGCCATCGTTGAAGGACTGGGCAATAGGCGCATTTCTCCGAAGCGGCTCTGCCAGTGCCCGAGGGAGAAGCGAGGCGATCCCAAGGAGTAGGCCACGTAGCCGATGGCTATGGCCACCCATGACGACAGGGAGTCAAGATGAATGCGACGGAGTAATGCGACGACTGAAAGAGAGTAAAAAAAGGAGCGGAGTATCTGAAAGAATCTTGCACAGGAAGTATAGACACTGCAAATGGTCGAGCAAGTCGCCGTTGAAAAGGATGCGACGGGCGGAAAGTGGACTCTGGGAGTGATTTTGCTGTTGCCTTTGTCCAGACGAATGCCGGATTTGGAAGTCTGTCAATGAAGAAGGGAAAGGTGACGAAAGCGACAGACAAAGAAGACTGGGCTCCGTTGGTGGCAGGAGGATGCAGGATGCATAGCGAATGCAACGCAGCCACGTACCTGCCTCGCAAAAGCTCTCAAAAACGGTCAAGAGCCAACGAGGCCAGTCAGGTGGCACGACTGGTGCTTATCCATGCACCTGCATTCGTTCCTTCCAAAAGAGCCTCGCCCCTCCTTCCCATGTGATTGGCTGCAGCGGATTCGGCTTGCATGAGGGCTGCAGGAAGAGCGGATCGAGGAAGCAGCGCGAAGCGGCATTATGAGCGGCACAGGCAAATGGCCGATTTAAACGTCGAGTGAAAAGAAACGTTTTTGGTTGTCATGATGCTGACAGTTGGTGAATAGTAGCGTCGTGAAGCGAGGAAATGAGAAGGTCAAAAAGAAAAGAGGAAGAGGAAGAGGAAGAGGAAGAGGAAGAGGAAGAGGAAGAGGAAGAGGAAGAGGAAGAGGAAGAGGAAGAGGAAGAGGAAGAGGAAGAGGAAGAGGAAGAGGAAGAGGAAGAGGAAGAGGAAGAGGAAGAGGAAGAGGAAGAGGAAGTAAACAAAAATAAAACTGAAAAGTAAATGAAAGCAAGTTTGTATTGAAAAGATTTGACGACAACATTCTTTCAACGCCCTTTTTAATACATCTAATCGACGCCACACACACCGCTCCTCGCCGTACCGGGCGACCTCCATGGTCAGCATGGACTACTGCCGACTGACCAGGTCCATAATGGCAACAACCACAAGACCTAACTGCGCCTGACGAACCGACGGCACGGCGGAATAACGGCCTGCATTTCGGTCAGCACCGCCTGCAGCTGGTTCGGCAAACAGGTGGCAACGGGGCTGCCGGCCGTGGCCGGGTGCTACGTCCGCTTGAGAATGTGCTATTTACCAAAGCACCAGTGGCGTCAGCGGAAGTCGCGCACCTGGTCGAGGATCTGAAGCCAGAGGCGGGCCGAGTCGACGGCGGTGGCAGGAGAGGTGGAAGCCCCTACGGCAAAGTGCCGCGACCCAAGAGTGGCTGAACGGGCATGGGGATCTGCAGCAGGTTGTCCATGAGCGGGATCATGGAGTCGTTGGCACGGGACTCGCCCCAGAAGCCAAAAGACCCAATGAACAGGAATTCCAGAGAGACGGACACGAGGAGGCCGTCGATGACACATCCTCCGCATCCTCCTCGTCTGGTCTGACCTCCTTGTACACCACAACCTCGGGGAACATGCTCTACGACGTGATACCAAAGATGAACGTGCGGAAGCTCGTGTACTGCTCCGGCTGAGACTCGGCCCTCATCGTCTCCATGGCGCTGTTAGCGCTGGAGGGTGCCGAGAACCTGGGCGAGGTCGGCATTGATGGCGTGCCGGGCGGACTCCGGATCCCCGACAGCCGCCTTGACGGCCCCGAGGGCCTCCAGACTGCCACAGGTCATAGTCCCGGTACAGCGCGTTGAGCATGGGCAGGTCATGATGAACGTCATTGATGGCGGCTGTGAGATCTGGCAGCTCAGTCAAGGCGGCCGGACCTTGAAGACATTGGCCGAAGTGTCGTAAAAAATGCTTCCCATTGTGCAAGTGAGGGAGGGGTGTGCAGCGTATAAGGTACTGCTTTTAAGGATTAGAGCAGAAATGATTTTTCCGTTAGTCAAAAACAAAAAGGGTCGATTTCAAACAGGTTTTCCCTCCCACTAAAGCGGGTGAGAAGTCGGAGAACTGGCGTCTCCAGCCCTCGGCCCACCGGCCGCGTATATAGGCATCGTGGCCGGCATCATTCCGGTCTCTGCACCATGCGGATTCCAGCCTCAACCCCTCTCGATGTTCTCTTTTCTACCCGATCAGCTTCTCTTTGTCATGGAACGACAACGGAAACAAGAGAATGCAGAACCCCGCTCCGCGGCGCTCTTTTCGACTAACCCCCACCCCAACCGGTACGAACACGATGTGCATTGTGCATCTCGACGCGGTCGATTATTCGTTTTTGCCAACCAAAGGCATGGATTCCAGCCGTGGTTTACAGCAGATGCATAGTGCTTAAAGTGTATATGTCTGTACTTGAAAATTTCTCGGTCTTTCGAGAGCATTCACCTTCTCATCTCGACATCCCCCGTGGCGATGCATCTGTTGTCATGACAGACAACTAACTTTGGAGTCGTTCTATTAAGTCTAAGTAAGCGCCACGTACAACACATTCTTAGACAATCACATTACAATAGGCTTTTTGGTCGAGGCTGCTTTCTCGATACCATCGGTTAACTCTCCATGGCTTTACAGCTGCCGCCAACTCTGCTGACTAGACTTGCTTACGTCCGACATTATGGGGCACGTGCGGACTGAACTCCGGTGCACTTCGTTAATGATGACGGAGTACTGCTTCATGGAAAATCGTCAAGACATTTCGTACTATAATATTATAAATCAAGAAGCTGGAGTATGAGAATGGACTCGGAAACTGTAAACCTCCCATGCTCGTCAAACGCGGCCAAATGTCCCCTGCTGTCTCGGGTTCAAACGAGCTACCAGATTTAGGCTGCACGCATTCGATGTCTTGGCCGCTGTTCGTTGCCTATTTGGCCCGGCAGACGATGCAAAATGCGACTCATTACCACTGAATGACTAAGGTGTACGGTGCCAAATGATATATCGTGACCCTGACTCGCCGACAAAGTTGAAGAAGCGAGGCAATTTTCTCAATCACACCGGCAATTTACTTCTGAATGACTGCCGTATTTTTCGCTTTTCGCTTTTCGCCGCTTCCCCTCACTCAGCTATCGCTGGCTTGATCCACTGGCGCCTGGCACGGAAAGCGTCTGACGTGCTGTATTTAGGCACGTCTTGACTTCCCTTTTCTGTTGTGCGGCTGTATGCAGCCAGGAAGACTCTCGCATCTTGACGCACGATTGATGAAAGGGTCTTTCGTTTATCATTTTTTTCCTCTCGGCGTGCGTGTTCGGATTTGGACACGGGATAATACTGCGGTTGCGAGTTTTTTTGGGGGGGTCTGGTGAGCGCGCTTCATCTCGTGCAGCACTGTGTGGATATTGGATAATTGGGATCTTGTCGTTTTTTCTACTCGTTTGATCGATGGCCGAATTTCCGTTTCTTTCTCGTTTTCCGCTCACGGCTTGTCTAGCCCGACTCGGCCTGCGCTGGTAAGTACAGATACGTCTCTTTGTTCTTGGCTTCCAGCTACGGACCGTCTATACTGAGAGCACATTCGTACCGTGTTTGAATCGTTGACTCTCTCCCACTGGGCCCGCGCCGCCCTTTCCGGCTAGGTAGAACGTGACCGGCTCTGCGAGGATCGCAGCATGCCATCACCAGCAAAAGACGCCGTGCGGCGCACATGTCTGCACGGTATACCCCTGGTGAGGCGATGGGCGCTAACGCTGCCGCGACATAAATACTGCATTCCTATTGGCTATCAGGCAGAGTACGTATCTTGTAGTAGCCTAGGGCTGCATGAGCACGGACCAATTAAATTTAATTAAAAGCCAAAATAAATGGGAAAATGTCAAACACCACACAACACACACAGTCTGCAGCCAACTCCCCTTCCGGCTCCCTTGACCCACGACTTGTCAAGGGCAACTTCATTCAGCATGAGCAAAACGGTCGCTCCCCAATCCTGCCTCGCTCCTAGCTGTCACGCCCGGCCGCCTTTTCACAATGGGCCCCAAAACCCAAAACCCTTTTGCCCAGGATGCCTCTCCACGCCACAATTAAAACCACTCGGCTCCCCCCTTTTCCATCATCACCATCACCATCTTTTTCCCTCCTTCGCTCCAGGCCACCATCGCCATCATCGCCATCCGCACCGCTTCCGTCGCCGCACTGCCTTGCACTTTGCATCGCTTATGTGACCCAGGAAAATTTTCGCCCGCTCCAACCACGTAATCACGATCCGGCTTCTTTTGGCCTCGGACTCAGCTGCAAAGCCGTCGCCCCCTGCCCTTTTCTTCTTCGTGTCCCTATTTAATCATTCACCCCCGAATCGCTCTTGGGTTCTTGGCTCGCGTTCACACGTTTACATCGCCGAGAAGACGTGCCTATTTTCACGGCAATCGATTCGAATAATCAGCCCTTTTTATTTTCCTTCCACCATTGACTCTGGTCATTGACTCGCGACCGAGTCGACGCGCTTTTCCAGCCTACCACCTCCACACCCTCCACACAATGTCTACCGCCAGCAAGGACCGCCGCAAGTCGAGCATCGTCACGCTGCAAGTCCCGGGCGACAAGCTGCGTGATATTTTTGGCGACAAGGAGCCAGCCAGCAGCAGCACGCCAGCTACGGCATCTGCCACGCCCACGGCCACGCCCACTGCGTCTGCCATCAAGGACGAGGCCTCACCTGCACCCTCAGTCAGCGTCGCGCTTCCCAACGACAACACCTCGGAATCTACACCCAACACACCGGGTGGTTCTCTCGGTCCGGACGGCCAGCATGACGGCACACCCGCACCTACGACCATGGCGCCACCGAATGGCACAGAGACGGCTGCTTCAAAGAAGAAGGGTGCGAAGCGGTCTGCGGCGGCTGCGGATGTGAACGGCAGTGCGAACGGCGACGTCGTCGTGCCTAAGCCGCGGAGCAAGCCGGGTCCGAAGAAGAAGCAGAAGCTGTAAGCACTACCCATCCACCTACCTCCTGCCACTGCTAACTCATCAAGGGACGACGGTCTGCTCGATCCTGGCCGCGCCGCCACCGGCACACACAAACTTGGCCCAAAGGCTAGCATGGGTGCGATCAACGCTGGCCTGCGCGCCCTCGACCGCTCAGGCAAGCCGTGCCGCCGGTGGAACAAGGGCGGTTTCCAGCTCAAGACTTTTACTGGCGTTTTGTGGGAGATCCCGCGCTGGACGGCGCCGGTACGCTCAGCGATCGAGGATGTATCGGCCGACGCGTCGACCTCGGCTACAGCTACGGCATCTGCCGAAGGCAGCAACAAGGAGAACGCCGACAAGGACGACACCAAGGAGAAGCCGACCGCCACAACCAATGGCGACACCAAGGTGAACGGGGTTTTGACAACCGCCCCAGCTAATACCGCGTCCAAGGACAACGGAATGGACGGCGATGTTGAGATGCAAGGTGTCGCTAGTGCACAGCCCAGCCCACGACCATCAGCAACGATTGCGGCAGTACCGGTCGCCGTAGCCTAGGCTGCTCTTAAACTGCACTTATTTCCTTTGTGTTTCTTATTCCCATTTTCCTTTCTTTTTCTTCTGTCATGTTGCGACGTGTATTCTAGCTTGCGCTTTCTCTGTTCTGTGCTTCTACTTGCGTTATGGTTCCTCTTTTACGAGTACGGTTTGCTTAGATGGTCTGGTTCATTCATTGCTTGCGGCCCTGGCTTGAGGGCATGTGGAATCTACTGGGTGGGAGAGAGGCGATGTTTCTTTGATGGGCTGGATGGAATACTGGCGTTTGACTGGGATATACTGGGTATCGAGGAAAGTACCCTGCTAAATGGGCATCTGCGTGTTTAGGAGTAATTAAAAGAACTCGACAGTTTTGATCCCGAGAGTCAGGAACCTGCTCTTGGCCTGGTATTACGAGAAGCCTCCAGAGGCGTCATTCGTACTCGATGACGATTGAACCGCATCAGCCGCCATAGCTGCCGCCTGGCCGATAGGCGGGCTTACGCTATGAGAGCACTATACGTAGAACGTTCGAGGTAGCAGGGTACTTGCGTCGCCGGTGAATTGCGCCACAGGCTTAAGTACCCGCTAATCGGCCCCTCGAACGATGGTCGCCAGCAGCCTATTAGCGATCCCTGCCACAGGGAGAAACAATGACCGCAACCTCTCTTCTTCCAAATACCGCCTGCCGGACGGACTTGTTCTCCTCGCGTGCTGCTTCTTTAGCCTCTTTTCTTGTCCGACCGCAACAAGCATCTCGGGTGTCAGCCACAGCGATATCTTGTGCTTCCTTGCGCCTGCTTACCACTGTCCACTTGCCCCGACGACGGCCAAAACAGCACAGTCTGACGCTTCGGCCACTTTAGCGTTCGCCTCCTCAATCCCTCCAATCTGCCCAACATTCCAAATCGTTCCATCCAGCCAACAAGAGTCCGGACCTGCAGCGTCACCATTCGTTGGAACTCGCATTTTTCGACATTTCCCTACCGACTAGAAGCCTAGTACGACCTCGTTTTCCTGACACAGGCTCGGCTGGGGAGAAAGAAAGGACGTACGCCTTGAATACAAGAGCTCTCCCACTCCCAAACCTCTTATCATAACCTCCCGAGACAACGACACGATCGTTGGGGGAAACGCAGAACCGAAACCGAAACAACAGGGCCGAAGACGGAAACGCGAACACAAAACTCGAAAGCGGAGAACACGATATCTGCACCGACGGCAGCTACCTCGCTCAAGCTGTCGGACGTGACTCAATCACTCGTCGGCCTCACATCCCTTGCACGGCGGTCGGCCCTGGGCCACTAGGCAACCCGTTTGGTCATTTGGCCGTCTCCGGCTGCGTTGTACGCTCGTGAATAAGACCCTTTCGAACCCGCCCACTTCTTTCCCACCGCCTCACCATGTCGAACCCATACCAGATCCCGCCGTCGGCGTTCCAGGACGACCCGACGTCGAATCTGTCTGGCTTCAACATGCGTCGGTCATCATACGCGTCCGTGGCATCGAGCCCCGGCGGTTTTGCACGGTCCGGGGCCACCTTTGCCCACCTGCTCAACCCGCTCAACAACCTGGCTGACAGCTCTGACAGCAACGGCGCCGGCAGCAACGGCTTCGTCAGCAATGGTCTCGGCAACGCCAGCCTCGGAAACGGCGGCCTGAACGGCAGCGGCTTTAGCGGCCCTGTAAGCCAGGACCACACGTCCTTCTTCCATCTGCTCGGCCCGCGCAGCACGCAGCTGCCGTCGTATTCCTATGCCTTTGAACACCTCTTGCGAGCGCCACCCTACGAGGCCATCAGCACGACGACGCCGCCACGCAATACGGGCTTTTTCACGCCGTCATACCTCCGCGACTCGGTCTACGTGCAGCGCCTAGAAAGCCAGTATAAAGCCAAGATGCAGGCACAGCGAGAGAGCCAACAGCAACAACAACAGCAGCAGCAACAGCAGCAGCGCCACCAATCGGGGCACCACCTGCACCCACAGTCGGCGGCGATCGTGGCAGCGGCTGCTGCAACGGGTGAACTGGCGGGCAACAGCGGAGGCCCGGGGACAAGCAGCAGCAATGCCGCCCCGGCCAGCCACGGTCACAGCAAGGCGGGGTCGATCTCACACCGTGGGATGTCATTTGACGTCGTAGAGAAGGTGCCAGGGGCGGCGCTGGACGAAGAGGAGGCGTTGGCGGCACTTCCGTCCCGGTGGGATCGCAAGGAGCGGCCGAATACGGGTCTCGAGGTGCTGTCGGACGGGCTGGATGCCAAGTGCACGGCGGCGCCGATCAAGGGGTCGGGCACGGCAGACCAGGAGCTGTGTTCGATCCGGGCGGACCACTACATGCCGCCGCCGTGCGGCATCTACTACTTTGAGGTGACGGTGCTGGGCACGCACAAGGGAGAGTGAGTAATCGAGTTCACGAGTTTTGTCAGTTGTCAAGAGTTTCGTCTAATCATCTTATCAGATCCACCATTGGTATCGGGTTCTCGGACGCATCGGCGTCGCTGACACGGCAGCCCGGGTGGGAGCCCAAGTCCTGGGGCTACCATAGCGACGACGGCAACACGTTCTTTGCGAATAGCCAGGGCAAGTCGTACGGTCCGACGTTTGGACCCAACGATGTGGTCGGGTGCGGCATCAACTTCCGGACGGGCGCGGCCTTTTACACCAAGAATGGCGAGAACTTGGGCATAGCATTCCAGGGCATCGAGGGCAACAACCTGAAGCTGTATCCGACAGTGGGCCTGAAAAAGACGGGCGAGCATGTGCGCGTAAACTTTGGGCAGACGGCCTTTACCTTTGACATTGACGGGATGATGAAGGTGGGTTCTGCATGCTTTTCCATTGAGTTCGAAGTCTGACAAGCACAGGAGGAGCGAAGCATCTTGCACAGCCAGATCAAACGAGAACGGTAAGCAAAGTGGAACATGGTTGTCTTCCAATTGCTGTCGCTGACCGTCTAGAACCGATCAACTGGCGCCGCCGCTGGGCGAGACGGAGCTGATCCAGCAGCTGGTAAGAGACGTGCGACTCGGCCTCGGTTGTTGAGCGTCGCTAATCGTGCTCACCCCAGGTCCTGCAATTTCTACAACACGACGGCTACGTCGAGACGGCGCGGGCGTTTGCCGAGGAGATCCAGTCGGAGAAGAAGGCGCTCAACCTGGATCCGACGCACGAGTTCAAGAGCGTCAACGTGACGGACGATGAGGACGCCACCAACCGGCAGAGTAAGTGCGCGCGCTTCCAAGGAGGATGAGCAAGGCTAATACAACGTACCAACAGGAATCCGGCAAGCGGTGCTCGAGGGCGACATTGACCAGGCGCTGAAGCTGACGCGGTACTATTACCCCCGTGTGCTCGAGGCCAACGAACAGGTGTACTTCCGGCTACGGTGTCGCAAGTTTGTCGAGATGATCCGCAAGGAGGCCGAGCTGAACTTGGTGGACACCGCCAATGGAGGCGATGGTGGAAACGGGAGCGGACAGAGCCGTGGCCACAGAAAGACTAGCAATGGCCACGCGCCGCAGGACATGGACATGGACGACATTGACATGGTCGAGGACGGCGGCGCCGACGGATCGGCCTCGGCGGCAGCAGCAGCGCCGACCCAGGCAGTGGTCGAAGAGGCCATTACATATGGCCAGGCGCTGCAAGCCGAGTATGCCCACGATGGGCGGGCCGAGGTGCGCAGTGCGCTGGGTGAGATCTTTTCGCTGCTGGCCTACTCGAACCCGCTCAAGGAGAAGAGTGTGGCGCACCTGATGGACCAGAGAGGGCGTGTGGCTGTGGCCGAGGAGCTGAACGCGGCCATTTTGCGTACGTTTGTTCCTCTCATTTCATTTCTTGCATCGCTAACCGGCAGAAACCCTTGGTAAATCGTCCCGCGTCGCCCTCGAAAACCTGTACGCCCAAACAAGCGTGCTGCTGGAAGACCTCCGTCAGGACGGCGGCCCCGGCTCGTTTGTCACGGTCCAGGGCGTCATGGACCAAATCTCTTCGCCGTCGCTGTGATAGAACTTATTGATCTTGCCGTCTTATTTACACTCCCTGTCTATTGTTTCCCTTTACCTATTGTTCCAGGCGGCGGGCGCATTTCTCGTTGAGTTGTTTCTTTATAGAAGGTACCGGTGTTTGGGCTGTTCGTTTCTCTCTTCTCGTCTCTTTCTGCTGTCTACGCTACGACCAAATCGCTGCCTGTCAAGACAGATAGTCTATCTGAGGGCAGCATTGCACATATTGAACATATTGCCAAAACATGCCGCGTGTCATGGCGATCAACGTGGGGCATTCCTCATATCTTACAAATCGTACGTCTATGCAGGCCTGAAGTCACACCTTAACCCACGACACGGAGTCGGCCACGCCTGGGGCAGACATTGGCGCTGGCGATGCAGAGATGGGGCTGTCCTGCCTGCTGGCCAACTCGGGCCAGCACCGCTCAAGGATGCGCTGGCGGTGCTGGACGAGAACCGGCAGCGCGCGTACCGCGTCGGGAAGCGTACGGTCCTGCCAACGGAAGCGGGCGGCATCGGTGCCGTCGTCGTCCTCCAGCAGGAGGTTTGTGTACGCAAACACGGCGGCGTCAAACTCGGTCGGCTCGCCGCCAAAGAAAAAGGCGTTATCCTCCAACAGCGCCGCCAGGGCCTGCAGCGCCGTCTGTGCCTCCCGATAGATCTGCGCCGTCTCGTGCTGGCTCCGCGCGCCACCCGTGCCGCCGGCCCCCGCGCCGACAACGCCCATGCCGGTGCCAGCACCGGCCCCCCAGACTTCGGTGGCGGCGGCGGCGCGCAGCTGTCGGGTCAGGGCGGCGCGCACAACCCGCGACGACGATGCGGGGTCTGCGTACAGACGGCCGGCGATGGGGCCGGCGGAGTCGGCCTCGTTTAGGTAGACGGCATGCAGCCAGGCGCGGCGGAGACGGGTGTCGAGGAGAGCTTGGTAGGCGGGTGCGCGGGGGTGATGTTTGTGGGAGGACAAGGCGGCAGCGGCGGCCTTGTTTTGTTGGCTGGCATAGGCCGCCAGTTCGTGGGCGTAGATGGGCGGGGACGGCAGTGTAGTGCCCACGGCAGCTTCCGGGGTAGGCTGTGACCGTGGCGGGAGGAGAAATGGCAGGGCGCCAGACGGGGAGGCGTGGTTGGAGGAGGGTTGGAGGCGGACAGGGACGCCGGCGAGGCGGAGGTAGGTCTAGCGGTTAGCAGGGGAGGCGAGGAGAGGCGAGGCGATGAGAGGACAAACGCACCTGCCACTTTAAACACGTAGGGTTGAAGCTGGGCCGGCCGCGAACGGCGTCTTCCGGACTGCAAAAGACGTAGAGCGTTGGGAGACGCTTCGCTCCATCGTCCAAGCTGCCATCGTCCTCGTCGGGCAGCACGTTGGCGGGATAGGTGACGAGGGGGACAAGGTCAAAGAGGCGCTGCAATGGTGCGGGGATGGGTGGGAAAAGGGTGTATCGGGAGGGCGTGCCCGGAGCAGTGGCGGTGGTGGCAGTCGACATGGCGCGGTACGGAAGAGGTTGATGTGGTAAGGCGAGGCAGAGGAGGTGGATTTTTCGGCGGCGATGCTACAATGTACTACGACCATTTTAGCGGGGTGGTGGAGCAAAGAGGCCGAAGGAGCATTCCCAATGACAAAGTGTACTCCGTTCGAAAGATTCCGGCCTGTTGACTGACTTTCAACGTTTATTCGTGCGTGTTTGTATTCATCTGGCTCCGAGAGTGTGAGCCGTCTTCGCCTGTCCCTCATAATCATCCATGCTATCCATGCCATCCGTAGCAGCCAGCTCTGCCAGTCCTCTGCCTGTCGCACCTGATCGATCCAATGTTGCTGGAAATGTCGCAACCAGTCTTCTGATCCTTCATGACGGGTCCGTCAGATTGTCCGTCGCTAGAGAGTCAGCATAAGCGTAGGTGTCAGGTCGAGACAGGGACAGCCCGGCGGTCGAAGCTCCTACCTTCCAGATGAAACAGCACGTTGGAGCGGTAGTTTTTGAACATTTGCGCCACGAGCTCGACGTCCATGTTTTGAATGTTGATTTCCTGACGGGTTAATTGGGTCTCGTCTTTGGGTCTCCTCTTTCCGACTTCTCGCCCCGGCTCCTCCGACTCTCGCCCTGCCGCCATAGGTAGACAGCACGCCCACTCGGTCAACCCACCTGCAGCGCCTTGTTCATCACCACAACCGCTTCGTTGAGCTTCTCCTAATGGCAAGGTCAGCGTCAGTGCATAGCCATCCGATCGCTCTTCGGACTCGCCAGACGTACCACATTGGTGATGATGCGGGACAGCAGCAGATTCTGCTGGTGCTCGTGGGGGCTCTCCTGCAGCGGTTAGTGAACCGTCGCAGGCAGAAAAATGGACCAAGACAATGGGCTCTCGGACATACCATGCTGTTGATGCTTGCGTGGGCCTCTGGACGCGTGCAAGAAGTGCGTTTGGCGGGGAAGTCACCAGAAAGCGGTCACAGGCGGCAGAATGGTTAATAGCCTTTTACGATACAGTTGCAGACGGACTACTGTTGCCATGGCCCCGTCGAGTATCACGATACCGGCCCGCCGATGTCTGCGGATGTCGAAAACGGAACGACAATGGCACGCCAGGGGCGAAAATGGCGTCAGGATGCAGACACAGGCCCGGTGCATGGACAGGCCGCGATCGTGGCCGGGTTCAACTCGGGTTTACTGTGCGATTTGGGCGACGCCCAGACGGCTAACCGCATGCGCTACGTGCATGGGCCGGCCGTGCAAAAGGCAAAAGGCGGACGTGACAAACTGGGCTAGGCGGCAAACTGGAAAAGTCTGCCCCGAACTCGGTAGGATTGCAGCGGCTCGCGTGATGAAGAGCGCGACCGCTGGGACCTGTGCAGTGTTCAGACCGCCTGGTTGTTGGCGTCGTTGGCGTCATTGGTGCTGTTGGTGTCGTGGCTTCGCTGGCAGATGGCCACCGACCAAGCAGATGCTGCCACCGACTTACCACCGGCCCACGCCGACAGCCGACTATGGGCCGCCTGGGCCGGTGCAAGTGGAGCGCCGGACATCTGCAGGCCTGACCGCTTTCCGTGTGGCCGAGGCAGCAGGTCCGGTGCCGGTGCCGCTGCCGGATAAACCAACCCGCAGGGCCCCAACGTGCTTTGGCTGCTCGTTCAGCGACAGCACGAACCTGCTCGTTTTGCCGTCTCCTCTCGCCTGGTTGGCCCATCGATTGCTCTAGATAGCTTCATCAACCACCATCATGGGCTTCGGACGTGCCAAAGAAGACCGGCCGACGCCGCCAGAGGTGTACAACTGGCGCATCTACGCCGTGTCGTTGGGGGCAACCTTGGGTGCGCGTGAGGCTGCTGCGTGTGAAACAAGAAAAAAGAAGGACCTATCTTACTGACCGACAGGCGGCTGGATGTTTGGCTACAACAACTCGGTCATTGGCGGCACCATGGTGCTGCCGGCCTTTGTCCGCGACTTTGCCCTGCCCGACAGCGACAGCGCGAGCTACACGACCGTCACCTCCAACATTGTCTCGTTTGTGCAGGTCGGCGCCATCTTTGGCAGCCTGCTCGTCTTCCCTCTGCTGCAGCTGTGGGGCCGCCGCCCGGCGCTGGGCCTCGGCGCCGTCGTCTTCTTCGCCGGCAGCGCCCTGCAGACCTTTTCGACCGGCCGCATGTCGCTGCTCTACGGCGGCCGCGCGTTGAGCGGTGTCGGACTTGGCTTTATCACCGTCGCCGTGCCCATGTACATTGGCGAGCTGGCGCCGCCGGCTATCCGCGGCTCGCTTGTCGGCCTCTACGAGATCAACGGACAGCTGGCCTCGTTCTGGGGCTTCTGGGGCAACTACTTTACCGACATTGGCATCCCGTCCACCCAGTCGCGCCAGTGGATGATCCCCCTCGGCGTCCAGATGATCCCCGCTGGCCTGCTCGTCCTCGCCCTCGTCACTGGCCTGCTGCCCGAATCGCCGCGCTGGCTGCTCGACCGTGGCCGCGCCGCCGAGGCCCGCCGCGTCCTCTCCCGTCTGCGCTGTCTCCCGCCCGACCACGTCTACATTGCCGACGAGCTCGACCGCGCCAGCGCCGCCCTCGAGCGCCAGCGCCGTCTGCTCGCTGGCCGCAGCCGCCTCAGTGTCGTGCGCGAGCTCGGCTGGCCCGGCAACCGCAACCGCCTCGTGCTCGGCTGTCTGCTCATGTGGTGTGGCAACCTGACGGGCGGCATTGGCGTCAACGCGTTTGCTCCGTCCATTTTCGAGTCCATTGGCATCCGCGGCACCGCGCGCCACCTGTTCCTGTCCGGCTTCTACTCGCTCGCCCGCGTCATCACCACCGCCCTCGGCCTGCTCTTTTTCATTGATATGGCCGGCCGCCGCCGGCTGTTGCTGGTCGCCTCGGTCGGTGTCGTCATCTCGCTCGGCTACATTGCTATTTTTAACACGGTCACCGTCAACGAGACGGACAAGGGCGCCGCCGGTATCGTTGCTGTTGTGGCCGTCTTTGCCTTTGCAGTACGTGTTCTCCTGTCTCCCCCCTTCCCCCTCGTATATTCCCACTAACTTCCAGGTCTCTTTTTCTAGCGGCTGGACCGGTGTCCCCTGGGTCTATTGTGCCGAGATCTTCCCCAGCCGCATCAAGGAAATGGCTGTCTGCATTACCACCTGGCATCAATGGATCGCTCAGTTCCTCGTCACCCGCCTGACGCCTTACATGCTGGCTGCCACACCGAGCGGCAACGTGCTCTTCTTTGTCTTTTCCGGCATCACCATTTGTTCCGGCATATTTGTCTTTTTCTTCATCCCCGAGACGCGCGGCAAGACGCTCGAGGATATGGATGCCATTTTCGGGACGCCTTATACGAATGACGACGAGGAAGCACCTGAGGCTGTGATTGAACTAAAGCAAACAAAAGCAGACGGGCCAGCACAACCGGCGGAGGCGCCGAGACAACCGGTCCAATTGGCGTAGTGGATGGGGATGGACCGGTCGTGACGGGTGCTTCAGCACCCATGAAAGCAGATATAGATTGGCATGGAGACTGGCATACACAAAAGTAAACGAGTAGTATACAGAGTAGATTGATATAATTTAATAAATAAATAAATAAATAACGTGGTTGATAAGCGAGCGACGCAGATAAGCGAGCGACGCACTTTCCAATGAAATAAAAAATCTTACCTTTAACACAACATTTTTTCACAACAACACATGGAGTCTTCGTCTGCTGAAAGTAGGCTTATTATAGCTATCGAGGCAATTCAAAAAGACCAAAAAATATCTGTACGGGCTGCCGCAAAAGTTTATAATATACCAGAAGCAACTCTTCGACACAGAATGAACGGCCGACGCGCTCGACAAGACACCCGCGCCAATTCTTCGAAATTAAAAGAGCTAGAAGAGAAGGCTCTTCTCCAATACATTCTCGACTTAGATGCGCGAGGATTTCCGCCCAGGTTGGCGGACGTGGAAGATATGGCCAATGTTTTGCTCGCAGAGCGCGACGCGAGACGCGTCGGAAAGCGCTGGGCATCCAACTTTGTTAAGCGACAACCAGACCTCCAGACGCGTTTTAATCGTCCCTACGACTACCAGAGAGCCCTCTGCGAAGATCCTGAAAAAATCAGAGCGTGGTTCGCGCTGGTGCAGAATCTACGCGCCAAGTACGGCATCGCCGACGCAGACCTGTACAACTTTGACGAGACTGGCTTTGCAATCGGCATTATCACCCCATCTATAGTCGTGACGCGCGCCGAACGACATGGAAAAGCAAAGACAGTTCAGCCAGGCAATCGAGAATGGGTCACAGTGATTCGGGGAGTCAATGCAGACGGCTGGTGTGTCCCGCCGTTTATTGTGGTAAAAGGGGCCTACCACCTTGCCAACTGGTACACAGAGTGCAACCTTCCGCCCGACTGGGTGATCAAACCGACTAGCAATGGATGGACCGACAATGAGACAGGCTTGGAATGGATTCGGCATTTCCATCAACATACAATTCATCGCAGCGTTGGCAAATATCGAATGTTAGTGATTGACGGCCACGAGAGCCATATGTCGGCCGATTTCAACCGCTTCTGCAAAGAGAAGGACATTATCACCGTCTCTATGCCTCCGCACTCATCACACCTACTACAACCACTTGACGTTGGATGTTTTTCTCCATTAAAGCAGGCGTACGGTCGTCAAATCGAAAAGTTGATGAAGTCTTACATTAACCACGTGACCAAGACGGAATTCCTCGTTGCGTTCCAGGCCGCCTTCTATGCCGTTTTCACAGAGGAAAATGTGAAGGCTGGATTCCGAGGAGCTGGCTTAGTACCTCATAGTCCAGAAACAGTCTTGTCAAAGCTAGATGTGAAGTTGCGGACGCCAACGCCTCCTGGCTCTCGCCTAACAAGCGCCAACCCTTGGGTCTCTCAGACACCACACAACCTAACAGAGGCAGTCTCGCAGTCTGAATTCATCAAAAGTCGCATTGCCGGTCACCAGAGCAGCTCTCCAACACCAATTTTATATGCTGTTGACCAAATTGCAAAGGGTGCGCAAGCAATAATGCACTCATATGCATTGTTGGCGACCGAGGCTCGGGCACTTCAACGAGCAAATACGGCACTTAGCAAACGCCGGAGAGCAAAAAAAACACGTGTACGGCTTGGAGGATCTCTTACAGTACAGGAAGGGCATGATTTGCTGGATGAGAAGGACGTGCAGGAGCAAATACAGCAGGAAACGCGGGCGAGTAGTGGTCGGCAGAGGAGGGCTGAGCCGGGCGGACGGCGCTGTGGTACTTGCGGCGAGAGAGGACACAATGCGCGCACTTGTCAGAAGGAAGTAGAAATGTCTGATGTACACAGTTCAGAGTAATTTGAATTGATTTCACTTGTTGTGGTTGTGTAATTGAGCTTTTTGTTATGGGGGATGTGGGAAGTGCGTCGCTCGCTTATCTGCGTCGCTCGCTTATCAACCACGTTAATCGATTGACGCGCTTACAGATCTGTGTGCGCTAATTCCTAATTACATAATACGAGAGCTTGTGGGGCTCCCGGGTTCAAGGTTACCAAGGAAAAATTCTCGGAGAGTGTTGGACCGCTGGACCAGGGCAGGACAGCTGGGCTACTCAGACAAGGACTTGGGCCCTTCGCACGCGCGCGCCCACTTTTCATTCAGTGAAGGGCCGGTTAGTAAGCGGCCGGACCTTCGGGGAAACTCCAGTCCGACGCGCAGGGGCATATCTCCTGCGCGCAGACGCTGGCGCCCCTTTTCACCTTGAGAAGAAAAGACAGACCCGAATTATCACCAGATTTTGTATTACCTATTGCGCGCTTATTGTTTATTTGTTACTCATTGTTTACCCTGAATTGACCCACAGAGAGAAACAAAAAAACCTATCGTGCGCCGAGTTTCTTGTGCCTGGAAGATACCCTCCGGCCGGGGTCTCCGTTGGGAAGAGTTGTAGCTGATTGGCCAGGAACGGAGTTGTTGGTGGTGCGTAACGGCTGCGCGGCGACTGCGCGCTGGTGGATGTTAGTAGCCTTCCTCTGCCTCCTTTTCGAGGCGCAAGGCGAGTCTGTATTCCTGTAGTCTACCGGTGGTAAGAAACCACCGGATGACCTTGGGACATAGTTCCGGGTCGTCCAGTGCGTCGTAGAGCTCCCGCCTTCCCCTCAAGGGGGGAAGTGCGCTTCTGTCGACTAACTCACAGTCCAGGATGATGTGGGCTGCTGTTTCCTGTACTTCGCTACCCGTTCCGCAGTCGCACCAGGGTAGCACGCCTGGCACGTTTCTTCCGGCCAGATATTGGCGCAGGCCGATGTGTCCAGATCTCACCTGTACGAGGCAGGATGCCTCGTGCTTCGTGAGCTGCTTCCAGACTTTCTTTGCTTTGCCCCAGGCCAGTCCCTTTCGGCGTCCTCTTTGGCCTTCTCCCTCTCTTTGCCGCAGTGCCTCCCATTCCTTTTTGGCCTTTACCTTGGCCGTCTCTTCCCCTGTCCACTCCTTCCACTCTTGCATGGGATCGGGCAGCTCGGCGGTTCTTGCTCTCCTGCCCCTCGTGTGCTGTGCCCCTCCAACCAACTTTTTCACTCTCTCCCAAATTTCCGGCCACGCGCCCCTTTCTTCTGTAGCTTTGGATCCGAAATTAGCCGCCCTTTTTGCCAGTACCAGGTTGAGCGGCATGCAGTTTGCTTCTGCCTCCAGGACTCTGATGGGTGTGGATCGGTAGGCGCCCGTTACCACGCGCAGGCACTTGTTTTGCTCTATGGCGAGCCTGGCCACCAGTCCCTTGCCTCTTCCCTGCTTCCCCTTCAGCGCGTTCTCTTTGGTCGTGAACGTGGAAGCAGCGTACGTTAGGACGCTCTGTATCACCGATACGTAGACCTCTCGTGAACGAAGCAGTGACGGGCCCCAAGTCTTCGCCGCTATTTTGGTTAGTGCGAATCTTTGGGTCTTCAGCTTCGTTATGAGGTGGTTTCGGTGCGCGGAGAAATTGAGCTTCCTGTCCAGATGTACCCCCAGGAATCTGGTTTCGTTCACAGGCGCGATGGCCTGGCTGCCGAGGGAAATGGTGTCTGCCGTTCCTGCACGGGTTTTCGAGAAGTGAATCAGTATGCTCTTCTCTGGTTCAAAGACCATCCCTCTTTTGGTTGCCCAGCTGCTGCAGATTTCCCAGCCCTTTTGCAGCGTCTCGCAGCAGTCCGACGTTCGTTTTCCTACTGCGACGAGGTTGGTGTCGTCCGCGAATCCGACTGTTCCACTCCCCTTTAGCTCTCGGAGTTTGTCGAAGAGGGGCGTCGTGAAGAGAATGAAGAGGAGGGGTGAGAGGGGTGAACCCTGTGGTACGCCGGCCGGGGCTGCCATGGGGCCAGACTCCCAGTCGTCGAACGCCAGCGTTGCCTCCCTTCCCTCCAGGAACGATGCCACCCACCTGACCATCCATCGTGGCCATCCTTGATCTTCGAGTGTGCTGATCAGCCACCCATGGTGGACGCGGTCGAACGCACCTTTCAGATCGAGTTGTAGCATTGAGCAATTCAGGCGTTTGGCCCATGCCGCTCTGACAGTTTCTGTCACAAATCGTGCTGCCAGCTCGGTTGACCGTCCTGTTCTGTTGCCCATCTGTTCCGGAGGGAGGACACCCTGTTCCTCGGCCATTTCGGTCATCTTTGCGGCCATGATTGTCTCGATAACCTTGCCTGTGCAACTAAGCAGGGATATTGGCCTCCAGCCACCAGGCTTCTTGAGCTGGGTTGGCGTCTTTCCCGGCTTTCTCAGCACCACCACTCGGGCCCCCTTGTATGTCTTCGGGTAGTGCCCGAGGGCCAAACTTGCAGTGGCTATTCTCCGGATGGCCTCCGCCAGGGGTTTTCCGCACGCTTGCAGAAATCCACTTGGGATGCCATCTTTTCCAGGCGCCTTCCATGGCCGTGGTTTCCTTATGGCCCGCTCAACTTCTTCCAGCGTGATTGATGGTGCCTCTGCCCTGAGCCACCCTTGCTTGGAGGCGGGGCGCGGTGACTCGCCTGGTTCCGTGTTCGGGAAGAACCGCTCTGCCAGGGCGGCCGCTTTCTCCTCTTTGGTCCGGGCTGTCGAACCGTCGCTCTCGCGGGTCAGCTCCGGGATCTGTGGCCTCTCGGTCGGGACGTGGCTGCTTTTCCTTCCCCAGGATGCTAACTTCCAGAGAATTTTCCCATCCTGTGTGCTGCTTGCCACGGTTTCCCTCCAGAGTCTGGTGCCTTCCGCCCTCAGCGTTGCCTTCTGCTGCTGTTGGGCGCGTCGGAGTTCCTCGGCCGTGTCCTCGGTTTCGTGCCGTCTGTGGGTCCTTTCGGCTGCGCGCAGTTCTCTTGTGGAATGGACTGTCTTGTAGGTCCAGAAGGGTCCATGTCGCCGTCCATTTCCTGGCTTGGATGTGGGAACCGTGGCCTCTTGGATCGCCGCGAGCTGTTTCGCGAGTTGTTCGGCCGCTTCGTCCAGTGCTTCTGGCGTTGTCGCCCATCCCACTTCGATTGCCGCCGCCCGTCTGCTCACTTCCTCAGGGTCCATAAGCTGCCAGCTCGGCCTCGGCTTCTTCTCTTCGGTCGGCGCACCCTCCAGCCACACCGTTATTGCCTGGGGCCTGTGGTCGGAGCCTGACCATTCCCATGTCCCCTCGAAGCGTCTCCGATGGTCCCCTGCGCTCCAGATGAGGTCAATCGTGGAGGGCCTTGCCCCTTCGCGGGACCATGTCGGCTCGCCTGGTGTCGTCACCAGGTCCAGTTCCCATTTTTCCGCCAGCCCTAATAGAGTTTCGGCACCTGTGCTGTGTCGGTCTTCGCCGCTCCACATGGGATGGTGGAGGTTGAAATCTCCGGCGACGATGGCGTTTTCAGGGCGGTCCCAGCTGGTCATTGCGGTCAGCGGTGTCTGCCAGCCTCGGCAATACCCCGGTGAATAGACGGAGTAAACGTCGAGGCCTTTGATCCTGATGCCGACCACGTCTTCCTCCTCCTTGGTCGGTCGCCATGTCGTTCTGTCCCACCTCTTAGATATAATTTAATTCATAATGTCAAAGGTATGGTTATGGTTTATGTCACGTGATCATACCAACGCCGACACCAAACGCCAGCGCAAGTTGCATTTCGAACCCGTCCCCGACATCACCACTTCGCCATGGCTACCCCCGAAGCGCAGGCGGCGCTGGTCGCCCACCAGGCGTTACTGGAGAAACTCGACATGCACGCGATCCACAAACCGTTCCGCAACCCGCAATGGCGGCCGAACCAGCGCCGCAACAAGAACGTCAAGGCGATTCTCGGCGACGCGTCGCGCAGGGAGGCCTCGGCGGCCATGACACCGAGTGGCGTGAACACGCCGGGCAAGAAAGGCAAAGGGGACAAGGAAAGCAAGGACGACGACGGCTTGTCGACGAGCGGCACGACGACGCCGCTCACGGCAGGCGCGTCCGACCCGAACCTCGCGCAAGCCAACCAAAGCCTGTCGAAGCTGGTGCTAGGGAAGAGCCTGCGGCAGCCCGGGCTGTCGGGGACGGCCGTGGTAGCCAACCTGGCATCGTCGAAGCCGACGGTGACGTACACGAATATCGAGAGTGCACCGAGCCTGGCGCCACAGCGCCGGTACTGCGACATTACGGGGCTGAACGCGCCGTACACGGACCCCAAGACGCGGCTGCGGTACCACAACAGCGAGGTGTTTACCGCGATCCGGGGGTTCCAGCAGGGCGTGGCGGAGCAGTACCTGGAGCTGCGGGGAGCGCATACGGTGTTGAAGTGAGGGAAAAGGCCGGCAGGCAGACGGAGGAGCGGAGGCGACAGACAAGGGGGCGGGCATTTGGAACGACAATGGGCGGGTCAGAAGACCATAGGCCAAGAGAGCGAGATCACGGACCGACGACGGACAGCAAGACGAGGTGTTGGATGTACAAGACTACGGAATACCACTATCAAACGGACAATGTACGGCCAACAAAGTCAAACCCCAACTATGCACCCGCGGCCTTTCAGCAGCAGCATGCCCAGCAAATGGCGCTCCGGCTTAATCGTGATCGCAAAAGACAACTTTTTTGTTCTCTGCCAACCCAAAAGCGACAAGCACTTTCGTCGACAGACCACCGAAGACGTATGGATACAGAAGTCGGTTACCATGACAGGTGTCAAGGCCGTCGCGGCAGGTGATGTAGAGAGAAGAGGAAGGAAGAGGAAATAGAAAGATGAGAATGCAAAATGCAGGAAGCAGGCAATGACTGCCTCGCAGACCGACCTACCTGCAGCCGCCCATTCTCCCAGGCAGCCGCCAATTTCATGCGTCCTGTCCAGAATTCTGAATCCTGCCCAATGAAATCATTCTGGCTCTGTCAATCCCGGGCTGTGCAAGGCAGCCGTGTTTGCTCGTCTGGCGTAGACTCCTTTCGATGGGAACATGGAGAAGAAAATGAAAAATGAAGCCGGAGTAGGATAAGCCTCGTGTCAAATTTAGATCTTTATGGTTTCCGGGTGACTAAGAAGATACCTGCGCCACCAGGGCTGCCTCTCACCGCCTTGACTGATACGGTGGGGGGGCAGTTAGCGGGGCATGTGACGCTACTAGCCCTTTCACTTTAAACGGTGTGGCCGCCCAACACCGAGGCTGCGGCATCCGATAGCAACACAGGCACATTCACCTTTCGCGCGTCTGCATCGTCTGCACCGACCGACGACGCTCCCCGAATTGACGACTTCTTTCACCACCCCACCACCTACTACGATCGACAGCCGCGACTGTGACCGATACCACAATGAAGCTCTACTACATTGGCGTACGTGGCTATCTTGGCGGAGAACGGCGAAGAACATCGAGGCGGCACGACAAGAGGACAACAATAGGCTGACCGGGCAGATTATCCGCACCGATGGCGGCGCCAACGGCTCGGCCGAGCTCGTCGCAGAAAAGGAGCTGAATGACTACTCGCGATTCACAAGGGGGAGGTATGTGGAGGACAACGAGGGCGGGCACGTTGGATGGCGGAGACTGAAGCTGACCCGATAGCGTCGGCGAGTTCATGACCATGTTTGCGCGCACCGTGGCCGAGAGGTGCGTCTTTGGGGCTGGCAGGAGAGGCGGCTGCCGACAGGGAGAGCACAACTGACTGCTTGCAGAACCAAGCCGGGCCAGCGTCAGGACGTGGAGGAGCAGTCTTATGTACGTGGGGAGGCGAAACGACACGGATGGCTGCCTTGTGTACCGTGCTGACCTCTAGACCTTTCACGCCTACGGCCGCAGCGAGGGCATCTGCGGCATCATCATTAGCGACCACGCGTATCCTGCGTATGTCTCTCGTTCCCTCTCGCCTCCTCTCGTTTCCCCTCGTCTCTGACAAACAGCCTCGTGGCCCACCAGCTCCTCGGAAAGGTCGTCGACGAGTTCCTCGCACAACAGCCCCGCTCGGCTTGGGCCAGCGGCACACCGACGCTGGCGATGCCCGAGCTCAAGAACTACCTGGTCAAGTACCAGGACCCCCAACAGGCCGACAGCATCATGAAAATCCAACAGCAGCTTGACGAGACCAAGATTGTGCTGCACAAGACGATTGAGAGCGTGCTGCAGCGCGGCGAAAAGATTGACGACCTCGTCGCCAAGAGCGACGGCCTGAGCGCCCAGAGCAAGATGTTTTACAGTAAGTGGCAGCAGCATCCGTCTTCCGTTTTCCCAGTCATTCGCTTACAACCCAGACCAAGCAAAGAAGCAAAACTCTTGCTGTGTCGTCATGTAGCCAGCGACGTTGTTTCTTGGTTTGTCTCGGCGGCAGCCTGTTAGCCCCCCATGTTTATAAGATACATATATCACGCCTGTGGACCTTTTTCTTGCAACTACTCCCTTTTTTTTCGATGCAAGCGGCGTCCGCCTAGTGTCCCCTTTTTGCAGCAGATACTAGAGATCCGTCCAGACGACGCCTTGTCCAGAAACCGTGCATGTCTCAGAAGCACAGAAGCGCGCAATGCATGCACCGCAGCGGGTCGGAAGCCGGCAAGGCTGCCTGTCCGCCCCGTGTTCCGAACCTTATTTTGCCCTTGTCTCGTCTGCCCATGTTTGCCCCTCGCTGGTCAGGTGTCATACAAAATCACGGCAAACAGCCAATGCCACGCGCACAAACGAAACCAAAATCATGCATGGCAGAGCTCGCTCGCTTGCAGTTCCATTGTCTCGTGTTTATCTGAAGAGCCATACTCCTGACGGCAGTAGTATCGCACCTGTATATGTTTTTGTTGGAAGTTGTTCATCCGGACATGCATAGAAGGAAATAAAAGAACAGGAAAAGAGAAGAGAAAAAAGAAACCTGGCCAACTTGGTCTCTGGGCACAATAAATACTATGAGTAAACAATCCAACGGGGGGTTGCCCCACAGGAGCAGAAAGAGAAGAAGGTCGAATCCAGTCGAGCAGGGATGCCCAGAAAAGATAGATAGGAAGACGAGAAATGGAGAGAAGGAAAGAGGGTAAAAAATACCGAAAATAGGAAAATAGGAAAATAGGACTTGAGAAGGGACAAATGAGAGTGAACCAAGCGCTCGACTAGGCCGCCTCCAAGACGACCCGCTCGCTCTTCCGGTTCTGTGCCACCTGGATCGGGTTCACAGCCGCATTGGCATTGTGGCGCGATGCGTGGACGTACATCCGCTGCAGAGGGTGTTGCTGTTGAGTGCGCTGCTGCTGGGACTGTTGGCCGGGTTGGCCAGAGCTCCCTGTCGTCATTGTCCGGTCCGCGAGAACCATAGTTGGCGTCGCTGCCCGCGTCTCGACCAGACGCTCGTTTCGTCCCAGCCGGAGCGTCCCCGTGCGAACAGGTCCTGACAAGGAGGGCGATATGGCATTCTCCTGACTCTCTTCGACGGCCTCTGCCACCGTAGCGGCAGATCTGCCCGTCCGCAATGGGCGCAACATCTGGCGCTGCTGGCGTGATATGCTAATCTGTCGCGCAATGGACAGTTCCACGGCCGAAGAGAGCTCATTGTCCCTGTCTAGCTTATCCTGGTCGCTCTCCACTGTGGTACTTCCTGCGCTCTGTGTAGAGCTGCCAGTGATCGTGTTGCTCAACGCGTTGCTACTGCTGCTGCTCCCACTGCCGGCACTGGACGGCGATTTCGTAGAGAGCACCTTGGAGACACCCTGCCATTGCGGCTCAGCAATGCCGGATTTGAGCGGTTGGGCCACCATATGTGGCGAAAACTGGCTGTCCTCATCGGCTGTCGAATAGTCCTTACCGCTTGGCGACTCAAGCACCAGGCTGGACGGGGATGGGTTGAAGTAGAGCGTGTGGGGGCTCGCAGATGAGGTTGCGGCCGTCACGGTGGCAGCTCGCTTTGGCATCGTAAACGTGGTCGGATTGCCCCGTAGCGGATTCATCAGCCTCGGCAGCTGTTGAGTGGGAGCTGGCGAATAGACAGGCGTGACAGAAGCGACTGGGGACCGCGGAATGGGAGCCGTGTTTGAGCGAAGACGCGGCGACGGCAGGGCAATGCCCACAGGACTGGCAACAGCGCTGAGGCTTGCCTCAACACCCGGTGATCGGCCGGGAAATAACGACAGGCCGGGCGACTTGGCTGGTTGTGGTGTAGTGGCACTCCGGTGTAGCGACGGGGGAGGACAGAGGGCCGTCACGTTGTCAGTGTCGCGCTCAGACACCCCAGGCATCATGCCCTCGTTGATCATCTTTAGCTGGTCCAGTGTGGCCTGGCGGCGAGCCAGCAGAGACGAAGCCGGCTGCCAAGCTGCAGAGTTTTGCGCGTGGGTTGGCGGCGTGGCCAGAAGACTGCCAAACATGACACTATAGCGCTCCAGACGGACGTCTGGAATGTCAATGTTGAGATAAGGGCTTGCAGCAATGGGCGGCACAGGCGGCTGGCTGTTGTCGGATGCGGCTGCAGTTGCAGAGCCCACCATAGCCCGCTGTCGGATGGCTGGCTCCGAGGCCTTGGAGCGAAGATAGGGCCGGGCGCGGGCGTCCTTGGCCGCGCTGGGAGGCGTCGAAGTCTGAGTTGATGTGGAGAGAGCCAGGTCTGGCTCCATGGTTGGGACGACGAGCGGGCGGTACTTTTTTGTGCCACTGCGGCTCATGGCTGAAGGCCGTGGTTGTTCGGGGGCTGTCGCGCTGGCCACAGAGCCCGTGACGCTGGCCGTAGGCGATACTACAGCGGACTTTGACTCTTGTGGGACATGTGGCGCCGACGGTGACACAGTGGGCTCCTGGTGCCGCCTGCTACCAAAGATCCCAAACAGCTTGCGGCGGGTGGTCTTGGCGCGCTGCAACGAGCCGCCGGCGGGGGCAGAAGAAGCGATCGAGACAGCGGTTGTCGGTGCCGGTGCCACTGCAGGAGCCATCGCGGGAGCCACTACCGGCGTCATTACTGGAGCCAGCACAGGGGCCGCGACTGAAGCGGCTGCTGGAGCAATTGGTGGAGCAACTATCGATACCGGGGAGGTAACACTTGCGGCTGGTGATAGCACAGGTGTGGTATCGTGAGGCAGAGGCACGCGCGAAGACATGGTCCAGGAAGGACGCTCGGGGGAAAGTGGTTGTGCACGTAAAAAGGCCGGCGGGTGGGCAGGGCTACCGAGGGCCATTCCGATCTGAATCTCTCCCGATGTGGTTGACTCGGACCGATCATGGCGAGAGCTGGTGCAAAAGCCAGCAAAGCTACCGTCCTCGGGAAGGGCCCGGACGCTGTCGATGCGGGGCGGGAAGCGGGCGCCAGCACCATTGCCGGCGGTAGACGGACGCATGAGGTAGAGGTCGTCACGCGAGATGCGGCGGCTCGAGGCGAACAGGCGGGGCTTTTCAGAGCGCAAAAACATGTCGTCGCGTGAGATGCGGCGGTCCATTCGAGAGGAGGGCGTGACTGTTATTGTGGTCGTGACAGCTGAAATGGTTGCAGACCGGCCAAGGGGCATGGCGGACCGGCCGCTCGCGGCACTCGTTGCTGACCGCTGTGGCGGAGACATGGTGTTGTGAAAAGAGAAGTCAAGTGAGTGAGTGTATGGATAGGGCAGTTGCCGAGGAATAACTCGCGAGCAGTGCGACGAGAGGCGAAAGGAGTGGCTTTCGACAAGTGCCAGGACGGTCGACGTCTGGAAGAGTGTTAAAAAAGGTGAAGAAGAGACCAAACACGGCACGGCCTGCGTCGATAGAGGTGGTCAAGGAGGGGGAAAAAAAGTGAGGGAAGAGAAAAGAGCATCGTAGTAAAGCGGAGGACGAAACGGGAGCCGAATCCTTGTACCACATTCGGCAGTAACTCATACGGAGTCGTCGTGCGGTATAGGGGGTGGTCATAGGGCTCTAGGGCAGCGACCGTGCGTTGTTTTGATGAGCATGTTTTGCGGGCTGCCGGCGTAGAGTTGCGACGTCGACAGGTACTCATATCTGGGCCGTGAGATTCGCTGGCCGAGGACGCAAGTGCGGATCTGGAACGAGAGGCGATGTCATATGTCATCCTGCAATATCAGGAAGTAGTGGTGTGGTAGTGGGTGTCATGCCGGTAAATTGACAGCAACGGAGTGTGTAGCCTCCCAGCTAGACAGGGGTCCCCGACTGGGTTTCAGAGTAGTGGCCGAGGCCAGAAGGAAGTGAGAAACAAGGTCAGCACGCTAGAGAAAGTAGAGTGTCGCGCGTTGGCTGCAGGGGAAGAGCCAAGACAACGGCAGCAAGTGGATATGCGGGACTAACAGGGCGACAACGGAACGCCAACGGGTGTTGAAGTTGCGGCGTAGATTCATGGGAGAGATTCGTGGGAGAGATCGAACAAAGATGGCAGGCACATGGCAAGACAAAGGACAGGTGCAAGACACAAGGCGCAACCCGAAAAGCACACCGGGCGAGATATGTGCGAGACGAGAAATGGTGAGAATACGAGATGACAAGACTAGAAGTGAGCGGCAGTGGGAGATTAGGCTGTCGTGTGTCTGTGTTGGCGGGCATTGATTCGCCTTCTGTGGCTTGACAGTATTACATGGTGTGTTGTGAGAGAAAATGAAACCCGGAAAATGTAGACGCCAATTTGTACTTACGTGGAGGGAGAGGACACGATGCAGTACGTTTTTAGACAACGGATGAACGAGAGGAAGGGGCCAGGTCGGTCTTGCCCTGGCTGCGGGTGCGGAAGCCACGAGGCAAGTCTCGCAAGCCTTTGACAAGCAAGCGCGTTTAAGAAAAAGCGATCGCTACCGGGATAGCCGCGGCAATGGAAATGATGAGAAAAGAAATACGTCGAGGGCGTCGGAGCAAACATAGTAAGAGCCGGATGCAAATGTGCGTACTTGCTGCTCGACAGGGTGCTCCAGATGCCATTGTTCGAATGGGATGCTGCGTTGGTTGTTTGGAAACAAGTGGGATCCACTTTCAAGTGCACTTTCCCCCAGGGGTAATGGGCCGTGCTTCTTCAGTTTCACGAGGTTCCACGGACCAGAAAACGATGAGGCGGTGCACTTGCTGCAGAATTGGTGAGCGCTTGGTAAAGTTACCGCAGCGTCCAATGTCGATGCAACAGAAACACCACAAGACACGCACTACGGAGAAGAGGACCTACTGACAACGTCGAACAAGTCAGAGCGTAAACATTCATTTGTTTCAATGTCGATGCTAACGGCAGTGTTTGTTTCAGTCTGTTCAACTCTCTCTCTTTCTGTCTCTATCGACGATCTGCCCTGCTCGCTGTCTACGCCGACCACTCCACCGTCCGCCCCTCGGCCGCACTCTGCAACGCCAGCTCAATAATCCGAATCCCATTCCGGCTATCCTCTGGTGCCACCGGCACCGGCCCAGAGCCGTCCAGCGCGGCCGCCAGCAGGTCATAGTACCGCGTATACAGCGGTGGTGTCGCGGTCGGCACGGTCGATACACGCAGGCCGCCCGACGCCTCATCGTACACTGTCAACCGGCCGGCAAAGCTAGGATCCTCGTGGCCAAAAGAGGCGTCTTTGGGGCCGAGTCCCAGTTCCAGCGCTTGGTCTTCTTGCGGGTCAAAGTGGTACTTGCGGAACGCGCCGCGATCGCCACGCACCCAGAAGCGCAGCTGCTCCGTCTCAGCGCTGGAAAAGGAGGCCTTGAGCGTGGCTAGCACGCCGGTGTCGTCGTAGTGGAGGAGGAGGGTAAAGGCGTCGTGTGGGGGCCGAGCGCCCAAGGGCGAAAGTTCCGCCGGGTTGATCGTCTGATGGGCAATGACGCCCGTGATACGCTGCGGCAGCCCAAAAAGGACGAGTGTCTGGTCGATCTGGTGGGCGCCGAGGTCGTAGAGGGCGCCGCTGGCGGGCTGGGGCATGGCGACGGCCCAACCAGCATGTGGTGAGCGTCCAGGAGGGTTGTAGCGGTCAATATGGTTTTCAAACTCCACGATGCGGCCGAAGGGCTTGTCTGGACTCTGTAGGAGGCTGCGCAGCGTGACAAAGTCGGCATCCCAGCGGCGGTTCTGGTAGACGGAGAGGATGCGGTCCGCCTTGCGGGCGGCAGCAATGAGGCCATCACACTCGGCAGAGGTGGCAGCAAACGGCTTTTCAACAACAACGTGCTTGCCAGCGGCTAGGGCCTGGGTAGCGAGCGCAACGTGACCGGTGGGCGGGGTGGAGATGAGGACGAGGTCGATGGCGGGATCGGCAAAGAGAGTGGCAGCGTCGCGGTAAATGATGGCGGTGGGGTGGTCACGCTGGGCCTCATCGCCACGGCGCTGGACAATGGCGCGAAGAGAGAGACGGGCGCAGTCAAGGACGTAGGGGATGTGGAAGACCCTGGCCGAGAGGCCGTAGCCAACGACACCAACCTGATAAACGGACATGGCGGCAGTGAGAACGAACACGCGGAGACCGCAAGATCGCAATCCTGCAGAAATATCTCCGACGTCGTCCTCTTCTCTTATACCTGTCCCGACGGCGGGAAGTTCCATTTTGAGACATCCCGCCATCGTCTGCGGGGCCGCCATCCGCCAAAGCCTGGGCGCAAGAAGACCGCATCTACGCATACGAGAGGATACCCCTGTTCTGACTTCCACCCGGTCTGCAGAAATATCGCCGCGATTGAGGGCCGATGGAACCAGGCTAAGCAACGTTTTCCCACGAGGCCGACTGTGGCTGGTAACGGTTCTGGAACAGGCGCCACATCACGTGCATCTCTTTATTAGAGAAATGACATCAACGTTCCGAGGTCAGTCAGTGAAAAAGGCCCGTTTGGTGTGGGGATGCGATGCGATAAGTACATACTTATCTTGCGCCTACGTCCTGGTAGGGAACCGTTGCCGGCTTGTTCCGTCTCTTGCTGTACATAGCCAGGCATGTAGCGAGGCAAATCAGCATGTGCAACTGGTATTCTCCGCACTTGTCCTTGTTCTTGTCGACTCTGCCCACGCGTCTTTGTCTTACCTCGCCGCCGCGGCTCTAAGGGTCCACTAGCGTCGGCCGTCTCCAAACTCGGCAGCACGCCGGCAATTCCGCGCATGCAATTATCGCCTGTCGTCTTCTGCGCGCCCAGTTTTCCGGCTGTTTTCTCCGCTGGTCTCTGCAGTCCCCCTCTGGTTTCCAGCAGCGCCGCCGCAATGGCCTTTCCGCCGACGCCAGTCCCAAAAGAATAGACAGTTGTAATTGCGATGGGGTCTGTTTCTCTACTTGTCCGACGGCTCGTAGAGAGGAAAAGCCCATTTGCCCATGCGGACGGTAATATTTTGCCTGGTGAAAGCGTTGGTGTTGATGAAAGTCGTCATTATTCTCATCCTGCCGGTCTTGCTTTTCTGCATTACCCTGTCACCCATCTTCCCCATCGTCTCTCGCGCGCTCTCGCTCTCGCTTTGACCAACACGCCAAATACCGACCACTCCGACTACCTCCCGAACATTACCGACCTGCATTGGCTCTTCTCTGTTTGGTCCTTGGCTTGGTCATCTTGCAGCGATCCCGGCCATCAGCGCATCCCCATTTGCTCCCTGACCCCAGCGTGCGTCTCGTCGGCGATTTGTCCGCGCACTTGTGAGTTGGTTCTTTTTTGTCCTCTGTATGTCTTGTAAGCCTTATCTGTTTTTCTAACCACGCAACATCATCAGACACCAAAACAGCCGCAACAGAACGCAAGCATATCCAGACTCTAGACATTTCCTCGCGGTTCACGACATCACGACATCACGAAAATCCCTCTTTTACAATGGACTCTACGCACGCTTTCTCAGTCGCCACCTCCTCCTCCTCGGCCACCTCGTCCCAGTATTCCCCCTCGGACAAGATTGTGCCGCCAGCACCCATCCACACCAAGACGCCCTCGACCGACGCCTTTCTCAAGGACTTCACCCTCGTCGCCGAGGCCGCCAAGCGCGCGCAGATTGCCGTGCTGATGCGCGACTTTGAAAACGTCGGCTTGTGATGAGACAGGCACTGGCTCTTGCGCTTTGCGCCGATAGCGCACCCGCAATATCTTTGCAGGCTCACTCTCCCCCCTCACTCTGGTTGCCTCCATCTGTTTCACGGGTTCGACTCGGCGTTTGATGCCAAAGGATGCAAGATACACGACACAAATCGATCGCATCGCAAATCACTACACGAGTATCCCAAAACGAAGACGAAAGGCAGAATCCGATAGGGCTATGACGTTTGTTTCGTCAATGCAAGCACGGGCACATTTGGTCGACAGCCAGGCCGTGCGCAGGATGCAGCTTATTAAAACTGTTTGAGGCTGTTTCGACCAACCGGTCCAGCGAGGATGGTTATTTTTCGGGTCGGCGATTTGGGATCAAAGGACGCGGTTCATTTGGATTTTCTGGCCTGCCGGGCTTTGCCGGCAACAGCGTTGTATAGTACTGAAAGCGCCACCTTTTTTTTTCCTTTTCAGAGTATACTTTTTTGAGAATAATACCCACCGCTTATTTTTGCTGTTTCCGACGAGCATATGTTTACTCGTATGTCTGGAATGGCCCAAGCGATGCTCTTCGGGCCTTTTTAGCAAGCACGGAAAGAACTCGGCGAACTGGAGTGGAGCAGACCGTAGAGGAAACCACTCATGGCTGGTCAGCCCAGTGACGTCAGGATCTCAGTAAGATACGTCGTACTTCCCATGCAGAACAAAACCTCGGGTCGAAAAGGTAACACTCTCCTATTACATAATCGCTTGTCGTCTCTAGAATAATGTGAGCCATTTCGACGGCAACTTGCCTCCTACTGCATCTAAAGTTCCGTGCGTCTCAATCAATGCCTAGGCCGCACTGCATGGCTATGCCTCCTCAGCAACTCGAAATCGAGTCGTCAAGCATGCGTGTTGTAACATATGCTTGTGGTCTCTCTGGCTCTTCATGTCAAATATGTTCTACATAACGGTGAACACTCCCTTGACTAGCCTTATGTGATAATGACAGTAATTACCTTATTCGAGATATTTATTATTTGCTGTTGATCATTTCTTTCTCTGAATCTTAATGTTTATGATGTTATTAAATCCCACCCTGAGTTTTTCGCTTGAACCGATTTTATCCTGGACTCATCCAGATTCTCAGGTATCTTTCAGTGACCTCGTCATTTTCCCGTTGCCGGACTGAATACAAAACCCCCAGAATTAGACAGAAAACATCAAGCACCGCCCTTATATGATTCTAGGCCATCGTACTGCAAAATGGGGCCCTTCTATGCCGTAAGATACAACGATGGAACGGAGAAGGCATAAGAAGGCACCTGATTTATTTACCAGAACACTGGGCTTAGAGTATCTTACACTCTGTGCGAAGCCCATATTTTCAACCAAGGCAACAAGTATCTTATTAGAAAGGGGAAAATAGGCCAGCGCTTGGTACTCACCACGCCTCACCGTTCCCCACCGTACAACTTTATCCCCCTCTGGCGAGCACAACCAAAACAAAACCATTCCATATTTCATCAGACCCTCTACTCAATCAGTCTGTTGATGCGCCATCTACTTCTCCAAAATTGGTGTATCCCTAAGTCATGATCAGCGATCGTGATCCGAAGTTCCTGTCCGATTTTTCACCCGGAATGTTAAAAGAGGCGGGCACAAAGGTTTTCTTCACAACCGCATATCACCCTCAATGCGACGACCAGACGGAACGCACGATACAGACCATTCAGGGCATTCTCCGCCACCTCATCCAAGGCCTACCCGACCAACTTGGTTGATTGCGCACGGACAAGAGCGTAAGGCGAAAACGAACGGTGGTTGCGGACCCGAATGCTCGATGGAAGCATGTTCAAGTCGGAGTGGGCCATTTATGTCTCGTTCCCGGAATAGAAGGCGCCGTTTCCCGAGGTTGGTGATTCGGATGTGGCCATCTTTGACATCCAAGGACGTCTGGGAGGGTTCCTTACTAGAGCTACAGAAGAGTTCTCTGGACGGCAAGTTGACATCACGTACGCCACACCCGCAGCGCCTGACCTCGCCGACATTGAAGAGCGGCTGGGGCAGAAAGTGGTTCTCTTGTAGACCACGGCGTGTCAGCGGAACATCCATCAACGAGAAGATTGGGGCGTTGGTATCAGAGGAATCAGCCGGGGAACAAGAACAAGTCTTGACTGGCCAAGTACCTGATCGTGGCTTGCTTTCGTGACTGGACGTTCCCAGACACTCTCCCTGCACATAGTTCACAAACCCATCGCGAAGTTTACAAATATAGCATGTGCTTCCAAAAAATATCTTGCCGGCCAAACGACGCTATCGTTACTGGAATGCCCTGCATCTAACCTTCTCTTCCTCCTATCATTCGGGCCTCCAACAATCTACTTTTCATGGTTTCATGTTCTACGAGACCGGCATGTTTTCCTGTTTCCTTTGCGTGTTTCTAGTCAGACAAAATACAATACAATTGTGACCACATCACTGCCCGTTTTCATGTGAAAGGAGCGGGCGACCTCTGATAGTACCTCGGCATTGGGATCCTTTGCACCGCGACGCGTTCTGTCTGCGCCCTACAGCGTGGCTAACTCTCGTGAAAGCGGCATCGTCTTATGCCGGGGTTAACGTGCCAAATCTCACGCGAAATCACTTTCGATATCGCGGCGTTTGACTACCGCCGTTCGCGATTCGAAACTAGTATTCCGATGATGATGCCCAAAGGAAACGACTGTCCTTGTTTGGGGCGGGACATTGAGATGCCCTGTTTTTGTTGTCTGCCTGCGGTTAATTGGAAGCGCATGACATAAGCGACTTCTGCTTGCATTAGTTTTAGTGCAGGTTTTATTGGCCTGCAAGTAGTTCTCCGTAAAACTCACTCCATCCTTGGTCTTATCCACTGCAACTCCGCTACAACTCCGCACTCTCGTCGCGCCAACCGACGACCATCGCATCCTCGAGCCGCATCCATCGACCATGTCCAAATCCTTCACCACGGCCGAGGTGGCCAAACACAAGACGGAAAAAGACGGCCTGTACATTATCGTCGACAGCGGCGTGTACGACATTACCGGTGAGACTGACCCGACCAAAGCGTTCAGACAAGACTACCGCGTCCTGACACGACCACAGACTTTGTCGACGAACACCCTGGCGGCGCCAAGATCCTCAAGCGCATGGCCGGCCGCGACGCCAGCAAGGCGTTTTGGAAGTACCACAACGCAAAAGTGCTGGCCAAGTACACGGGGCGGCTCAAGGTCGGCGACGTGGGCGAGACGGCAAAGTTGTAGGGGATGGCCAGACGGGAGGCGACGCGCCCACGATACCACAGATGCGGGCACATACCGCTAGATTGGATACCATGTCGGAACGCAAAGTATACACTATAAGAATAAGAAGCTATTGGACAAAGCCTGGTATATCAACTTGGGATCCTCTGAAGCCCTTGCAGCTACACAAAACGCCGCGAACCCCTCTCTGGGCCGAGGCATCGTCTCCGGCAGATGAGACTCGTCGCCCTCGCCGGGTACCGTAAACAAGTACAGCAAAGTAGAAAACAGAAAGCGAGCAGAAACACGCAGAAACACAAACATGAACCGTAATACTCCCAGGCAAATATCGCCGCGTTGCGCCGTGCGCCGTGCGCCTTGCGCCTGTCTCCATGACTTTTGTGTGCCTCTAGAACCGCACGAGAAGTAGGAAGAAAAGAAGAAAAAAAGGTAGAATGAAGAAGAAAAAGCGCAGTCGCCTCGGACCTTTCGAATCACATATCATCAGACGGCCGTCGTCGGCGCGGGTGTCGCCGGCGATGCTACCGACGGCGCCGCTGCCGCCAGGACCGGTGTCGAGGGCGTCGAGGGAGCCGTTCGTGCTGCCGCGGCCGTCGATGCTGCCGGTGTGGTTGCCGATGCCGCCGCCTCGCCTGTCTTGGCTATCAACTCTCGAATGTGCTCCAGAATGACGCCTTCGGAGCCGCGCATCTCCGCCTGGTCCTCGTCCTCGGCCGCCCGCATCATGCTCCGGTCCGTAAAGCCCAGCGCCTGGTCAATCGCCGACAGAATCAGCATCGTGCCCCGGTGCTCGCCCATCTTGTCCTGCAGCACCTGCATAAAGACGTCCTTGCTGCGCAGCAGCTGCGCTAGCAGGCTGGGGTCGATTGGCGGTCGCCCACCTAGCTGCCGCTCCAGGCTCTTGTCAAAAACCCGGTAGATAATCGTCTCCAGATCGCCCGCCGGCGTCGTGCCCTGCGCACCGGCCTTGTCGGTCGGCGCCGTGCTCACCGTCGCCAGGCCGAGGCGGCGGTTGACCACGGACATGGCGATCTCCTCCGCGTGCGGCGTCAGACGGCCGGCCTGCTTGAGCACCTGGGCCTTGAAGTTGCGCACAAGCATCTTGGTCTCGTGCGCGACGCCGCCGGATGACGGGCCGGTCGAGGCAGATATCGGGACGGCTGGCGAAGCAGACCGGCCGGGCGGCGTGTGGCTGGCCGAGAAGGAAGCCCGCGGTGAGGCGTGCAGCGACGGCGTCGTAGGCGGCTGGGCCGAGAGTGCACGCGGCGTCATGGGGGATGTGGCGGCGGAGACTTGTTGCTGCTGGTATTGCTGCTGGTGTTGCTGTGCCTGCTGCGCGGCCTGTTGGGTGGTCTGCATCTGCTGGGCCTGGGCCTGGGCCTGGGCCTGCTGCGCGGCGATCTGCGCTTGGACCTGCGCCTGGACTTGCGCCTGGATCTGCGCCTGCGCCGCGTTGATGCTGTTCACGGCGGCCGTACCGGGTCCGCCGGCGGTGCCGACACGGGCGCCCGGACGGTTCTTCTCCTCGGCATTGACCGCCGCGGCCGCCGTAGCGAGACGCTTGCCCTCTTCGAGCGACATGTTGGCCACGCGGAACCAGCGCTGCGACTCTTCAATCTTGGCAAAGGCAAAGTTGCCAATCAGGTTGTGCCGCACGCTGCTCTCCCAGCCCTTGGTCTCGACCTCAAAGAAAAAGTACGGATACCGCATCTGGATCCGCTTGTACACTTGTTTGAGCGTCAGGCCCTCAGGCGCCGCCAGCAGCACCTCGTCGATCAGCACGCTGTAGTTCTTGTTCGGCTTCGCCAGCTGCTCTGCCGAAAAGTGCGCCCGGTCTAGCACCAGCGGCGGCGTCTTGTGCCGCTCTGTACGCCGGACGTCGGTGCCGTGTCCGCCACCGCCGTTGCCGTCGCCCGAGTCCGAGTCGCCGTTGCCGTTGCCGCCGCCGCCGCTGTTGCCCTGCCCGTGGTTGGGCACGCCGCCCAGCGCGCCCAGGCCCATGCCGTCGCCCGGCAGCTCGTTCTTCGGTTTGCGCGGCTTGTACTTGCGCTTCTCCGCCGGCTGCTCGCCGCCCTCGGGCAGGGGGTACTTGCGCGGCCGGCCGACCTTGCGCTTCGCCGGGACTGCTGGCTGTCCGCCCGGCGTAACACTTCCGGGTGTGGCAGCCGTACCTGGTGTCGCTGTGTGCATGTGCATGTTCGCGTTCATGTTCATGCCCATGTTCATGCCTCCCGGCGTCGCCGGCATCAGCACTGGCGTCCCGGACAGACTCGCCAGGTCCATGGGCATCGCCTCGGGCGTCGCCGACGGTGCGGACGGCGCTGGTGTTGCGGCTGCCGGGGGGGCGGGCAGGGGCAGGGAAATAGGCGGTGCTGGCAAAGGTAGGGCTGCTGCTGCCACTGCGGCTGCTGCTGCCGCATTGCCCGAGTCCGACTGCATTGCGTCCAGAATGGCGGCCAGGCCGGCCGTCGAGACCGTCTCTGCGTGGACCGCCGCCGCTGCAGCTGCGGCCGCGAGCGCAGCCGTAGTCTGCGAGCCCGTGGCTACCTCCTTGAGCAGCTTCTTGGTGTCCTTGAGCGACATGATGCCGTTCTTGGGCGGCCGGCCGGGGCCACGCTTCCGCGGCAGAGCCGTGAGACCCATCTCGACCAGCTGTGCCGATGTCGAAGTCGACTCTGCCTCGACAGAGGTGATGATGGGCGCCGGCGTGCTGCTGTTGCCCTGCTGCAGTGGGGCGTCTGGCATGGGCAGCTCGAGGGGCGGTGCTGGTCGTGCGGCTGCTGGCTGGTTCGTCTGGCTCGTCTGGTTCGCCTGAGTTGTCTTGGGCGCCTTTTTGGCCTTTGCTTTTCCTTTGCCTTTTGCCGGAGGCTCTGCAGCAACGGCAGCACCAGTTCCAGCTGCGGCTCCAGCTGCAGCCGCAGCTGGAACTGGTGCTGCCGTTGCTGCCGCCGCTACTGCCGCCGCTGCCGCCGCCACGGGCTCCTCCTCGCTCGTGTCCTGCGCGTTACCCTCGTGATGGCTTTCAAACTCAAAGCTCATCTGCTTACCGCCCGTGCTGTTGACGCCGCGGCGGCGGCCTGAGTTGCGCTCGGCGCCGGTGAAGCCCTTCTTGACGGAGCTAATGACAAAAGAAAAGGCAATGTCCTTAATCTGCAGCACGTCGCCGGAGCGCAGCACAACTGGCAGGTCGCGCACGTACGTATCGTTGTGGAAGAATCCGTTGAGGTGTAGTGGCGTGGCCTCAAACACACCCTTGCGGAAGTTGAAGGCAATCCGCAGATGCCGCCGCGAAATCGCCTTGGTCTTGGCCAGCATGTCGGGGCCGGGCGAGTGGATGCCAATGAAAGCCACGCGGTCTGGCGACGGTTGGTGCGTCTCAATGTCTACCATGGCCGAGTTGGGTGTGTGGCCAGCAATGTACTGTCGGTCCGGGACAATGTCGCCGGCCTCAGCCATGACCGTGTCGCCGGCTGTGCCGTTTCCGTTGCCGTTGCCGTTGCTGTCATGGTTGCCGTCTCCGGCCGCGGCCGCTCCGCCGGCGGCGCCGCTGCCGGCTGCTTGGCCCTGGCCCTGGTTTTGGCCCTGCCCTCGACCACTGCCACTCCCGCTGGAGTGTGTCTTGCGCCGCTTGGCCGGCCGTCCCGAGGAACCGCCGGCCGGGTCGTCGTCTGCTTCAGGGCCGACAAAGCCGCCCTCCTCGCTAATGTACGACCGACTAAACTTTTTGCGCGTCGGCTGCAGGTCTGTCTGGTCCTGAAAGGTGGTCGGTAGCCCGTTGGCCAGGCCGCCGACACCGATCCCGTCGCCGCTACCGCCTTGGCGCTGGTCGCGCCGGGCCTGCTCTATCGCCAGCTGGTCGCGACCAATAATGACTGCGTACGTGGTCATGAAAAAGGTGCCGTCGGCAAACTTGAGGCGCGCAAACGACTCGAGTCCCGACGGTCGGGCGTCGTCGGCCGGTGCGTGCGCCGCGGTCGCGGTGGCGTGGCCATGGGCCGACGGCGCTGTCCCGTCAGCCGGAAAGTCATCGAGAGACGCGGTCTGGTCCATGTGCATCGCGGCTGGGTTGATAAAGGTGGCCATGGTGTGGGCGGTGTGGCCAAAGGCGCCCGTGGTTGGCGCGTAGAGGTTCATGGCCAGCATTTCGGCCGGGATGGGTGCGGCCGGATCAAAAAGGAGGTTGTGGGCGTTGGCAAAGGCGGTGTCGTGGGAATAGCCGTCGGCCAAGGCGTAGGCGTCGTTGCTCGCGCCGCCATGGTCGGGCGGGTTGGGCACCGCAGACGCGTCATTCAGGGCCGCTGTGACTGCGGCCGCGGCCATCGTGGCCATGGTGATCGGGGGCATCGCGGCCATCGTCTCGGTCATCGTCTCGGTCATCGTCGCGGTCGTTGTCGCGGTTGTTGTCGTCGTCGTCTTCCCCCCCAAATCATGGCCGGGGCCAGCCGCGTCGCCGGGCGAAGTCATCGCTGTGTCAAGAACAGCTCCTTCGCCTGAATACGGGTCGTAAATCAAAGGGATGTCGCCGCCAATCGCGCTGTGCCAGAGGTCGTGGTTCGCCTGCTGCTGCGGAGAAGAGGGGCCGTCCTCAGACCGGGTCGGCTGCAAAAAGAGGCCATCGTCAGGATGTCCCGGCCCAAGTCCATTTTTCGGTGGATCCCCGCGTGGCTGGGGCCACATGACAGGCAGCACGCTGATTGGCCAGGCGCGCAGCGCAGCCGGTGGGGCTTTCCGGGCGAATGAAATCGCGCGCGCAACGAGATTTGGATCGAGCGTGATGCCGTCAAGTGGATCAAGAAACGAAGACATGAATACACTTGCGCGCGGGTAGACACTGTATTTTGATTTCAATAGGGCTATCCGGCGGCGTGACCAATATTGTGCCAATAGATCGCAGATCCGTTGGCAAAAATTAGTAAAGATGGAATATTCAGTGTCGATACTCAAGAGTTTGGATGGAATTGTGGAAGAAGAAATGGTTGAGAAACATGACAATCGCAAGCTTTGCAGCATTGTGCGTGGACTACTTTGGAAAATCGGCCGATAGGTAAGGAGGGCAAGCACCAGGGCAAGGGCTGCGCTGACAAAAACGCAGTGTATCAGCTGGAGATTGTTCAAGTTGTTGTTGGATTGTAGTCAGATTGTGCTCAGGTGGAATTCAGTTGCATGTGTCAAAGTTTGTCTTCCAGCTCTTAGTCAGATAGCAGCGGTTGACACTCGCCTCGTCGGCGCCGCACGAGAGCTGCCTCGACACGGTCGGCCACGCGGTAGGCGCCGTGGCAGAGCAGACCTGCCGCAAAGCCGACAGCGTCGTTTTTAAAGGCCAGGATGCCCGCCGTCGTTGTCAACATGACCATCCAGCGCTCACGCCGCTCGTCATCCGACAGCGTGCGGTGCTTGCGCGTGTGCAGCAACACCGTGCCATCATTACCCGCCTCGGCCACCATCTCCCACAGGTCAGGTGCACCCTGATTGAGGCTGTTGCCCACGGCTGCCAGCTCGAGGCCTGAGGCTAGCACCAGCACGCCCAGCACGCTATGCGGAAAGAAGCGCAGCAGGTCGACGAGCGTCTCTCCGAGTAGAAGACCCAGCACCGTTTTGAAAAGGCCCAGAAGCACCACGCTGGAGCCGCTGCGCGCTCCAAACCGGTACTGTGCCGCTAGGCCACCAGCACCGTGGCAGACAGGCATGGCACCGAACCAGCAGCCGATCAGATTCATGGCACCGACGCTGCAGCCAAAGGCGGTGACAGAGGCAACCGCCGGTGACCCAGGCGAAACCAGGCCGGCCAACAGACCGTCGCCAGCACCCCCGACAAAGAGGTCGTTGGCGAGGGCACTGACAGCGACAATGGAGTTGAGCGTCGTCAGCGGCAACTGTGCCACGGCCATGCCCCAGGCCTCGCCGGAGGCCCAGGCGGGCAGGCCGAGATGGGGGTGCCAGAGGGCGACAGCGGGCAACCGGACATGGGTAGGATTGTCGATGTGAGCGGCGAGCGCTGCGGCAAGGGCGAGGCCAAGTCCGACTAGGAACGTGACGAGGGCGTAGGGAAAGAAGAGGCGGCCGGCAGAGGTCTTGGAGGCCTTGGCGGTCGTGCTCGGCGTGCCGCCTACACGCTGCGTCGCCAGCAGTCCGATAAAGGCGGCCAACGCCCAGAAGCGGTTGTCGAGCCTCGACGGCCCCAGCCAGCGCAGCGGCCCCAGAAGGCTGCCGCCGGCCGAGATGATAAGTGAGAGACCGGCGCCCATCTGGATGCCCTTACCGACGGGCACGGGCATATGGGCAGCCAACCAACGGAGGCCGCCCGTGACAGCCAACAGCAGGACAGCGGAACTGACGAGAGCGCCAGCGGCGACTGTTTCAGGGAGGGATGACTGGGAGGCGATGGCTGCTGCAGCGATAGCCTGGGGAGTGCAGTTAGAAGCGTGCTCTTGTCCTGTCATCGTGTCATAGTTTCTTTCTCTCTGCGCCTCCTCTCACCTTCATTGGCTGTACGGGCAGTGGGATGCCAAACGTAACCCCTGTCGCCACGTTAAACAGCCCGGAAAAGACCAGCGTTGACGACAGCGACACGGATCCCTGGACGGCTAGAGCCGTCATCAGTGGCAGCAGCGTGCCCAAGTCGCCCAGCGCACCCGAAATCTCCGCGACGGGCGATCGCCGCAGCGTATGCACATTGTGTCGGTAGCGTTGTGCAAAGCCCCAGGCCATGTTGTTTGCAACTGTGTTCAAGAACGCATAGCGAGAGGTTGGCGATGACGACGCCAATAAGTTCTCCAAATCCCTCGACTAATGAGTAGCTCCGCGGAGGTGCAGCGGCTACGGCCGAACCTAGCAGGCGGTGGGCTGTCCGGAGACGCTCCTTCCGGAGATAGAGCATTCGTTACATAAGCAGGCGTTTCTGCGCTATCAATCGCTGCTCTCATTCACAAAGTAGACAATCCCTTATCTTTTATTCGCTGACATGGTATCATTACGCCGTCCGGGGCATCATAGGAAACAGAAATAGAAAGCCAAACTACTCGTCAACCCCTAAAACCACCGCCGGCGGCGCTGGACAAAGCCCGGCTCCATCTTTGCCGGCGCGCCGCGCCGCTCGTGCATCCGCGCGCTACAGCACGTCAAGAAGATGACAATCGTGCCGACAAGCGCGCAGGCGGCTCCCGCAACGACTGTCCAGATGGCTGGGCCAAAGGCGGCCGTGGCCCCAGACGTGTCGTCATCGCCGTTGACCTTGCGGCGCACAAGGGCAAAGAGAACAAAGTCGGTGATGAGGACGACGATGGTGGCGAGGAAGCCGATAAGGGCCACAAAGGCGGCCATGAACGAGCCAATCATGCCGGCACCGGCGCTCAGCAGGAATGCCACGAAAAAGATGCCCGTCGCAATGGGGTGCAGGATCATGACTTTGGTAAGTCCATGGACCGTCTTAGTCTCGCCCGAGGAAAAGATCTCCGAGACTTCATTAGCGACAGAGGAAGAGGACGAGGAATCGTCGTCAAACGAGCCGGCACCAACGGCCTCGATGGCCGTGGCCGGGTTGTAGCCAACTTTGCTGTGGGTGCAGTAGTCGACATTGTTGCCGTCACTGGGCGGTTAGCATGTATACGCGCACGGAATCGTAGGGGGAGCTTGCCTGTCCGGCACATGAACGAGACAGTAGCCAAACGACCCAAAGGTCAGGGCCGAATCATTGGTGTCGGTCGCATTGCCGAGGCGGACCTTGAGCATCGCCAGGTGATTGACAGTGGGCGACGAAATGTCTGTGATGAGGAGCAGGATGCATGCCGCGAACAGCATGAACGTGCCAATGTGGTGAAAGAAGCCGGTGCGGGCCATGGTGAGACAAGTATGCGCAGATTTGGTGGTGATGGGTGATGATGGAAATGTGCTGTCTGTGCTGATGCTATGAAATTGGTCGGCAGGTGGACTGCATTAAGTATGCCGTTTCAGAACCCAGCCATCCCAACCAAAGGCCTGCGAGGCACAGCATGACGACGGCCGAGAGACGGAGGCGACACGAGAGCGTGACTGTGACTGGAGAGGTGTATGGAGACGATTGAATCAGGATTCAACATCGCTCTCGCCCATCCAGGGTGCGACGTCATCCAGAGGCTGTTTGCGGCCTCCCAGTGCGCCGCCCCGCCTGACGTGGCTGGGCCAACGTGGCTCGCCACAGCGCCTGCACCGGCCACTACCGCACTGCCACGCCTGAAAATGGAACGACATTCCTGTTTCACCTGTATCTACCTGTTTGCGGCGAGGAGGAAATTTGAGAGCAGACGACAAAATAAAAACTGCAAATGCGAAAACAGAATAGAACATTGCATTGCAAATGTTGTCCGAAGTCCGTAACGATCAATTTCCCGAAATACATTCAAACTCTGTACATCGTACAGAGAACGAGCACACAACAAGTTCTTTTTTTCCGAAACTTGAAGTGTGTGGCACTACTCCGCAAAGAGAAACTGTCGATCGCTGTCTAGAGCCCGACCAAGGCACCGCCCGTCTTAGCCGTTCCCGTGACCTCAATACTGCTGCCTTGGCAGATATTTTTGGTCGTGCAACCCGTGACGTATTCGTATTTCCTGGTTCTCGCGCATTCTATGACAGTAGGCAGGTGGCTGGAATGCGCCGTAACACAGTCGGTTCACCAGCCTCGTCCTTTGCATACGTGTGCTTTCTTGTCTTGGCTCGGCTCTCCGTCCTCGCGAGTCGCTCTTTGGGTCGCTCTTGGAGAGCGAACTGAGCAGGAAGGCAGCTTGTGTTCACTTCTGCTCCCATCGACTGTGCCGCATTCGTGTGCATCGTAGTGCCGATGCTGGCCGCATAATGCCAAGGCCGGTATTCGTATGCTTGTCCTGTATTTCCGGGTTTAGGCTCCGTTTTGCAGGTTTGCATGACCACGACCTGGTTCGTCGGCTGCTAGACCGGTGTGGCAGATGTCTGGTCAACAGGTGCCTGATCGGCAGGTGTCTGATTGGCGGAGGTATCCGTCCTGTCGTCTGCGTATTGCTGTCTTTGTGTGTGCCACATGCTCAGACATCTTTGGGGTCTTTGTGCCAGTCGTACCTCTCAATGTCTCTTTGCACATCGCCGCTCCTGCGCACATCGGCCTCCTTTTCGCCTGCGCCCTCTTGTCTGCCCTGCCTATGAAATATCGCCCGGCCCGTTTTCTGGCGTGCTTGCCGCTGCCGGGCCCGACCAATCGTTTCGGCCAGCGCTTCCGCGTCACCACCAGTCTGGTAACCTGACTCGGGTGTCCGCTCCTCGGGCGTCCGCCAGTCACACAACGCCTCACACGCCACCCCTTCGGGCATCACGTCCCGCAGCGCATTGTAGACAAGCGTGTTCTTGTAATTAATGTTGCCGCCAGGCAGGGTCGGCGCCCGGACGCCGGAAAAGTCCTTGGGCCAGGGGCCGTGCAGGGACGAGTGGCGGATCTCGCGGTAGTGGTGGTAGTCTGTGCTGGGGAAGATGTTGACAATAAAGGACTTTTGTTGGATGCGCTCGGCCAGTGGTGACAAGGGAGACATGGTCGACGCATCGTCCACATCTGCCTCCGCGGCCACGTCGTCACTCGCACCCAAGGCCCGCTCAATCGATTGTACGTCCGTGGTGACGCGCGAGTGCCCCCATGGCTGCACCGTTTGAAACGTCTCGGCCAGAAACTCGTACTGGATCGGGCTGCGCTCAATCAGGGCCGTCGCCGCCGCCGCTGTCGGTGTGATGGCAACAAAAGAGGTGTCCTAAAGGTGTCAGACTATAAGCAGTGCATCCTGGTTTGTCGGCCACCTACCCCCAGCTTCTTGAACATGTCCGTCTTGCCTTGCCGCTCTAGCACGCGCAACACAGATCGCCGCTCCGACAGCGTCGCCGGCGCCGGGCTGACCCGGATAAAGAGCGAGCGCTGTGCGAGACTGCCAGCTGCCATCGTGCTGGCGGCGCCACTGGCCAGTACCAGGGCTGGTCGGCCGAGAGTTGCCATGAGTGCGTCGTGGATAAGCCGGGGTGTGTGCAGGGCCGGAGACAACGGGGCCTTGATATTTTTATGGCCATATCACGTGACCGTTTCTGCGATTACGTTACGTCTTTCTTCATCTCCCTGACTACCTCCTGAATCATTGATATGGCAAGATACATACGGAGTACATGGACACTCTTTTTCCAACATAATACCTGCCTACTTCTGCTTTGTCCGTGCCGCGGCCATCGTGAGATCCGCGCAAATTGGTTCCCTTTCGAGCTTGGGGGCCAATAGCTACAGTACAATCTTACAGTGGGCCGGGATCAAGGCCGCGACTTCCCAGAAGCTCCAAGCTTAAGCCACCGGCTTGATTCAAGTCCACCCTGGGTGTCTCCATAATTATCGTCTGACAGCTCCACGGCGAGGGCAGCCGGGTCAGGGCAAGCAAGCCAGAAGCGCACAGGCCGTAGCTGAGGCGCCACTGGGTCACCGGGGGTGCGCGTGCACGGAGTACGGGTCAAGTACATTGAGGTGAAGTTATCATCACGGCCGGTGAGGAGCCTGTTTTCCGGGTGACTCGTCATCTAGAAATAGTCCGCGCCAGACCGCGTCAGAAGAAAGGAGGCAGCCACTCCACCAATACATTAACGAAATCGTCCCGACACTGAGACACACGAGGAGAAAGGAAGAAGGGAAGGGCGGAAGAAGAGAAGGAAAGAAGAAAGTCCAATACACGTGGAGGATGCCACGAGCGATGCCATGAGGCCAAGTCTCGCTTTTTCGCTTTGTCGCTCTTTGTGCATGTCTCAGTCTTTATGTATGTCTCACTTGGACAATCCGATCGGTCTCGGTCGTGGCGTCGGTCGTGGCGTTACGAAGTGGGAAATGTTGCTTGGCTACCCAAGGCACGGCGCAGCAAGCCGACACCAGACGACCTCCTCCAGGTGGAATCTCGCGAGGGCACGGGCCACTGCTTTAGAGTTCGGGAGCAGAGTCCGGGCTCGGGCAGCAACGCTGATCGCTCGGCAGGATTTCCCTTTCGGGGCGCCTCCTGAAACGGGAGCCTGTGAGTTATGGAGGTGAATACCTGTAGCTACGACATATGATGCAAGGTAGAATACCCCGTACGGAGTAAGATAAAAAGTAAGATAACTCAAGCACCCAGTCGTAGATATATTTCATACACTTGCTATTTAGGCACCCAAGCCGCACAGCCCGCTCCGGTAGGAACAGCAAGATACGGGGGAAGCACACTTTGCTTAAGCGTAAGTAGACTCTGATATTGGTGTGGCCTCTGTTAGTGTATGATATCATACACGGGTCTGCGGCACCTTACAGGTTCAAGCCAGAGTAACTCCAACTCCTTAGCAACAGGGAGGGAGGTCAGATTGCCCAAAGCCACGCCTTCGACTTGTAACGACTGTATTTGTACGTATGTAGGTAGTATCTTACGAAGCAAATGCGATTGGATATGTACCTTACTCCCGGCAGCCGTTATCTGCGGCACTTGTCGCCCCTGACCTAACCCAGCGGGCAGTTGCAGTTGCAGAGATTGCTCCGATAGGAGCGAGTAGGGGTGGTGTTGTATCTTTGGATACCCCGTAGTCGTACTCTCCCACAGCGTCGCAGCCGCGACTCGGCAAGGGGCCAGGGCGCTGTGCGGCTTGGCCCAAGCAGGAATATGTCCCGAGGGGACCGGGACAAAACTCCGACTAGGCCCAAAAGCAAGACTGTCCGAGAGGGCGTCGGTACAATTACATTGAATAAGAAGGGCGGATGCGACTCGGCTGGAGGGCCGATTGACCGCAACGGCTGCATTGATACGTGCCGGCAAATAATACAATGGAGGGGTACAGTGTAAAGTAAATATGGGGCCTCTCGCACTGTTGCCGCTAGCTGGAGGAAGTCATTTCCAGAACCTCGATGGACACCTTCTGTCGGTGCTGACTGCGATGCGTACTCGTACGCGTACGCTGTACGCTCAGTCGCACTCCTATTTGTCCTCCAGACGCAGCCCGCCGTGCAGGCCGAGTCTGCAAGTCCTGGCGCCACAGCGTCGGGTCGTCGCGTGTATGCAGACGGGCTGGACGAACAGAGCGCAGGGCCCAGAACTTGGACCCACTGTAAGATACTTTGCTACAGCACGCTCAGACGTTAATTACGAGTCACTCCTTACCAGCGCCGCACCTAACACGGCCCATCCGGCGGAGCGGTACGCGTTTGCTACTAAATCGTTAGTGGTCGTCTGGTAGACGTCGTATTTGGGCGAGTAGGATCGAAGCTCTCACTGCATGCGTAGTGCGATACGAAATACTGGCCTTTTCGGCCCCCTACCCTACCATGACTCCATGTTCCGACGGGGTGCAGCCGGTGGTCCAGTGCCGTGGTCCGCGGTGTGACAGCGCCCTCTTTGCAGCCCTGTATCTTGGTCGGTGGGTGTTCTACCAGCGCCAGTCCGCCAATGCGCCAGTCCCGTCGGTCCTGTCTTTCTGTCCTCTCGGTTTGCGCTCACCTAACCCCAAAGAAAAGGTGCGGTCCACTTGGTGGACTGCCGCAGGCCAATGGTCCACCTCTGCAGACTGGGCTACCAGGACCCAGGGACAAGAATCGATATGTAGGAGCACCGACGCTCCCCCCGGCCCCTCCTGCATAGAGGAAAAGGACTCAAAGACGTTGTATCTTTACAGTACTCGGTGCGCTCGACTGCATTCCGACCACGATAACACAAACGAGCGCTATTGTCTCAGCCTCTTTTTCATCCGCTTTTCTCTTCGCTCTTCCTACTTCCTTATTCGTTTCCTTTTTCTCGCTACAGAGAGCTCCGGCATTCGGTCTGGTTACACTCTTCCGGTTCTCAGTTCTGCTCGACGATTTCTGCCTCCGCCTCATTCATCGCCATTTCTGCGATGGACATCCGCTGAACCTCCACGGATGCACCATCGCCTCTTGCGCATTTCTTCCACTCCTGCACACACGCTCTCCCTATGGACTTGCCCTTCGGTCCTCCGTGGCCGTCATGGTCGACACGGCCACGCAACGCGCCAGATCCTCCTGGTGGCGCCTCTTCTGGCTCAACTGCGACCCCTACATCCGCACGACGGCCTTGGCCACGGCAGCGTCGCCGCATGCCGCCGCTACCGTCGTTGCCCTCCTCACCCTTGACTTCCTCGCCACCCTCTCTCTCCCTCTCGTCTCTCCCGCCACTACCACCGCCACGGCAGTTTTCCTTCTCCGATGTAGACCCGACCGAGCCGTCATCGCCATCACCACCACCGCTGCCGCCGTTTCCTAACTTCCTTGCCAGGGAGCAGGCGCAGTCATACTTCCCTCTCCCCTCCCCTCCGCCGTCGGCACCCTCGGTGCCCTCTCTCGACGCGACGCACGATGTTGAGCGACTGGCCGGCGAGCTCAGCCGGCACCACTTGGAGGGCGAGAGGACAATGGCCACCCCGGCCTCAACGACACCAATGGCCGACAACTCGTTTTGGCCTGACGGTCTCGAGGTCGACCCCGACGCAGACAGCAATCTCAAAGATCTTGCAGACAACCTCTGGCCGATTCAACGTCTGGATAGCCTCGACAGCCTCGACAGCCTCGACCATCTTCCGTTATTCCGTCTGCGCTCTATGTCGTCGCTGACGGCAGCGGCAGCGGCAGCCATGACCGCATCAAGAAAGACTGTAATGACAACGACAGCGACTGCTGGCACCTCGCCCTCGTCTTCTTACACGCACGTTCCTGCCATCAGCCGTCGCCTGCCACTATCGGCGGCGGCTCTGGCACTGCCACATCTGGCGCCGGCGCATCACGATGTGCCCTCGTCGGGATATGACCTACGGCGCTGGTTGGACACGATGGCCGCCGAAGGGGTAAATGAGAGTGGCTCCGAGTTGAGGCGGCCACGTGTTGGCGGTGACGTCGAGTTTATGGATATGAACGAAGGACGCCCCGACGTCTTTATGATGTCGCCCGCCGTGCTCGAGGCCGACAACGACAAAGAACCGAGCCTTGAGGTCGACCTGTCTATTGCATCCATTGTGTCGGTCGATCCGTCCGTCTCGGTCGAGCCCGTGGAAGCCATCGAAGGCGCTCCGCCGGCATCTTCCCTCCGCCTGGCCGCCCAGCCCGGCGGTATCCGCAAACTGGGTCTCATGCGGCCGCGTTTGTCGGCCGCCGATGTGGCACTGCGGTGTCCGAATCTAGTGCCAAGCCGGCCGCGGATGCGACGAAGGTGTCATGGCGGCGGACACGGCGGGTGCAGCCACGCCAGCAGCCATGCCAGCAGCCATGGGCATGGTCATCACGGCCGATTACGGGGTGCCAAATCGATGAGCTCGATGGCAGGCGCATCGGTAGTGTCGGCTGTGGAATCCATGACTGTGGATGTTGCCTAATAGGTAACAGCTCGATCCCCAAACCGGACGCATTCAAGACTCTTACGAGACATTTAGGATCACATGGACCTTTCAGCACATCACCCTAGCATGGCAACTTTGCATTCATAGCCGTCTACGTCTCATTGACCTCCTCTTCCGCCTGCTCCTTCATCTACCTTGCATCTCTGGCGTTTTGCTTTCTGACTTGCACCCGATACCCTTTCGCTTCTGATCTTTTTTTAGTTCGTTTCGTTGCACTTATCTGCGCATTGCATATCTGTCTTTTTTTGTCCTATTCGCTTATTTGGAATATCCAAAACGTTTCTTGTCACTTGTCATCTGGCCGGTTGTCTCTTTCGAGTGGCCGACTATCACAATTTTCCCCTCTATCAACGGCCCCCAATCTCGATTCAGCCCTCCCGGTTTAGACCCCTCTTCCTACCCGTTTTGGGAAACATGTGGCGCGCCGGTAAATGAATGGTCTACAGAAGGAAGAGCAAGAGAGTGTGATAGGAAATGTGACGAGTTGTCCTACTTTTTGGTGTCAAGCATGGCTGGCGCTTTCAGTGTTCTTTTTCGGTGTGCCCTCTTCTGGTGGCTTTGCTACGGCTTGGCCATTGAGGGATTTCCGTGCACAGAGGATTTCTCGTTTGTCCTGTTGTGTATTATTTTGAATTTATTATTGCACATAGTGTAACCTTTCGGCTGATTCACAGCGGCTTAGAGCGCATCTCCTCCGCCTGCCGTAAATTGCTAACCAAATGGAGACCAATGGCGATCGATTAAAAGAAAGCATGCCTCGTGGCCGGCTGCCCCAGTAGCAACGATCCTGCCCTGGCCTTGGCGAGTTCGCCCGAGTCTGCGCGGCGGAGAAAAGGGCGCCCTCCTCTAGCCGCTTTGTGCTCAAGATATCGGTTGAGGTTCCTCCGGTCTAAGCGGCGGAGAAAAGAGCGCTGGGGGTGGCGGGTTGTCGTTTGTGTTGGGCTGCCGCGTGACGGCAAGGAGAGTCGAGATTAGACTCTCTCTGGTCGAGTAGGTCGCCGACTACTCTCGCATCATCAAACGATGACGAAGAGATGTGGAGAAACTACACTCGGCGGCTGCATTTTACCTTTTTTCCCTGGCGGATCGACAGCGGTCCACCTTCCCCGCGGCCCATGGAACTTTCTGAACCGCCCGCCGAGCTCAACATTTGCCTCTGGGGCCGATATCGCTATCGTATATTTTTCAACGTCTACTTAACTTGCATCTACATCCACCACACTCTTCATCATCACATCACATAATACATCACCTGCAGCGGAGCGTCGCCACCAACACTTGTCTTTTATTCATCTTTTCTTACCCCTGCGGCCCCATCCTAGCATCCTATTGGGGCGTATACGCTGCTGCGCACAATCCTTCCAAAAACGGATAGGATACGTCTGTTGGTCACGCTGCATAATAGCATTATGATGCATTGTCACGGCGATTGCCGCGGACGCCACGCCTAAACAGTTGCAACAGGTGTAACCGAATAGCGTCCTACGCCCTTGGTGTCCCGCCTCTAGTGCGGCTGTTGGATCCTATTAGGCAGTGTTTTGCGCTGCCTATCAGAAACTTGGGTCGTTGGAGGAACAAATGCAAGAGAACAAAAAAAAAGACAAAGCTGCAAACAACCCGCCAGGGAGACCGCAGCAGCAATCCGCCACCCACTTGTTGCCTGTTGACCTCTTCTGGTGCATCCGCGCATTCTATTTCCTTATGTGGAATAGCTGTCTATTGATAGAGCTCTCGTACCATCCAATTTGCAGAAAGAAAAGCAAAATAGTACATCTTAAGATGCTGCCACATGGTTGCCCAGCAAGTCCAGAGCATTCCACAGAGTTGGGCTCTCGTATTGGCTGTCTCTCTTCCCCTCTTGTGTGCCTCATCTCTGGGCCTCCCTTTGCTTTCTTTACCCCTCGGATCAGTCCCCAAATCATCACTACAACAGCCTCAATTCCTGCCTCAAACAGTGTGGCTAGGCGCAAAATTTGAATTGGTTTCAGTCGGTCTCTGCGACTGCGTGATATTCCTGGCATGCGTTTGTTGCTCGCAGCAACCCGCCGCCGCTTAACAGTATTGACATCGCTGGAACGCGCCCGCTCTAGAGTGATCCCCACTATTTACACAATAGCAGACATCTGTCCAATCAGAATACGCCAAACACCCGACGCCATCCCCTGCTGCCAACAGCCTTGCCATCGAGCGAACAAGAGCGTGCAGTCGCCGTCTCCGCTCAAGGCTGCTAAGCTGAGGCGCCCGCGAGGCCCGGACGGGCCCTCGAAGAATGGATTGCCTTGACTACCGCAGCGGCTGTCGCCAGGGACGTCCTTGTTTGCATGCCAGAACGTAGAGCTGCTGTGAATCCATCGTAGCTTCCTTTCTGTAAGAGTGCTCTTTCCCCAGTCATACCTTGCTCTGCTTCTTCTTCCTTTCTCACTTGTTCCTTCCTTTCTTCTCTCCAACTACTCCTTCTCTCCCTCCCGTCTGGCTTTCTCCTTTTCCGCATTCGTCCTTCTCATCTTAAGAGGCCACACCTTCGTATCGTCTTGCTTCATTCGTCTTCCATGTTTCTTTGACGTCTGACGTCTGTGCCTCAACGCTACGCCTCTGTGCCATCCAACAGCCAGCCACGGAACAAAGCCAACTCTTCCATCGCCCCTATCTCCGTTCTCTAGCTTTCTTCCGCCTTTGTCTGCTCTTCTTCCACACGTGCGCGCAAATTACGCCCCGATCTGTTCGTCCGCCGCTGAGGCCAAGAGGAGATAGGAGGACCAACACTGCAGACAATAGCAGCACGAGGTAATACGGCACCAACAGCCAGCGGCGGTCAGCTAGCAGCCTGCAGCAGTCAGCCACCGCGCACGGGGCCGCTCACCAGATCGTCCAACCCTCTCCGAATCGGGTAGCAAAAGGCGCCCAGCAAGTCCAACCAGCCTCCACTCGCACGCGGCGGTCTCCAGAAAATAAGAAAATAGAGCACAAGGGCAGCGGTCCGTGGCCTGTCTGACGTGAGGATGATGGGGCAGCAGCCGCCACCGCTCGCTGCGCTGGGCACTAACACGAACCCCGCAACAGCGGCCTACTACGGCCGACTACTGTCGAGGAACGATTTCCCTGGCTTGTCTGGCCTATCTAGCCTACCAGCAATGTCCATGCCTTCACCGGCGGCCACTACCCCAGAGGCCCCATCGCCAGCCACCAACCCAGCCGCAATCGCCACGGGCCTGAGCCAGGAGCAGGAAAGCTTGCTGCGGGAGCACGTCTTTCTGCAGCGCCAGCTCCTCCTACAGCAGCAGCAGCAGCAGCAGCAGCAACAACAGCAACAGCTCCAACAGCTACACGGTCCCGAGCTTGCCAATCCGCCCGTCCTCCTGCCCACCCACTACCAACAACAGCCCACGTATCTGCAGCAGCCATACGAGTACGGCAGCCACATGATGCCGCCTAGCCTAGCTAGTCAGCCTAGCCGCGATGGGCCTGGTCAGCCGTTGCAGCACGACGGCCAGCGGCAACAAAGACAAGTGCCAAACGTGGCCTGGCCCACTCTCTGCCCCCCCAGTCTGCAGCCCGCCAACAGCTCTGTCCAAGAAAGGAAGCAAAACGCCCCAGGGGCCGTTGTGGCTAGTCTGACGGCGTGTGTTGGTTCAAACCAGGAAGAGAGCACTGCTTATGGAGGTGGTCATGCAGGTCAAGGTCATGGAGGCCAAGACCTCTCGATATGTGCTTCTGCCTTTCCCAAGTCAGACAGCATGGCGACTATAACTGCACGTCCACCCCCGCCGTCAGTCTCTCCTGTCCGGCCTCCGTCTCAAGTCCACATGCCTCAAAACCTACCTCTCCAGCAACAACCCCAGCTACCCCCTCCCCAGCTACAGCTTCCCCACAGCTCTCCCATCTACACACGCGCTTCTGCTTCCTGTTCCGACCTCCCCCTCCAACATCCCAAGCCTCAGTACCCGCTACAGCAGCAAGCTCTCGCGGCCCTTGCGGAGTCCTCCTCCCACTCTCTTCCTGCTGCACTCTCCCTCTCTCCGCGCAAGGCGTCATCCAAGCCGCAGTCCTCGCCGCCGTCCAAGAAGCCCGGCCGCCTTGAGAGTATCTACGCTACCATTCGCAAAGCCACCAACATGCGTCGCTCGCGTATCTCTGTCCAAGAAGCCCACAGCCAACCCATCACTGTCGCGCCCATGGCTACTATCCACGACACTGTCGGAGGCACTGTCAGCTCCCTTTCCCGCAAATACAACCCAGATCACTTGGACCTGTCAAGTCTCTCTGTCAATAAGCTCCCACACTCCATGCCGACGCCGCCGCTGACGGGCAACGACTCTTCGTCTGTGGGCTCGTCTGTTTCCTCCCTCTCCTCATCCTTTGCCGACGTGGGCCCGTCATCCCTGTACAGCATGCAGCACCCTCTGTTGATGCAGCAGCAACTGGAGGCCTCTCCCGATGACCTCACTTTTGTCTCGGGGCCCCTGGACGACCCCTTTATGGATAGCAATGCCTTTCACGCCACGCAGCAGCAGCAACAGCAGCAGCTCTTGGCTATGCGCTCTTATGGCAAGCCACTGCCAGAGGCTGACGCGCCCATGGCCCTCTCTCCTACTGCCTACCTGGCTGCCTCTACTGCTGCTACTTCAGGAAGCCAGCTCATTGCTGCTGCACATGCCACCGTGCTTGGAAGCTGCGATAACAGGTCCAACATGGATGTGGACGAGGAGTGGTGGCACCAGTCAGTTATTGACTCGGTTGTCGACTTGGCCGTCGACTCGGCCGCCGAATGTGGCGTTGATGCCGGCCTGGCTATGCCGCCGCAACAGCAGCAGCAGTATGAATACGCCCAAACCCAAGGGGGCGACTATGCAGACACCAGCCTGGCCACTGGGGGCCTGGTGATCATGGAGCTAGGAGAGTACTACTTTCCCGCCGTGGGTGGGCAACAGCAGTCGCTGCCCGGTGGTTATGATACGGCCGTTGTGCCGCCACCACCAATGCCGCTCGAGCGAGACATGCGCGGTGACCGCCACCGCCGGTCCAAGCCGCGCGCCCCTTCGGCAGGCGCTCGCCACCACGGCAACAGCCTGTCGCCGCGGAAGCGGGGTTCGTCGCAAGACGGCAGCAGCGGTGCGCCCACAACGCCGGGACGACGCTCGAGCTCAATGCATTCGCTGTCGCGGACAGCGACAAGCCCAGGATTGGCGTCGGCCACGCCGTCTGCGACAGCTGTGCGCAAGCGACGGTCCACCAGCAGCATGCGCCGGACACCCTCGGGGGGCAGTCTGGCCGGCCTGTGCGAGCCACACACGCCATCGAGCTCGCGCCGGCAGCGCACAGCGTCGGTCGAGCCATCCCCAGCGGCGGGTGAAGTTCTGTTTGTCAACTACACACCCGACAATGGCCATGAGATCTTGGCGGGCGTTGCGCCCAGCGGCTCGTCCAAAACCAAGGCGCGGCGCATGCGCGCGATGCGTGAAAAACTGATTGATGCCGGCATCGACCCAGATGACTTGCCTGATTACGGCGGGAATTAGTCTTCGCATTGTTTTTTCATGTCTTGTGTCTCGGCCGTTGAGCGATTCGCTATCTTGAATTATACGGAAATTTGTGAGCTGCTTGGACTCTAAGTACGGAATTGGGACTCTTTCTTTGGACGTTGATCCGACTGTCATATTAATACATTTCTCTACGCAATGGACATTGAATCTCTACTATATAACGATACAACCAAACGTATTTTGACAGAATGATGCTTAAACATGAAAAGAGGAGGCCATTCACAGAGAGTTCACGTTTGTCACAAGAAAAACCTCGTATTGGCAGTTGTATGAAGCTCGAACATAAAAAAGATTTCCTGGAGTCGGACCCCTTTTCCCCTAGACGCCGTGTCATGCTGTACAGGTCGGAGCAGAACAGAATAAGTCCTCCCAAAGAGACAAAGGAAAATAAAAACCCTGGTGGCGGAAATGACAAAGTACGGATATAAGACACTAAAGAATGTAGGATCGTGGCGGGACAAGACAAAAATAGAAGCGGCGGCCACCAGGAGGAGCTGATCGGTGGACCGGAGGCCGGTGAAGGGATTGACAGTCGTTCATGCGGCCCCGCGCCAGACTCACAAAGCCGGGCTCGAGACAGTGCTGCGCAATGCCGCACCCTTGCAATGCGGCTGGCTCGGTGTGGATGTATGCAACTTGCCTCCCGTGTCCAATGCGCTCCTTGTGTTTGACACCGCCTGCAGCTCCTGGAGGGGCGGCAGGCTGGTGGTACTGAAGCTGTAGTGTCTTGACAGTTCGGGCCGGTGGAGCAGCGGCCGGCGCTGGTTCGGCGAATGCACCTAGTGTTCGTAACCGGCACCGCGTTGCCATGGGCTGGAACATTAGTTAGTGGGAGATACACCGAGGATAACCGGGCAGCACAAGTCACCTCGCATTGTTCTGTGACCGGAAACCGGCCGGACTGGCATTGTTTTGTGCCCGGAATGCTGGGTTGGCGTTGTTCGGTGCTCGCATGGGGCTGGCATTGTTCTGAGCACGGAAAGCGCTCGTGCTCGACGTGGCCGAGTTGCCAAAGGGGCTGGGCGAGCGGTTGGCCGGGCCTGTGGGCACGCGGCCATAGCTGCTGTTGTAGGCGTTGCCACCAAAGTCGCGGGCCGCGTTCTTCTCGGACGGGAACAGCGGCACAGACGGATCAATGGGCGAGCGAGGCGGGTCACGGTAGCTGTTGTTTATCGAAGCCGAGGCCGAGCCCGAGGGCGGCATGACGTTCATGTGGTTAGGGTCGGTGTTGCGGCGCATAGAGTCGGATGAAATGGAGCTGTCGTCGTCTAGGTCGAGAGCCGACTTGTAGCCACCCTTGTCGCCGCGCGCGGTGGCCGCCAGAGCCTCCAGCTCAGTGGTCGTGGTCAGCTGCGTCTGCGACTTCATAAACGAGGCGCGGTCGTCGGCCATGAACTGGTAGCGCGTGTCGGGGTTCTTGCGGAAGAGCACGAGGGAGGTCGAGATGATGAGCATGATCAGCAGGACCAGGGCAAAGACGGCGTTGGCAATCCACAAGACGACGCCAATGACACCTGTGACAATGTCTGGCTGGTTGAAGACGTCGGTGAAGATGAGCAGGAAAATGGCGTTGAGAAAGTTGATGGCGCAAATGGCAATGTTGAACGAGTTGGTGCTCTTGTCCATCCACGGGCGCAGCACGCTGGCAGCGATGAGCGCAGCCGCCTCGAGCAACAGGAAAGCAATCGCCTGCACGAGGCCGTTGGACTGCGAAAAGGCCACAAACATGCCTTTGACCAGGGTGTAGAACAGCAACGGCACAATGTAGTAGTAGGCCGAGGCGCGGAACTGCACGTACAAGAAGCCCCATTTGTTGAGCGCCTGAGGGTCCGAGAAGAGAATGTAGGCCGGGTTGCGGTGCATCGTGACGGAGCGGCGGGCAATGCGAATGACCTTGCTGGAGGCCCAGGCAAGAGTGGCCAGGGTGCCAAAGAAAAAGAAGACGGCCAGAACGACCTCGGCGGCCGAGTCGACCTGTGTAAACTCCCACATGCACAGAATGGTCATTTGCGGGAAGCCAATAAGGCATATGCGGAAGAGAATGCCCTTGAGCACGGTGAGCCAGCCGTTGCGGAAGTCGAGGAAGGTGTCGGGCTTGATCCAACGGCGTCTGGCGGCGACCTCGCAACCACCCTTGAAGGCTGCCACGCCAATGGTGACAAAGACGATGAAGATGCCGAAAAAGGTCAGGCCGGTCATGACCAGGTTGGTCGACTCAATGTTGGCCCGGAAGGCCACACGCTGGATGCCGTAGACGACGTAGCTGCCGGAGCCGTTGACCTCAATGTTGGCGCGCTTGGCCAGCGCGGACACAGCCGTGGAGGCTGTCTTGGCGAGCGCGCGTGGCGTGCGGGCCAGCGCGCGCGACATACCAGCGACGGAGTGGGCGACGCCCGAGACGGCACCGGAGCGGGCCAAAAGGTCACGCGAGTTGAGCGAGCTTGCGGCGGCGGCTAGCGAGCGCTTCTCGACTTCGACGGAGACGGTGGTCAGGCTGTCAAAGAGCGTCGCGGGCGTGCCACCGGTGGCGCGCTGGTACCAGGTGAAGATGGTCTGCATAAAGCTGACACGGATGATGCCCATGCTCCACTGGAAGTCCTGGGTCCACGACTGCACGGCCGGCGGCAGCGAGACACCCGTTAGGCCCAGCATAGCCTGCGCCTGGAAGTAGCCAAAGAGCGAGAGGGCGTTGGCGGCGACGTGAGAGGCGGCATTGGAGTGGCCGAGGCCCGAGACAATGGCCGATGAGACGAGGGCCAGGCCGGCTACGACGGCGGTGGCCCACTTGACGCCGACCAGGTTGACCGTCTTGCCGTTGGAGAACTGGGCCTCGACGCAGGCTACGCTCTCGCCCGACTCGTCGCCCGAGGTCATGTTGACAAAGACCTTGACCTTGGCGTCTAGGTCGGGGAAAGTGTAGGCGATGCCGGGGATCTGGTCGGTGGCCGAATCGCTAATGGCCAGGTTGAATTCGAGTGTCAGTTTGCCAGCGGTCATGGGGCAGAGACCGGCGAGGCCGGCATCGCAGGGGTCGACCGTCTTGCGGATGATCTGGTAGCCATAGGCGGAAATCTCAATGTCGAACACGACGCTTCCTTGGATAGAGGAGACGGCGACAATGTCGACGCTGGCCGTGTTGTTGTTGGGCGTAAAGACGACGTTGAACAGACTGGCCGTGAAGCCCGAGTTGTCCTGGCACGTCTCGAGCGAGCTGGACTGCAGCAGCTTCTCCGCCGCGACGGGTGCAACGGCCGAGAGGAGCGCGGCTGCCACGACGAGTGGCTTCGCAGAGAACCACATGGCGGGCGAGTCCAGAGAAGCAGGCGAGGACGAGGGGCGAGGACGAGACGAGAGACACAGAGGTCAGATCACTGGGTGCATCGGCCAGGGGAGAGCGAGGGGGCCGTGCTGGCCGACTGGAAGCGGCGATGCGTAGGAGAGAGGGAGTTGCAAAGAGAGTCCGTCGCGAGAAAAGTAAACTGTTTCGACTGTCGGTCAACCGTCAAAGTCGAAGCGGCGTAGCGAATGGGTTTTCAGGTTCAGGGGCACGTCGAATGGTGGTCGGCCGTCGTCGTCGCCAGCAGGTTAGTCGGGAAACGTCAAAAGAGGGATTGGAGAGACACTGGTGATGGCGAGAGACAAAGAGTGCCGCAAAAAGAAAAAAAAGTACGAGAATGAGAGACGAACAATGAGCGTTTGGAAAAGGGAGACTAGAAGGCGTATACGAGTCCGCGAAGAGAAGGGGAAGCCACGACCTGCTCGCTAGGGGGTACACAAAGCAAGGTAGAAAAGAAGGGGGCCGGCCAAGGGTTGACGACAGGGTGTAGCTGCAGAAGCGTGCGCTGCCCAATCAGGTGGTGATATCTGGGTGTGCTGTTAGCGGTCCCAGGGGGACATGTCGCTGGTGTCGCTGAAAGGCGGGCGCGATTTCGCAACTGGCTGGGCCCCTCTTGCCTGTGGAACCGCCAGACTGGCTGCTAGCAGAAGGCCTGGAATGGGTTGGCTGCCAAGTAGCCTGTGCCGCCGGACAGTGCGCATACAATTAGAGGCAATTACGGGATACGGTGCCGTGCAGCGACCGATGTATTTTGCACACATTTTCCAGTTGTGCTTTTGTTTACAGTACAATTATAGACTGCGCACAGTATGATCTACCGTGTACAAAGAGCTTACGGGCTTCGTATTTAGGCGGCGCCGAGCAAGCCGTTCACCTCGTCGTATTGGCGCTGACAGAAGTGCTCGTGTTTGCTATTCTTTGTGCTTGCGCTCATTGAGCGGCTGTCCTGTATAGGCTGCTTTGCCTTTTTGTGTGCTTGTGCTTGTGCTTTTCGTGCCTTGCATTTTTTTTTCCCCCCGAGTGGCCAACGGATTGTGTCGTATTGTTGGACTTTCTATTCATTCGTCATCGCTGCAAAGATGCTACATTCACGCCCCGTGGGTCTGCCGGTACGTACCACAGCAGAATTTGAACGCGTAATGCGCCCGCGCCGTGCCAAGACGGTGGCCGGCACGGCTCCAAAGGCTACCGCGCAGAGGCTCACCGTGCGGGGCGCACAGGGCAGGTGGAGACCAAAAAGCAGGAACAGAGAGGAATGTGCAGAAACCCGACTCTGACAAGTTGAACTGGATTAAACGAAACCGAACAGCATCAACACGCAAACGCCGTGCGGAGTACTCTGTCAGATACGGAGGCGGATGCACCTCGTCTCGTAGTGCGCTGTCCGCGTCGTACACCGAAAACACTGCCATCCTGCTGCGCGTCGTGCCGCGGTTTGATCTCTCCCGGGCCTCTGAAACGCGAAGAGACGTCTTACAGCGTCCTGCGTGTCTGTATGGAGCACGCCCCTCCACCGCAAAAACGCCCAAAGCCCAAACACACAGCAGGGCGGCAGTAGCGCCTTTGCTGGTCCGAGACGGGGGACGTCTGGAGCCAAGCAGCCGCTGGAACGACATATTTGGCCAAGTGCTGCACTGCCACGCTGGTAATTTCAAGAGGTCAGCGGCACTTTTGTACGCGTACGACTCCGTATTCGCACACTGGGCAATAAGGCCACACGACTGTTGTGTCTTAATCGATGTCCCGATCGTATCGCGCGCTCCAGAGTGTCAACAGAATGCAAGCCGATTGATGGTCAATATGGTCGGGACGGTCTTGGCCTACGTATGCTGTATCGAGTAAGATACACCACATGGGCATCGGCCACTACTCCGTACTGCCAGCCGTTGCATTGACCGCCCCTTTCATTTCTTTAGACTTATCCGTATCTTAGATCCCTACTCTATACAGGAACCAGGTTCATGGCGATCCGACAGCCCGTTCATCTGGAGAAGGAAACGTGTGTATGCATGCAGTCGCCAAATATCCAAAGGCCTTGTTCCATTTGCATTGCCTACAACCACTCGGTCGGCCGCTCAATCCACGGCTGGTTGCTCCGCGCATAGTCGTACCCGAGCTTGTAGCTGCTCGTCAACTCCTCCTCGTCCACGCCGCAGTGCACCTGTCCGTCCCGTCCCTCGAACCAGCCGAGCCCGTACGTGTGGCCCATGTCCTCCAGCAGCCGCAGCATCGCCGCGTTGCTCATCGTGCTCGTCGCCACAAAACTGTACAGCATCTTGCTCTGGTGAATAAAGGCCAGCACCGACGCGATCGTGTTGGGCTGCCGCGGCAGAAACGGTCGCCGCCGCCGCACAAACGCCACCAGCGCCACCAGCGCCATGTACGCCAGGATGAAGAGCGCCATGCCCAGCGTCACCCAAAACGACAGTGCCCCTTGACCGCCGCCCAGCACATCCACCCCGCTGCCTTCCATCAGAAAGCTGCGGCCCTCGGCCGTCACCAACGAGGCCACCAGCACCGTCAGCAGCTCCGTCATCACGGTGCCAAAGCCGAGGAAAAACACCAGCCAGTGCCCGTTGCTGAGCGCTGCCAGGGCCACCCACAAAAAGGGCATTGCCGTGTAGTCCAGCGTCAGCGTCTTGGCCGGCGCATGCCGCCGTGACAACAAATAGTACGGCTCCATCATGCGCACCGACGTCTCCAGGCCGCCCCAGCCGAGCTTGAGACAGACCGCCAGCGCCGTCAGCAGCCACGGGGCGTGGAGCGACAGCGCCTGCGCCGGTGAGAACAGCACCGCCGGCAGCAGGCCGGCAAACAGCAGGATACCCACAATGTACGGCACGCAACCGTGCGCCCGCAGCATCAGTGGGTGTGGGTTCTGCGACAAGTGGTTTTCGTGCCGGACCGTCGGCTGGCTCGCTTGCGCAGCCCCGGCGGGCACCGCGCCCTCCTCCAGCGGCGCCAAGGACGCGTTGCGCAGCATGTACCGCCGCCCTCGCAGCGTGCGGTGGATGTCCTCGTGCGTGGCCACGTCCATGTCCTTGAAATCGGTCAGGATGTGGCTCACGACCGCCATCGAAGCCAGCCCGGCAATGCCCTTGACGTCCGACTGCAGCCCCGAGCGCCGGCTCTGCAGTAGATAAAAGAGCACGCAGCCCAGCACGGCAATGACGGCAAACGTCGCCGTCAGCATGCGTGACCACACGCCGCTGATGACCACATGCTTCTCGACCCCTGGGTTGTCCTCCCGCGTCGTCCAGCTCGGCGTCATCACCACCGAGGCGGCGCTCAGCGACGGCACCAGCGACACGGCCAGCAACGACGCTGCTGAAGACACGACGACTGCGTAGTGGTGGCAGTAGAGCGCGCGGAACGGACGGAAAAAGGCAAAATAGGTCACATAGTCCACGTTGATCGACTCGTCCGCCGGCGCACCTGTCTCCTTGCTCATCTGGTAAAAGGCCTCGAGCCGCTTGACCTCAAAGTCGCAAATCTGCCACAACACGCCAAACATGACGGCCAGGATCGTTGGCGCAAACTTGACGGCAAAGTACACCCACCCATTGATCTCGGACGGCGACTGGAAGGTCACTAGCGGCCGTGTCTGCGACACGCGGTAGATGACCTCCTCCGCCGCGCCCAGCCCGGCCGACAACACGATCAGACACAACAGGTACGGCCACCGCATCGAGAACGGCTTCCAGTTGGGTTGCGGGTAAAAGACCTGCGTCGTCTGCTTCCGCAGCGGCATCGTGCGAGTGGACGTTAGCGGGACCTCGTCTTTGCTGAAGTTGCCGCTGGCGGCGTCGTCCAACACGTCGTCCCCGGCCATCACCGGCCCCGCGACGGCGCTGAGGTCGACCTTGCGCGCCGTCGCGTCGCCCGCGCCCTCTTCCTCATCCTCCATGATGATCTCGACAATCTCGCCGCGCCGATTGGCCTCGCTCTGGGCGAGTGCCTTGATGGTGCCCTGCCGACCAAGCCGAGACGATAGCGGCGACATGGGTGACACGGCATGGGGCGACGCCGGGCTGTAGGGTCCACGACGGGAAAAAGTGCGCCGCAGCGTCGCGGCCCGGAAGAGCGAGCCGCCAGGGTCCATGCGCACGGTCGGCGACGCGGCCAACAGCTCCGACTCGCGCATCTGGGCCGCCGGCTGGAAGCCCACGCCGAGTCCGCGAGTCAGGTGGCCGCTGGCCTCCTGCTCTTGCAGCCGGCGGACGTGCGCGGGATCCTGCAAGGGCGTCATGTCAAACGTCATGTCCAGCTTGGGCAACGCCGCGTACGGCCTGGCAGCGCCGGCCATGGGCGCAGCATTGGGCAAAAGCGTCGCCATATCGAGGCTCTCCCGCCCGATATCCTCCTCGGCAATGGACTCGTATGTACTGGCGCGCCGGTTGAACCGTCGTGAGGGCCGCCGGCCGGGGGTTGTCGCGCCATGATCGACGCAGGCCGTCGTGGTCCACCCGCTGCTGCCATCGGGGCGTGAGACGTACTGCAGAGGTCCCGACGTGATCGGTGGTGTCGGTGGCGGCAGCGAGACGGTATCACTGCCCATGGTTGAGGCGAGAGACACGAGTGAGGCACGGCCATGCAGCGGATGCGCCGTCGTGGGACTGGCAAAAAAGGCTGGCTGCTCGTAACGCTCGTCATCATCGTGATCATCCTGGCGCAGCACGGCCGCCGACTGGTAGGTGTCAAATGAGTCGTAGTTGTCAAAGTCAGAGAGACTGGAAATGCGGTGGCTCAGCTGGTGCTGTGGCTGTGGTCGAGAGGACTCGGCAGCTGAGGAGGAGGAAGGAGTGGCCGCCGGGCCCGTGGTCCATTGGGCGCCGAACGGATCCATGATCTGCTAAGTATGCATGATGTATGGGAAAAGAGTGTTCGGCGGGTAAGGCAGCAGGGGGGAAAGGTGGCAGATAGTGGTCGAGGCGGCAGGAGAAAGGCAGCAGGGAGCGGTCGCAGCGGCACAGAGACGGCTGGGTTCTTTGGATACGGGCCGCTAGTATCGATGGAGCTGTATCTCGCTCGGTAAGATAGATGGGATGAGGCGAGGTGAGACGCGTTTCGAGACGCTCCGAGCAGATGAACCCGGGAAAAAAAAGAAGACAAAAGGACAGAAGACAGTGAGAGGAAGCCCCAACACGGCGAGGCGGCGCGGGCAGCCGCCCGTTTTCTTCTCCGTCTTCTTCAGCCGCAAATAGGAGGCAGCCATTGTGTGGTGGTTCAGTGGAGAGTCCCACCCCTCATCGGCGGCTCCAGAGCCCAGCGACAGGGCTGAATATCCGTTTTGCCTTTTTTTGGTTTCTTTTTCAGGGGCCAAAGCGCTAGTCGCGCTGCTGACTGCTTGTAGATTTAGTTCAGAAGGAAGGTGTGCGTTGCTCTTTCCCGGCGCCGCTTCGCAACGGACGCCAAAATGGGAAGTGCAGTGGGGACAGGCAAGAATAGAATCCGCTTAAGCATTGGAGTAGAATTGAAGAGAATCGAGGGAGAATTGCCACAGGGTTTTCCGGACTACAACGCGACGAATTGCGGCCAGACAGCCCACCAGACGCGGCACGGCGGCAAACGAGCAGCCAGCTTGGCGCCAATGGCGCCTGACCAAGCCGTCTAATTTTAGCCAGTGCTGACGATGGCTGGGCAGTTTGGGCAGCAGCCCGGGCAGTGCACCGCTGCAGGCGGCAACGGTGCTCGAGACCTATTATTGACACAGTACTTCGTTCGCTTTACGGACATTTTGTTCCGCGATGCATCTTCGTGCATGACCGCGATACATCCTCCGTGATGCATCCTCGTGATGAGTGGCTGTGACGAATCACTATCCTCTATGGACTCTCCTCCATCAATGGCTGCAAGATCTCCAGCGCCTTTTGCGCATGCTCACTGTCGAGAATGACAGCACCAGCCTTCGATGTCGACAAGTACGACAGCTCCGGGACCTCGGCCATGCGCATCTCCGCGACGAGCTTGCCGGCAACGCCTGACACGATGCCCGTTGCCTCAAACGGCAGGTTGACGAGATCAAGGAATATGGGCACGAGGTCGCCGCCGACGTCGCCGACAACACTGTTGCCGAAAATAGGCAGGAGCGCCTTGTCGAGCAGCATGGACGGCGGGTCGAGCTCGGTCAGCGTGACGGAGAGAAAGCGCGGAGGCAACACCATGGCCGCGACGAGGCAGGTGTAGAAGCGCGCGTCAACTGTGTCGACCCAACTGCGAGGACTGGTAGCAGACGCGCCGAAGCCCGAACCGCCCGAGGCACGTTGGGATGAGGAGTAGTATCCTCCAGAGTATCCGCCGGGATAGCCTGCGCGGCTGTTGTTCGTGTTGTGGCCGGAGCAGTGGGCGACGTGCAGGCCAGGAACAATATGGGGCACGACCTTTTGTTTCCGCAGCTGGACAAAGGTGCGCTCCTGCAGCTCGGCCGCGTTGGACGGTGGCGGCGTCGAGAGCAGGCCGTTGGCGAGACGGTTGCTGATGCTCGTTATCGAGCTGCCAATCGAGCTGCCAATCGAACTGCCACTGCGCGTGTGCGCCTGACCAGGGTTCTGGGTCGGATGAGCCACGGACACGAACGACGACTCGGCCTCGGAAAAGGCATAGCCGCGCAAGAGCAACGCTTGGACGACGCTCTGGCGGTCCTTGCTGGGCACTAGGATAAAGTCTGAGTAGTAGGTGGTGACGAAGAAGATGGGAATGCCGGCTAGGGCCAGAGGCGAGGACAGGTCGACGACGCGTGAGCCAGCGTCCATGCCACCGCTCATGACGCAGAGCGCCAGGTACGAGTGCTTGGAGATGCTGACGGAGCGCGCGGCATCACGCAGCAGGCGCTCACGCAGTTCACGCACGAGCGGCCGAAAGACGGTGTCGGCCCAGTAGGTGTCGCAAACAATGGAGCACTCAACGGGCGTGACGCTGACATTGAGAAAGCTGTGCTTGTCGTCGGCTGTGAGGCCTTGGAGGGGTCGTGGCAATGAGGGTGACGAGGATGCCGGAGGCGACAATGGCGCCGGCGTGTTGGGTTCGGTGCCGGCATTGAGCGAGAGGCTGTGCGCCTGAGGGAGGAGGATGTGGAGGATGGGCTGCAGAAAAGAGGAATAGAGCTCGAGGGGGATGTGGATGAGACTGAGCTCGCCTTCCTGGGGGCTGTTAACAAAAGATGTGGGGACACGTGGGAACAGAGACCTACCAAGAAGGAGACCTGCGCATTCATGGTGGCAGGATGGGCATGCCCTTGCAGTGCCTTTACTCTCGATGTGTAACAGTACCGTGACTGCTGGCCTGACTGTCTCGTTGGCTCACTTTCGTCGCACAAAAGTCCAGTATTCTAAACCTTATCTCGCCTGATAGGCCGAAACTAAAATGGCGACGTAAGACAAACGGATCTTTGCTAAGAGGCCAAGGCCAAAGACAGAAGCCAGCAGTTTCCCGAAAGAGGAGTCAACGAGCAAGGGTTTGGACAAAAGATCCAGAACTAAGAGGCCTTAGTGCGGCAACGGGTTTCTGTAGTGTGTATCTTTCAGTCGCAAGCGGATACCTGACGCCAGTGCGGTTGTATGACCAACGCGTGGACAGGGAAAAGAGGTAAAAAAAAAACAGAGAATGAGGACGAGGAGGAAAAGAAAACAGGAACAGCAAGGCAAGGCGGAGACGGCGGAGACAAGTTGGAATGCGTGGAGCCGGCGTGGGAGCGGTCCACAAGCGGCAGGGAAATAGAGACAGTAGCGGCAGAGACGGCTGGCGTCGGGACCAATGGAGGAGGAATTTCGATAAAGGTTGTGATGTGCGATGCAAGTTGGGATGGTGCGATGGGGACTGTGATTGGGCTTGTTGGCAGCTGAGTTACCCCGCAGACAGCACGAGATAGTTTTCTCTACTTGTAGTCGTAGGAGGAAGACGCCTTTCAAGCCGGCGCCTTGCCGGATCTCTGCCAACAACAGCTCCTATCAGCTGAGCCAATGGCGTTGTCGTGTGGTGTGAATTGTCGGCCGAAGGGACGAGCAAAGCACGAACAGACGAGGCAAGCACGTCAACCGAACGGAATGAGCGAAAAATTGAACGAAAACGAAAAGCGAAAAGATCAGCCAAGAGGCGTCTATTTCGAGACGACACCCCCACGCGCACGAGATGGCACCTGCAGCGCGCGGAATCCGACGTCCAAAAAATCAGCATGCGACGTAAACTCTGCGGGCAAGTGCGCAAAAAATCGAGCAGTAGGCTCCGATGGGCCCATCACGGCAGCAGGCACACACTCCTTCTCGTGCGAATCACGTCTCCGTGCCGCAAAGCCTGCTAAATCGCGGCAGGCGCAACCTCTTTTGCTTTCCCCGTCTGGAAAGAGCAATCGCTCCCCACCCCGCCAAAGCACGCTACTGCAAGTCACCGGGCCTCGACTGGGGCCTGTGCGATCGCTACTCCCGTTTAGAGTGCGGATGGGGCGTTGCAGTCCGGAGGGTACTGCGTGTACCTTTCGACTCGCAGTGGCCGTATCGCGAGACTCGCCGCCATAAGCCCGCGCGCCATCGGAGCCGTCCTGCGCTGATCTCATCCCCTTATCACCGAAGCCGCTCGCTGTTCTCTGTCCCTCCCGCAGCGACATACCGACTTCGGCTACTAGCCGCTGCTGCCGAGAACAGGTCATTTCTCACCTGCATCCGTCGAGCGATCCGTGTCCGTGATGGTGATTGCGCACCTTGGCGGCTTCACCCTTTGATCCCCACCACAACCAGATTCCGCGGGCTCTGTGCATACGCAAATACGCTCTCAACCCAGCACGCTGTCACCGCCGTTTGCTCCCGCAGAAATTGCCACCGGTCCACCACAATTGCCGACTCGACCAGGCCCGCACTAAAGGCCATCAGCGACCACACCGCGCTCAGTTCGCGCAGCCGCGGCGCATACTTGGCCGCATAGTCGTCGAGCTCGGCGTCCGTCAGGCCCGCCATTTGCGCCGCCACCGCCGCATTAACCTTGGCGTTTTGAGCTGCCGAAGCTGCCCCGTTGCCGTTGCCCTGCGCCGCGATCTTGGCCACGGCGCCGCGCACATAGGCCGGCAGTGACACGTAGCACGCTTTGGCAAGGGAGCCGACGATGATGGGGGAAACTGGTCGGGTGTCGTCTGTGCTGTCGCCGGTCACCGCGCCTACCCGCTGCAAGACTCCCCGGTCGAGGAAGATGCGCTGCAGCACGGCCCGGAAAAAGTGCCGCCGGAAAAAAACTGCGCTCTCAGCTGCCGTCCAGTTTTGCGGCGCCTGGCAGGCCATCATACGTGCGGTAATGTTGAAGCGGATGCCTGTCTCGTCGCTGTCCGGTAGCTTGTACGCCGACAACCGCTCGCTCATGGGAAATCCCTCCGGATCGCGGCGCTCCGACTCGCGCACGACCCTTCCGTTGACCGGCTGCAGCGACGGCCGGCTCAGCCCCGGAAGCTTGTAGGTGGGCGGGCCCAACCGCTCCGTCAGAAGATTGTAGCAGCAGCCCACAATAGCGACTGCCTGCACGGTCGGGTTGAGCGTCAGCGCCCGCAGGCCGTAGTGTGAGAGGTTGCCACAGGAGTGAATAGACACAGCTAGGAAACGCAGGTCGCGACCTGCCGGCGACGGCACCTGTGCCAGCACGCCTGACAGGTCACCGTTCTCCAGACGGCCCTCGACGTAGAGGATGGGCGGGCTGTCGTCATCAGAGTGATTCCTATAGACAGCCTCGAGATCCAGCGCGCGCCATGGCCGTAGCTCCACGTGCGCGTCCGTGGTCGTGTCCGAGTCCGTGCTCGGCGTAGCCACCGCCTCGACCACGACCCCCCTTGCCAGCCGGTTTCGAACCTTTTCGTTTTGCCGTTCCTCTGGTTGACGCTCATGCAGCAGCTGCTGGTACAGCTTCTTGTTGCGTAGTGGCCGCCGCGTTGCCACCGCCACGCCTGTCCGCACATCCAGCTCCCGTGCCCCGGCAATGTTGTGTCCGCGGCCCTCCACAGCCACTACCGGCCGTCGACCATATGGCGGGCTGGCCAGCACGCGGCCCAGGTAGTTCTGGCCGCTGCCAACATCGACGAGATGTGTGGCGGCGACGTTGTCGGCCAAGTCGCTGACAAACGCAGAAAAGTGCGTGACTTCGTGCACTTTTTTCACATTCATACCCATGGTGATTTTGCGCGGCAACTCGGCGACCTTTGCAGTGTCGAGCGTCCTCTGCAGACTCAAACGACGCACGTCGCAGACGTACTGGATAAGGCTCGCCGGCGGCGGCACACGGCCGTTGGCGGTCACCGTACCGTGTTCCACATCATCCCGCAACAAAAATTCGAGCAGCTCTGTTGGTTCGCAATCGAGCAGAAACGCCTGCCAATCGGCGGGGACGATGCTGTAAAAGAGGCCGGGGTCGGCGGCGTAGAAATCCATAATGTGGACTCCGCCGCAGAGTGTTTGGAAGATGGGTGTGGTGGCGACATAGTGCAGCAAAGCTTCGACGTAGGCGTCGGCCGAGGCAAAGGCATCCGAGTAGGGGAGAGATTTGGAAGGGGGCATTGGGCAATGCTGGGATGGTGATATTGTCGAGAATAAGTGATAGTCCCTTTTTGCAACCGCAATTCCCTTCAGGCGACAGTCAACTCTGGAAGGGTTATCTATTGCCGGTGCCTCAGCTTTAGACTCAACGTCTTTGAAATTACTGAACAGAAATTGAAACGAGAAGACGGCGACACTTTGCTTTGGTCGCTGTTTCCTGCGTTTATGAGAAATTTGTGCTCAACTCGCACTAACCAATCACAACATGCAAATAACATTTGCCCCACAGTCGATTTTCTGTGCCAATTTGCGAACCGCTTTTGCCTCGTCTACGTCCAGCTCCGAGACCGACCCTGCCACGCCTTTCCGACCCGACAGCACGACCGTCCGAGGATTCTGGTGCCAGAGAAGCACCGAGACCCCACACCGCCACACCGCCACAATGGTCAGCGCCCCGGCCGGCCGGCCTACGACTGCAGCTGACAGCCACAGGTCTTTGTTCTCGGCGTCAACTTTCATGAGCTGAAGCTCGTCAAGGTAGGCAGGAGCCGACACGCTGGCATACTGACCCGCTTCCTTGCGCGCATGCTCACACACCCAGAAAGCACTCGAGCGATTCTACGCCATTGGCCCGCAGGCCTCGCAGCGCATCATGGCCAAGTTCTCGATCCACCCACGCGCCAAGATGGGCGGCCTGCTGCCCAAGACGGTCACGGCCCTGACGGCGGAGCTATCCAACATGAAGATTGAGAACGACGCCCGCCGCGTCGTGGTCGAAAATATCCACCGGCTGCGTGACATGGGCGCCTACCGCGGCAAACGGCACTCTATGGGCCTGCCGGTGCGGGGCCAGCGGTCACGCACGAATGCCATGACGGCACGGAAGCTCAACAAGCTGGACCGGCGGGGATAGCGGACGAGCCGATGAGCGGACGAGCGGGCAAGCGAGAAAGGCGAAGATGTACACTATGGGACTTATGCCAGGGCACTATGAACAAAAATACGAACAAGATATAAACATGATCGTGGCATTACTCTTTGAGGTCTGGCAAGTCGTCCTCCAGCGGCGGCGTCCCGGCAGCCTGCAGACGCGCGGCGACCGCGTCCACCTCTTTCCAGACGCGCAGCAGGTTGCCGCCGACAATGAGCGCGGCCTCAGCATCGGTCACGCCTCGCCGCAGCAGCTCCGCCACGAGCGCCGGATACGCGGCTACGTCGTCGAGTCCGCGCGGCGTTGTTGGAATGCCGTCAAAGTCGCTGCCGAGGCCGACGTGGTCAAAGCCGATCAGGCGACCAATGTGCAGGATATGCGTCGCGACGTGCTCGAGCGTCGAGTTGGCCGGGTAGAACGAGGGGATGCCGTTCTCCGACTCCGCGTCCCAGCGGCACGACACAAAGTCGGGCGAAAAGTTGACCATGACCAGGCCGCCGCGCGCGCCAACCAGCCGCAGCACGTCGTCGGGCACGTTGCGCGGGTGCGGGCACACGGCATGGGCGCTGCTGTGGCTGTAGATAATGGGGGCCAGCGAGCCATTCCACTTGTCGGCTGCATCCCAGCCAGTCGGATCGCCGTCCCGAGCGCCGAGCACATCGACCATGGTGTCGACGCTCGTGTGCGACAAGTCGACCATTAAGCCCACGCGGTTCATCTCCCGGACAAGCTGCCGGCCGGCCGTGCTCAGTCCGCCCCAGAGGGCCGGTGCCCGCCGCAGCGGCGCCTCCCACAGGGCCGCGTCAGCATAGCGGTTGGGGCAGTTGTGCGCCAGCGTGACGTAGCGCGCGCCCAGGGCGTGGTAGAGCCGCAGGTTGGCGACGCTGTTGCCGATCTGGTGCAGGCCCTCGACACCGAGCGGAGAGATGAGCTGGCCGCGAGCAAAGGCGGCCAGGGCGGTATCGCTGTCGACGGGGCCAGAGAAGACGTCGGGATACAAGGCCTGCATTCGGTGCATCACGTCAATCTGTTGCAGAGTGTCGCGCACGCTGTCGGCATAGTTGTCGTCGGATAGGTCTGTGCCGTTGGCGGGACATTCGACAAAGACGCTCCAAAAGGCGCCACCGTTCTGGCCGGCGCGCAGGCGCGGTAGGTCGACGTGGTACGGGAGGCCGTCGGACTCGAAGCCGAGGCGGAAGGCCTCGTCGATGTGGTTGTTGTAGGCGACGCGAACAAAGATCGCAAAGTCGTTGTGACCATCTGAGGGGTCAGCAGGTGTACGCACAGATAGAACAGACAGGTCAAGATAGGCCTACCGATCAAGGGCGTCGTCGACAGGATCCGGCTGACACGGTCTTCGATGCTGTGTGACGCTGGTGCCGAACACGGCATCACGGCGCGGAGGACGCCGGCATTGACAAATGTCAAAGCTAGACCGGCCAGCACGATGACACGGCCGAGTGCAAAGAGCCGCCGCTTGGTCTCGGACGGTCTGGACGCGTGGGGGGCCTCGACGTCCATGGCGTCAACGGGCAGGTAGCCTTCCTTGTGAGCCATTGGAGAAGAGAAGGAAGTGTGACGAAAAAGAGTTGGCAATGGCCGGCGGATACTGGCACACAGACAAAACACAGACAGAGACACTGGACAGACGGCACGAGACAAAACGTCAGACGAAACGAACAAAACCTAGACACAGCTCGCTGCTATCAAAGACGCAATCGGGATGATGCGAACGGAGCTGACAAAGCTTCGGAGATGTGCCCGGGCCCACTAGTCACGTGTCAAATGAACCTAGCAAGATATAACCAATACGAGTATACGAGTCCTTGTAAACAAAGTACGGAATAACCGACCAAAATCTTCGATAGAAGAATCTACTTACAATACGCGTTGAATACGGAGCGGCCTGCGTACTCGTACACCTTTCATTTCCGCGATATTGGACTCGTAAGTCTTCTCCGCCCGCTTCGTACGGAGCATGTCCCGCTGCATTGGCGTTTTTCGCCTTTTCCAGCAAGGATGCACACCGTAGCCCAGGGGCAGTGTTTTAGCGGACGGGCAAGGCGTATTTGGCCCCTGCGGTGAGACAGTGCGAGTGAGCCGTGTGCCCGGCACAATGCACCGTCCATGAACTCGCAACAGCAAACTGTGGCTGCTTGCTATTGGCCCAGAGCCGTTGCCATGTTCATCTTTAGCTGAATCCTCCTGCACGTCTAGGAGCAGAAGCGCCCATCCTCTGGCTCGAACTTCAGGGGCTGCATTCTTGCCTTGTTGTCCTATCCATCACCGGCGAGCACGACGCCAATCATTTCAACTCGCATTTGGCCACGGGAATAACTGCACAGCGACCAAAGCGACCCACGGCCGAGAAAAGGATTGTGCCGCAGCCACAAACAGCGCACGTTGCTCGATTCATCCATACGGCATCGCGACACGACAGCGAATACAGCCTTGGCCGACGTGTTTCCCTGTGCCGCTTGATACAGACGACCGCTATCATGCCCGGGTTCGCCGACTCGTTCTGGTCGAGCGACTATGCCGCAGGTAGGCGAGATCCATTGTGATCCAGACGGTCAAGTCGGACCGGACGAACAGACACTGACAGCCAGGACTCGGCGTCCTGTTTGGCAAGTTACAACAGGGTGTTGTCGAAGACCGGCAGATCCTAACAGTGGCTCGGATGCGTGCCGAGGCCGAAGAGGTGTACGGCCAGCGACTGGGCGACATTCCCCCGGTGGTCGACAAGGTCCAGGGCGGCTTCTCCAACGATGACGGGGCGAGCACGCGCAAGGCATACGAGGGTGTGCGAACTGAGATGGAGGACGCGGCACGCAACCACCGCAAGATTGCACAAAACATCCGGGACCTCGTGGTCAACCCGTTTTCGCGCTGGTGCGAGGCGCACGAGACCCGGATCCAGGACAGCCAGGACGAGCTGCAGGGGCGGATCAAGACGCACGACCGGCAGGCGGAGCTGGTCAAGAAGCTACGCAGCAACTACTTTAACAAGTCGCGGCTGGTCGAAGATCTGGAGGAGGAGAACAAGCTGGCCTTCCAGGACCCCGAGACGAGCCCTAAGGCTGCTATCCCCGCCATCAAGGTGGACAAGGAGCCGGAGCCGGAGCCGGAGGAGGAGGCAGAGGAGCTATTCGAGATTGGCGATGAGACATACCCGGCCGACCAGGTCAAGAAGATTGTGGCACACATGCTCAACAACATTGCGCTGGGCGAGACCAAGGTGCCGATCCTGGGGACGTACCAGAACACGTCGGCCGGCGCCGACATTGTCGCGTACCTGCAAAAGTACATGGGCTCAACAAGCGTGAGCTACGCGGAGCGCATCGGACAGGACCTGGTTACGCACGGCTTTTTGCGGCTGGTGGGCAACGTGGGCAACACGTTTGCCAACAGCTCGCGGCTCTTTTACCAATGGCGGCCCAAGGCCTTCCAAATGGCAGGCGTGCCGGAGAAGAAGGCATCGCTGGGCCGGACTTTTTCGCTGCCGGCCACGGGCTCGGACGGCGGCGCGACGGACTCGCCGGTCATGGGCACGGTCAACGAGTACCTGGAGAAGTGGAACATGCTTGGCATGGGCAACAGCACCGAGACGGCGACGGAGCGGATGCAGCGCGAGGCGCGCGAGGCTGACGAGCGCTACAAGGCGGGCGTGCGCAAGCTGGACGTGCTGCGCTGCGAGCTGGAGGAGGCCATTTTCGACCACCTCCGCTTCCTGGAGCGCTGCGAACTGGACCGGCTCAAGGCGGTCAAGACGGTGCTGCTGGACTTTTCGGGCACGATCAGCAACGTGATTCCGAGCCTGCAGTCGACCGTCGACAAGCTGGTGCTGTACCAGGAGACGGTGCAGCCGCTGGGCGACCTACGGTACCTGCTGGAAAACTACCGCACCGGCAGCTTCATCCCGCGCGTCGTCACGTACGAAAACTACTACAACAAGGTTGACGAGGAGACGTTTGGCGTCGACCTCGAAGCGCGCGCGCGCGCTGACAAGAAGCGCGTGCCCATTGTCGTGACGTCGCTGCTGACCTATCTCGACCATCATTACCCCGACCTCGAGGGCGACGAGGCGCGCCGCAACGTCTGGCTGGTCGACGTGCCGCTGCAGCAGACTCACCGGCTGCGGTCCATGGTCAACCACGGCAAGGCCTTCTCGCTCGAGGTTCTGCAGGAGTTTGACATTCCCACCGTCGCCAGTCTGCTGAAGCTGTATCTGCGCGAGTTGCCCGGTAAGTTGACGTGTGCCAGAAGGCGCAGCCGAGCAAAGGACGGAACGTACTGACTTTTGCCTGCCAGACTCCCTTGTCTCATCTCACGTTTACGAGATTATCCGCACGATTTACCAGACGTCCGGCAGCGAGGGCGACGAGGCGCGCGTGCCGGTGCTGCAGCAGACGCTCTCGCAGCTGCGGCTGACCAACATTGCGACTCTGGATGCGTGCATGAACCACTTTACGCGTCTCATTGAGCTAACGTCGGCCGACGAGGCCTACGTGGCGGCGCTGGCCACGGCACTGGCGCCCTGCATCCTGCGCCCACGCGTCGAGAGCTCGCTGACGATGGAGGAGAAGCACGGCTACCGACTGGTGCGCGACCTCTTTGCGCACAAGGACGCAATTTTCAAGGAGCTGAAGCGGCTCTCATCGCTCACACACTCGTCTTCGGTGGCTGGCCGGCCGAGCCTGCGTGACGTGTCGGGAACTGGACTCGGGGCCGGGCTCGGCGGCGGCGGCGCCGGTAGCGGGTCGTCCGGCTTGGCCGGTGCCGTTGGCAGCATGTCTAGCCGGCCGCGTGCTATTAGTACAGACGAGAGCCAGCGCAAGGCACACATGGAAGAGCGCAACCGGGCGCTGCTGGAAAAAGCGTCAGGCAGCCGCAGCCGTGCGACGTCACCGGCACCGAGTCCGCGGGCGGGTGCCCACCGGCGCGACAGGAGCACAGGTGGTCCGGAGACGCGGTTCCCGATCCAGACAAGCCCTACGACGGCCGGCGAGCGGCACCGGCAGAGCGTCGGGCCGGTTTTGGGCGTCAAGCGGCAGAGTCTTGAGGTGCCGGGCGAGGGGGAGTCGACGACGACGGCGACGAATGGGACCAACGGGACCAATGGGACGAGTGGTGTTGACGGCGACGGCAACGGCAGTCTGCCAGGATCACCAGCGCCGACGGAGAAGCACAACAGCCTGAACCGGACGAGCGTGCGGTTTGTGGCTGGACGGCGGATTGCGCCGGTGGTGCCAACGGCCTCGGCGACAGCGGCGGCAGCAGCAGCCGCAGCCGCAGCCGCAGCAGCCACACCCGAGTCGCATCGTCATAGCGTGACGTTGGTAGACCGGCCGATGAACGATTAAGCATGAAGAAAAAGGAGAAGAGCGATAGCAAAGGATGCGTGATTTGGGTGCGGATGGATCTTGGATCGTATTTTTGTGATGTATTTGTTTCTCTGTCCGCATGAATGGAAAGATGACCATGGACGAAGCGTGCTCTATGGAATGGTACCACTACTCTAGACGGTCCAGCACGGCCCGCATCCGGGCCACCTCGGCGGTGTCGACGGTCTCGGACCCGCGGACCAGACACGAAGCGTGAAAGGCAACAGACGCGGCCGAGGACGAAGACGCCGACTGGACCGTCTCGGCCAGAGCGGCCACGTTGCCGCTGCGCACGCCGCCACCGACAATGATCTCGAGGGGGGCCTCGTTTGAGACGCCGGCAGCGGCTGTCACCAGTTGCTGCAGCGCCGCCTTGTGGGCCGGCGCGCCCTCGGCGCGTGTCCCGCCGGCCGTTAGAATTGCTGCGAAGCCCGCCGTCCGGGCGTCGGCCAGCAGGCGCTCTCCGTGGTCGGGCTCCAGTAAGGCATCCGCCGCGCGGTGCAGCACACTCACCAGCGGCCCGGCCGCCGCCGTGAGGACGCGGCAGCGGGCCACGTCCAGATGGCCGTCGGCCCGGACCACGCCAAAGACGAAGCCATCCCCCCGCGCGGCCGCCAGCATGCCGCTCGCTCGAAACGCGGCCACTACGGCCTGCATCGACGCCAGCTCCGCGTCTGTGTAGACAAAGTCGGGCGTGCCATCGGTCGGTGCGCCGCGCGAACGGATCATGACGCGCACTGGCACCGCCTCGATCTCGGGCAGAACCGTGGCCAGGAGCCGGACGGCCTCGAACAACTCGCTTCGTGTCGGTGTCAGGCCGCCTGCCGCATAGGATCCGGCGCGGTTGATCTCGAGACGGGTGGCGCCATGGACGACGGCTGCGTGTGCCGCCGCGGCCGAGAAGACGGGGACTTCAAACGTTGGCATCGCGAGTTGTTGCTCGCAAAATAGGGGATTCGTAGCGCACAGTGCAATCGGCATTCAATTCAGATTCACTGTGTCTCCCACTGTGCTCTCTTCTGCAGCTATGGACCAACCAATGTCACACAGCCACAGATCTATGCAATCCCGTCCAATCTAGCACATGCTGTAACCTCGGCATAGTGGGGGACAGGGACCTTCACGTCTGGATCTGGCAGCACATACTCTTGCTTGACAAAGGGCGAGTCGGCTGCAGGCGGCGTTGGCCGGTAGATGGGCGTCGAGAGGGACGGCAGGCTCATATTTGTATGTGTCCGGGTCTGGTCCTGGCCCTGGCTCTGGTAGGGCGTCGAGGTCCGGAAGGCGGGCGGCTTGCAGTTGGGCATCGCGTAGGCTGGCTCGCGGAATAGAGGTTCCAAGACGGTAGGCGTCTGGTGGTAATGCTGGTGGCTAAAATTGTAGTCGGGTTCGTTCAGCGCCGGCGAGCCAGAGTAAAACGATGGCACAGCAGGCACCCCCAGTTCGCGTAGTGGCGGCAGACGGACGGGGGAGGGAGGAGGAGGGGGTGAGGCCATCGAAGGTGGGCATGGCAGCGGAAGTTGTGTCACCGGAGGGGACAGAAAGCGGCTGTCGCCCTTGCCGTCAGGTTGCGGAGGCCGCTCGAGATCGTTGTGGAGGTGTGAGTCGGACGGGTTGGACGCGCCGGTCGCAGTCTTGGGGCGGCGTCCACTGCCACGGCCGCGCTGGACGAAGCGCATAATGGAGCGACTGCGCTCACTGGGGGCCTGACCGGTGGAGGAGACTGTAGGAGGAGTCAGGAATGGACACGCTGGACGGGGAAAGCCAGAGAGAACGCACGCTCATTTTTGATGTAGTCGCGGACGTACTTGGCCGCGTTGGGCGAGAAGCGTTCGAGAACCGAGTTTTGAAAGTAGTGTTCATCTGGGCCGTCAGACATGTATCGGTGGAGAAACAGGCAAAGGGAACGGGACACACGCACACAGCATCAGCGCCGTGTACTTGCGCCGGGCGCGCCGCCCCATGGTGGCCTGCATGACTTTGCGCAGCGACTCCCAGCCCTTGGCGTCGTCCGTGTAGGGTTTGGCCAGCAGGTGGCGCTTGCTCGACGTCGGCACAATCTCCGACCAGAAGACGCGCTCCTCCTCGTCGGACCAAACCTTGCCGCCCATGGTGAGAGCCTGGTGTGGTGGTGAGAGGAGAGTGAAAGAGCGGAGAGATGAAACGGAGCGGAAGACGCAAAACGGACAGCGAAAAATAGAGTGATGATGAAAGGCGAAAAGGAGGGGCTGAAAAAATCGAGAAGGAAAGAACGAATGCGCGAAGAACAGAGGAACCGAAGAACCGAAATGGCAGGTGGGTTCTTTCACAGAAGACAAGCAACGAGGAGAAATGCAGTTGCCTTGGAAGTGAGCTAGCTGCAAAGGAACGGCAGAGAGGAGCGATAAGGGAAGAGCGATAGAGCAGAGGAGGCTGCGTAAAGGGCAGGGAGGCCAAAGGATTGCTACTGCGTGTGGCTCTGTGGAAAACGGAAGACAGGAGACGGGGAAGCGAGGTCAGGGGAAGGGGAGAGGACGGTCTCTTGTACTCGGGGAGAATCTTTGAATCTGCCGTCGAGCTGTGTGTCACTCGTTATTCAGACATCTTTCAGACAGGTAGAGGCCTTTCGTCTGATCTTGAGCAGTGACCTAGTAACGAGAGCGTGGCACTATTCAAACGGACTGCCCGGCACTGGCGCTGTGTAACCGCGGGCCATCAGGGCGTCTGCGAGGGAGCGTTCGGCGCGGGAGAACTACGAGTTAGACGTACGACAAGCAGTGGCGGAAGATGGAAAGCAGAGCGCAAACGCCAAACGTACAATGCTCTTCTGTGCAAAGGGCACCACGCCCTCGCGCACCCACAGCCCCCAGCTACCCATACGGTTGGCCAGCATCATGTCGGTGGTCAGGCGGTCGCCCACTACGGCAATGTGCTCGGCGGCCGTCACACCCGTCTCGGGGTGCTGTCGAAAATACGCCAGGATCTCGTCCCCGCAGCCTGGCTTCTTGGTCCAGTGCGGCAGCACCGTCACGCCTGTGCCGGACTCTACGGCGGCAGCGAGAGCGCCGTCGCGGTCGTGGCTCAGCGCACCTGCCGTGTTGGACACAATGAGAAGGCGCCGTCCGGGGTAGGCCTGACGGAGGAGAGAAAAGTGTTTCTGGGGAGGGGGGTGAGCGAGCAGTCGACAGCAGAGCGGGGAGTCCAAAAGAATGGCCTTTCCCGAACTAACCTCATACGCCGGATACACCTCACTGCTCTCGGGATACGCAAAACAGTCGTCCTTGTCCAGCACGATCGCCCGGATGTCAGGCCGGCTGCCGTCTGGCCGTTGGAACGCCGCATCGACCGGCACCGGCAGGTCGGCAAACGTCGGAACGGTTCCGTGCGGTAGACAAAGCGACGGCCGTGCCAGCAGCCGGAACACATTGAAGGACGCGGATAGGTTGAGATTCATGGTGTATGGGGAGTTGCACAGACGGCAGTGATCGAACGCGACGGGGATTTTGCCATGCATGATTAGTCAGCAATGTCGATGTATTTTAATATCCGATACAACTGTGACGCTAGGAAATTGTGCGATCTAAATCGTCCAGGAATGAATCAGAGTGATGACAGGCGGGTGAAAAATTCATCCATGAAAAGGTGGAAATGGAGAGAAATCTAAAGAGGGTTTTCGTTTCTTTCTATTTTATTTCCTTTCAAAAAAGTCTCGTTTGCTGTTTGCTCCTTTCATGCAGCCCAGCCCTGCTTTCTCGCCTTGCATGATCTGGCCCGGCTAGGCTGCGTCCCCCAGTTCTTCCTCTTCCAGCCCTGCCCCTTCAGGCCCCGCCTCCACCGCCTCTGCCGGCGCCTCAATTGCCGCCAGCTCCTTTGGACTCAGCCAGAATCTCTCATCCCTCAAATGGTCTAGGTATCGCTGGTCTTGTGCCTCTTCCCTGTCGACATATGACTGTTGCATAAACGTCTTGAGCAGATCCACGAGACTGCCGTCCTCTGTATCCATGCACGGAAAAGTCTCGGGGGCCATGCCAAACGTCAAACCAACGACCGGGTTCTTTTCCGGCACTGCCTCTGTCTTGGCCCCCTTGGCCCTGTTGCCGACACGGGCCGAGCGCCTCTCCGGCATCTCTGTGATCACAGAGAACTTTGGATCTGTAGCACCCACAGAGTCCCGGAGACACATTATGAACCTGAGACACGTGGTCTGCAGTGCGGGCAGCTGCTCATACGCCGTCTTGATCGAGTTGCATGCCAGTTGTCGCACCGACATTGTGTTGGAATAGTTGGCACAATTCTTGACCTGCACCGCAATGTACGTCATGTCGGTAAACGTCCTGTTGCGGACCGGAATCAGCAAGTCAATGCCAGCAGAGAGTGTTGGCACAAAAAACGCAGCACACCGGCTAAAGGCGTGGGCCAGGAAATTGTTGTCCAGGCGCGTGCCGCTTTGTAGCCGCGTAAAGTAACTGAAATACACCTGCGCCTCCATCAAGTCTGTGCTGCTCTCGTCTGCATTGGCCATCTGAGTAGCAGCTTTTCACGGGCACCAAGCAGGGCGTGGAGAAAGCGACGAACTGTCACAGGCATAGGAAATACAAGTCCCATGCCGCCACTGCGGACGGGGTGCAGGCTGTCCTTAGCAATTAGCAGAATCATGGCTGCCACCATCTCTCCAGTATCTCCCACGTTGATGACGTGCCTGTTGGCGGAGCTGATAAACTCTTGCAGGACCTTTTTCCACCCATATCGCCGCAGGTGCAGCGAAGCTGCGCAGGCCAGGGCGGGTTCCCCGGGCTGCAGTGTCTTGAGTGCGGTCCTGGAATGGGAGATGGTGGCAATGTAGCACAGCTATCCCGATACGAGCTGCTCTGAGAGAACCGGGTCCGCAGTGTAAAATTCCAGCCTGTGGGACAGGATGGCTGCCAATCCAGCAGATGAAACATTGTCAGTGCTGAACCTGTAAGGATCCGTCTTTTCGCGAACCAATAGCAAAACCTGACGGACTCTGGCCCGCCTCGAGGAGCGCGCCCCAGAGCGGACGGCCAAACTGAAGAAGATGCTGCCCAAGTCGCTCCGAATCGGCCACGTCGAATGCATCGTCTGTCATTATGGGCTCCTTCAAGAATAAATCCTGGCTGTCGATGGCGTACACTGGTTCAAATAGCGCTTGTTCACTTGGTTCCGTCCATTTCTGACTTGGGTCCAAAAACGCGGGTGAGGAGAAATTGCATATGTGCGACGAAGTATCGAGGAACAATGCAAAGACATTACTCGTCCTTTTCTTGTGGAAATCTTTCAGCGCACGGCGCAGAGTTCGAAATGGGGCCGCGACAGTGGGATTGTCCTGACCACCGAGCTGCTGCGCGCTGCTCTCGCGGAGCAAACATTTAGCCTCGTCAAAGGCGAGAACCAAAAGGTCACTGGAATACGGCGGGCCTCCGTTTTGCTTTTTTTCCTCGACGGTATTCAGCAAAGGAAGAAACCGGACCCCCAAGACTGTTTGAAAACTGTCGAGCTGTTCAGTCACAGCACCAGCGCCGCACTGCAAAGGCAGCCCAACGACTTTTTCCGACTCTGCCGCCAGAAACTTTTGAAAGTCCGCGTACGAAGGTCGCGTTTGAATGACCCCGTGGGCGTGAATCCAGAGCTCTTTGCGGCGTCTGCAAGTATTGCCAGGAAACGCAGGAAGCGCCCCCATAGCACTTCGAGAGTTTCTGGGGAAAACAAGAGCCGAGAAATTATGCAATCGGCCAACATAGTTTGTTGCGGGAAAGCGGCACCGTACTTTGAAGCAAAAGACACATACAAGACGGACATGCCATGCGTGGCGGCCAGCTCCCGGATGCAGCGACTTTTCCCTATGTCAGATGGCCCGACCACAGATGTGTACGGGGCAACGCTTTGCTCAGGGTGGTAATCAGCACTGTCCTGCAGTACCTTGTTGTACAGAAAATAGCTGGGTGATGAATTTCCGTGAATGGTCAGCTTTTCTTGGCTGGTAAACGCAGAGTCTAGTCTGCTTGCGGTTGTTCCTGTGAGCGGGCTGGGATTGGGATGGTTTTGTTGTTCCACGGCGCCAAGGAAACGGCGCAATTGTTTGAGTGCGGTAGCTTGGCCATCTTGGCTGCTGAGCTCCACGCCGTTGACTTTTGGGAACAGGTGCAGCCACAAATAAACGGCTTCATCGACAGACTTTAGATACTGGTCTAGACAGCTCTGTGGTAACTGTGTTTGGTCTCGCACCGTCCTTTGCATGTCGTAGGCAAACTTTACAGCTTCGACAGACATCATTGTTTGAACTTTATCCCACCAGGCGCAGCCTCTGGCCTCGTCTATCGTAGTTGGACTCCATTCTGAAAGTGCAACAAGTTTTTCAGCTGTGTCAACCATGTTCCATCGTTGCTAGACGGAAGGGTGGGGGGGTTGGAAAAGCAAAGGAGGAGGAGTTGCTATTTCGCGGACGCAGCGATTAGTGGGCGAAGATGGCATAAGTAAAAGTAGACAGTCGGGATAACGAGGAGGATAAGGAGAGAGAAGAAATAAGACATGTCAGAGAACGTAAAGGACTGCCAAGTTACTTACCGGCCATGGCTATTTCTCATTTCTTGTGTGCGATGATATAAGACGATCCAGTGCCAAAGTTTGGCCAAAGGTTGGAAGAAATAAAGAGGCGTAAATCTGGGGTTCACAGGCCCCAAGGTTTAGTGCCATGACCCACTCATTTAGAACAGCGCCCTAGATTAACGTGGTTGATAAGCGAGCGGGCCAGACAAGCGAGCGGGCCACCTTTTATGTAACCACCACATTTTTTCTTTTACAACAACATTTCTTCACCAAAAACAATGGAATCGCCTTCAAACGAACCTAGGTTATTATTGGCCCTTCAGGCTATCCAAAAAGATCCGAAATTAAGCGCTAGACTTGCAGCAAAGATCTACAACGTCTCGAGAACAACTATCACCAGCAGAATGAACGGCCGACGCGCTCGACACGACACCCGCGCCAATTCTTCGAAATTAAAAGAGCTAGAAGAGAAGGCTCTTCTATAATACATTCTCGACCTAGATGAGCGAGGATTTCCGCCCAGGTTGGCGGATGTGGAAGATATAGCCAATGTTTTGCTCGCAGAGCGCGACGCGAGACGCGTCGGAAAGCGCTGGGCATCCAACTTTGTTAAGCGACAACCAGACCTCCAGACGCGTTTTAATCGTGCCTACGACTACTAGAGAGCCCTCTGCGAAGATCCTGAAAAAATCAGAGCGTGGTTCGCGCTGGTGCAGAATCTACGCGCCAAGTACGGCATCGCCGACGCAGACCTGTACAACTTTGACGAGACTGGCTTTGCAATCGGCATTATCACCCCATCTATGGTCGTGACGCGCGCCGAACGACATGGAAAAGCAAAGGCAGTTCGCCAACGCCAATTTTCAGTGCCATTGACCAGTTTGCCAAGGGTGCGCAAGCGATGATGCACTCCTACGCCTTATTAGCGGCCGAGGTTCGAACGCTTTAACAAGCAAATGCGGCACTAAGCAAACGCCGGAGAGCTAAGCACGTGTATGGCTTGGAGGATCTCTTATAGTTCAAGAAGGGCATGATTTAATAGATTATTTTTATTATTATTATTGGTACCTGATTGACCGAGGATCGGCTCACAGTAATTCTACTAGTTGTTACGCGCAGTAAAACCGTACTGGCCGCAGCCAGCCGGATGAAAACCCGCGTCCATCATGCCTGCTGCGCGGACTTGTCATCGGTGATGAAACTGGTGTCACCCTACCAGTCAGAGGGCTCCGGGGATGGAGAACATAGCCAACCAACCAAACAACAACTAACCACCCAACGCCCAAACAGCCTCCCTGCCTACCAGCCAAGTATTGGGCCCGAGAGTTGGTCTGCCGCCTCCGCTGCCCGATCCTCCTCCCGCATTTCCTGGCCTATCGCTGTGGCCAGTCGGTACTCGGTCAGCCGGCCGAGTCCGAGTAGCCATCGGACGATTACTCCGGCCGTGCTCGCGCTTTCCGTCAGCAACTGGACGTCGCGGCTCGTGGCGAGTCGCTTTGGTGCCAGGACATTCTGGAGCTCGTTCCTCTCCGTTTCCAGCCCGGGGCACGAGAGCAGAAGATGCGAGGCAGTCTCCGGCGCGGTGCCGCATCTGCAGAGTGGCGTGTAGGTGTCCGGGACTTTTCGGGCAAACAGAAACGCTCGAAGCCCGATCTTGCCCGTCCTGATCTGAATCAGGACGGCGCTCTCGTGCTTGAGCAGGCCGTGGTGCGCCCGAAGCGTGTCTTCTGTTTTCTTCCCTGGTGGCTTATCTGCTGGTTGGACCACCCGTCGTCTGCCGGGGCGGTTCGTGGCCTTGTCGTATTCCACCTGCCAACGCTGTGTCCAGTCCCGTTGCTCCGCCTCCCCTGGCGACATCGTTCCGAGCCACCCTTCTGCCCACGCCTGTTGCCACGGCACCTGGCCTGTCTGCGGCCCCTCCCGCCTAGGCCGCCCTCGTCCCTGCGCTTCACGTCGTCGCCGCACCGCCGCCGCCACCGCCGCCTGGCAGTGACGGAGAAGCTCTGCCTTACCGCTTTCCTGCAGTCGGGCCTCGAACTGGGCCAGCCGGCGGTTCAAATGCAGGTCTAGCGGCGCAACCGCCACCTCCGTCTCCACGCTTCGTGTCGGTGTGGCTCTGTACGCGCCGGCAACCACTCGTAGGCACCGGGTTTGTGTCTTACACATGGCTTTGGCAATCCCGCCAGGCTTGTCGACCGTCGGTGTGTGCCACACCGACGCCCCGTATGCCAAGGCGCTGCGGACCACCTTGGTGTAGATTTCGCGTGCGCGTGCCAGTGTGCAGCCCCAGACGGAGCCGGCGAGTCGCGTGAGCGCGAGGGTTTGCGTCGCCATCTTGGCCTGGACCTTGGACAGGTGTGCCCGCCAGCTGAGTTTCCGGTCGAGCCACACGCCGAGGAAGCGTGAGTGTTCTGCTGGCTGTACCACCGCGTTGCCTAGGCGTACTGGCTGCGTCGGTTTCTTGTGGCTGCGCGAAAAGTGTATCAGCTCGCTCTTGGCCGCGTTGAACGTCATGCCTCGGGTACGGGCCCATCGCGCACAAGCCGTGAACGCGCGTTCCAGCCGCTTCGTGTTCTCGACGAATGTCCTGCCAATAGCCACGAGGTTCGTGTCGTCGGCAAAGCCGACGACCATCACTCCTGTGGGCTCGAGAGCCTCGTATAGTGATGCCACGTAGAGAAGGAACAGTATTGGCGAGAGGGGTGAGCCTTGTGGCACACCCGCTCGGAGTGGGATCGAGGGCGATTCTTGGCCGTCGAAGATCAACTGGGTAGAGCGGTCCGTCAGGTAGCTAGCCAGCCACCTGATGAGCCACATGGGGAAGCCCTGGCGGCGCATCGTATCCAAAAGCCGCACGTGGTTCACCGTGTCGAACGCGCCAGCAATGTCCAGTTGCAACAGTGATGGCTCCATTTCCTCTGCCCAGGTTGCTTTAACCGTCTCAGTGACGATCCGGACAGCCAGCTCGGTTGAACGCCCTGGCCGGTTCCCCATCTGCATGTCTGGCAGGAGGTGGTGCAGCTCGGCCGCCTCGGAAATTCGCTGCGCCATAGCGGCCTCTATCACCTTCCCGACTGTGCTGAGGAGCGCGATAGGTCGCCAGCCCCCTGCTGTTTCTCGGTCGCGCATTGTTTTGCCCGGCTTCTGGAGAACGATGGTTCCGCCCGTGCGGAAGCGCCGCGGGAAGTATTCAAGCGATAAGCTGGCAGTAGCCAGGCTTGCTAGCGCTCGGAAGAGCGGCTCGCCACAGGCTTTCAAAAAGCCTGCAGGCAGATAGTCGCCCGTACCCGGTGCTTTCCACGAGCCCATACGGTGGCAGATCTTGGCAATTGTGTCTTCGGTAATGCCGCGGTCGAGAGTGAAGGGGTCAGGCCCCGCCCGGTCGGCCCAGGTGCTGTCCGTGATGTCGGACAGGTCGGCTGCTGGATTGGGAAAGAATTTCTCAGCCAAAATAGCAGTTTTTTCCGCGTGGGTATGTGCTGTTGGTGTGTCGTCGTCTGGCCGCCGCATGGCGGGCATTGTCGTGCTCGTTTCTGGAGTGTGGCTGCGCAAGCGCGCCCATCGAGATAGCGACCAGAGGTCCTTGCTATCGCTGGACGCGCGTGCCAACGCCTTGCGCCAGTGGTGCTGCTTGGCCTTTGTCACCGCCCTGTCCTGCTTGTTGCACGCCTGACGTAGCCGTCTTGCCATCAGCGTCGAAGGGGTCGCCCGATACTGCCGCCGGGCTCTCCTAGCCTCGCGGGTCGCCTCGTCGACTTCCAGGTTCCACCAGGCATCGCCCTTGCCAGTGTTGTTTTTCCGCCGTGGGGTAGAATGGTCGGCGATTGTTGTCAGTTGTTCGATTAGGTGGTCTGCGGCCTCGTCGATGTCTTGTTGGGTGGTCAGGCTGGTTGGATTATCGATCGTGGCCGCCTCGGCTTCGACTATCGTCTGGTCCATCCTCGGCCAGCTCCAGCCCTTTGGTGGTGTCGGAGTAGCGACTCTCCCTGCTTCCCGCACCCAAGCCACCTGCGCACGATGGTCGGACCCTTCCAGACCCGCGTCGCCCATGTACTCTACTCCGAGACCGACCGTTGCCCATATGTGATCGATGGTGGAGTCCTGTTGGCCGTGCCTGGTCCTCGTTGGCTCGCCCGGCGGCGTGGCAAGTTGCTGCTACAGCTTTTGTTTTCACGTATCTGCCTATTAGGAAAGAACAAGAGCTACTAGGAAGCGACCAAAGCATGACGACTACTCTGAGCTCGACAATTCTTTTTGACAGTACCTATACTGCTACCTGCTTGTAGGTTAAGTCGAGTGATTCCCAGTCTATCCCTGATATTCGTGGAAGGCGAGCCCTGGCATACGAGACGAGTCTCTGATCAGAAGTACCCACAGACCGGCGCGCCACCAGCGGGGAAGGAATATTGTCGACGTTACATTCCCGCTCCTTCGCGTCAAATACAAACAGCACGGCGCGTACTCTGCGTCTCTGATTGGGGGATTACAAAATCGTATAACTTGCGATGTGCATACCGCAAGTTGGTAAGATTTTCTAAACTTTGGAACACCGCACTATTTAAACATACAACCTATGATTTTATTTTTTTCCCGAATCATTCTCAACTCTATCCCTCGTACCACCGTCTTTTGCAATCATGCAAGAAGACACAGACATTGACGATTTCACCATCCACGACCTGCGTTGGCTGCCAACCGAAGCAGCGTCACAGATTCACACACTTTTCAATTCATGCCGCTCACACAACGACGACGCCGTTGCATCGCTTGCAAGATCCATCGGAGACATTGCCGCACGTGGCGCCGTCAAGGTCATTCGTCGAGAGGGCACCAACCTGTCACAAGATGAAAGGAGCGCGCTGGACAAATGGCTGCCGTTGCGCGGAGTTGTGAAGCAATGGGGCAGACAGATTGTCGAGGATGAACAATGGCACTCCCGTGGAAGCAAATTCGCTGAACAGCTGGGGGTTGTTTCGCGACGAATCAGCTGGCACGATTTTGCTCCTCTTGCGAACCGCGCACTCTACGACGACTGGCACAAGAATCGACGCAACAACGGACTCCAGTTGAGACACCTGCAGCAAGTCCGAAAGCACTTGGATGACGTTGAGGCGTTGCAGCCTCTGCAGGACGTCTCGGGCCTATCGAAAAATGACCAGGCAACATTTGTGTTCGGAAAACACGGTCTACTATGCGATGCGACATTTGTGTTCGGAAAACACGGTCTACTATGCGATGCGACATTTGTGTTCGGAAAACACGGTCTACTATGCGATGCGACAGCAACAAAGCGCAAGCAGCAAAATGACCTTTTTGGCAAAGTGCAGCTTCTGCACGCCTCGCATTCTTTGCTCAGAGGTACCGCAATCAACTTTTGCGTGCGGCATTTAGCCCAACCCGCCTCCTCGGATGTCCTGGTGTCACGGGTGTTGTTTTCCAACAACAGCATCCAGAGCTTGTGTGAGAGGAGCATCGACAGTCGCTACTGGAGGTTCCTCACCGCGCCATACCGCTTCCAGAAGTGGTGGTACGCGGCCATGGCAGACTGCCGCGCGAGTGTGAAGAAGTGGCATCTGTTTGGTCTTTCGCGAGATGCGCCATGTCCGGGCTGGCCGGAGAGGATGACCTTTTTCTCGTGCACTGAGACTGCGCACGATCCGGTAGCAACAAGCTTCCTTGTCGTCCATGTGATCAGATCCATTGTACAGGATTCCCTTGGCTTTCTTCAAGACAGGATAGAGGGTCGGAAGGCGGCGTGGGACATTGACAATGTGAGACAGTCTGTTGTTTGCATTCTTCCGCCCTCCAAGACAAACGGCACAGACGATGAAAAGACCAGCCTAGACCAAGGTACGAGCACAAAGAGAGAGAGAGAGAGACGCAGCCTAACACAGTCTCCTGTAGGGACGCAGTCAAGCACACACGACAGCCCAATCGCACAGAGCAAAGAGCCCGCGTCTTGCTCGACGCCTTTGCCACACAACATCACAGCCCCGACGACACCGACCAGCTCTAACCGAACCGAGTGGACTTTTGAGCCTGCCGTGGAGAACAACCTTTGTCTTTTGCGGGGAAACGACGCCGGAACATTGCTCAGGGGCAAGCTCAATGACGAGGCAGTCCACTTTGGCCTCGAGATGATGGGCCGAGAACACCCGAGGAAGGGCTGCTTCTTTTTCAACACGTTCCTTGTCTCCCTCCTACACAACACACCGTGCGACACGTGGGCAAAGGACCTCGTCCGGTACGACAACATTGTTCTTCCGATTCACGAGGAGGAGCAGAAGCACTGGTTTGCGGCCATCCTCTGGGCTTCTCTTGATGCCTTGCCTTCCTGGCCGCGCGACTACACCTTGGTGGTTCTCGATCCGCTGGGCTTGGAGACACGTCTGGACCCAACTCTGTTGGACTTCTTTCTCCGTCACGGCATCCGTGCTAGCGTGAGGACCGCGCCCGAGGACTTGCCGCTACAGAACGACGGCATCAGCTGCGGGCTCTTTGTTTTGGCATACGTGCGCCAGTTTTTGAAAAATCCTGCAGCACTCAAGAACGCGGTCAAGGGCAAGACATCAATCGAATGGCCGGCAGTCGACAGCCACGAGGAACGTGCCATGTGGGCAGAGCGGGTTGCAGCGAGAACGGCCGAGAGCAAAAAGGATGATAGCAGCTCTCCAGCTCTTGGCAGTGACAGCCCTTGCAAAGATCTGGAAGCTGTTCTTCCGGATGCGCAAAACACGTTTGTGGAAACAAGACATTCACCACCACCGACTTCTCCGTATTCGAGTGCAGTATCCTCCCAAAGTGGTGGATTGAGCTGTTTCAGTGGCTTCGGGCCAGATAGGCTTTCGTCTGTGCCATCGTCCGTGACCGACGGCGTGGCCAGCCAGACGTCGGGTGGCCGAAAGCGATCAGCATCGGAGACGTCGTTGTCGACGCCGCCGACCAGGTCTCGTCCGTTTACGAGCCAAGCTTCCGGTGGCATTGAACACGGTGTGCAAAAACATGTGGAGACGGCATACAATGAAATCAGTACGTTTGTCGCATGATATTTTTTGCTTTGAGTTTGTTGGCTTACAAGCAAGAATGCTGGTCTGATGAAGACTTGTCCTCGTTGATAATGTTACTTCAAAATGATCGCAAAGCGCCACAATCAGCGCACAGTGAAATTTCTCCCATGCCAAAGACAGACGACCCGGGACTGCAGTCGGTCGCTGTCCTTGATCCGGAGATGGCAAATATAGGTATGTTCTCAAACCACGCTTCCTTTTCTTTTTTCTCTTCTCTAATAAAACGCAAGTCCACTGTGTACAGTCCAACAGAGCATTGCTTGCGCAGGTGCAGGCGCTTATCGCTGGCTTCGACGGCAGACCAACTACCAACAATCCAGACTCTGATAATTTCTGGAAAACCGTCGGCCCCTTTGCTCCATCGTCTCCGTCAATCAAGCCGAAACCCCCTTTTCCAGCGAATCAGATCGCAGGCACGCACACTCGCATTCAATGCTGGACAGACACGCAACTTGCAAGCCACGCCCATCCCTCTCGTCAGGCTGTTCAAGAGTCTGACGGACTACCACAACCTGCATGGGTTTTGCCGGCCGTCATCGACTCAAACGACACCGCCTGTCAACGATGCCTCTCATTCAAGCACACCGGGGGTTCGGAAGTCGTGGTTTTCGAGGACGCCGTCGCACTGGCGCGGGAGAGCCACTGGCTCGGGAGAACCACTGGCTTAGATCCGCCCTCGCCGGCATAACGCCATCGTGGACTACCTATCCAGATGAGGTGCACGGCATGGCCACGGCCATCGATTACGTAACTGATGTGCAGGAAAATACTGGCGGGGAGTTCTTTTCCAGCAGCGGAAAGGTCCGCGATCGCATATATTGCGTACAGAGGCCGCCGGGCGGCGGAACGTTTTCGGCAACGACGACTCGGCGTGGGAACGATGTGTAATAAGCATCCCGCTTACGCTAGACTTTTTTTTATTTGGTTGCTATTTTTCGCGAGAGATGTTGGGAACTGACGCTATTCGAAACTGGTGTGGTGCTTCTAGAGCACACATTGTGCCACGGCAAGACGGTCAGGTTCTGGTTGTTTTTTGGATATTCGGAGAAGCTGGATATAAACTGGCTGGACGTCTCCTGGAGATAAGTGTCTAAAATTTTCTTATCTCCTTGGGGCCGAGAATAGGACTTTTTTAGTGTATGCGATTTAATTGGCCGAAATCCTAAAAAATGATCCACCTGTACAAAAAAATACATGCGACTACAGAACAAAAAGAAGTACCTTCTGATTAGACTCCGCCGCTCTTTTCCAGCGCATCATGCCACAGCCGAAAACACCTTCTTTTTGAATTATCGCAGAGGTTTACATTACAGGCGTCACATCCCATGATAATTTTGTGCTTCTGTGGCAACGCTGCAGGTAAATACTCCTGGTTTATCAGCCAATTACGCTTTTTTGACGAGCAAAAAGCGCAATACAGCCGTGCCTCTCTTTTCGTCGCCTTGTGTGGTTTTTTTATTGAATCCGGAGTCGCCTGGCCGTTGACTTGAAGCGCCACTTTTGCACCGAATCGCTCGATGATTTCTGTACATAACCGCTGACGAAAAGCGCCCATGCTTTTGACCGGTGACGGCCAGCCATTGCGTTGAAGGAGGTAGGAGTTCGTAACGGCTACACCGAATAAAAAGAGGTAAAGAAGAGCCTGTTGCCCGCCGCGTCTCAGCCTCCATTTCGATGTGTATCCTGCCCGTAGCTGATCACCAATATCCACGCCGTTCATGTTATTATTATATGCATCGATGAAGTGAGGGATGTCGAGAAGCTTCGTGGCTTGACCTTGAAATGGCTCTCTCGCGGTCTTGGCGCTGGTAGACGACTTGGAGGGTTGACGGCGTAGTCTCTCGACTGGTGGCTCCCACCCATCAAAAGCAGTGCTTAAAAGAAGCACGAACGCGTTGTCCTTGAAGCCGAATTGCATCACGTCCTCGTCTTTATGTTTTCTAGCATAGACGGTGCCCCATGGGAGGTGGTCCTTGGTCTTTTCTGTTGCTTTCAGCGTCAAGAGCTGCTTACTATCGACTCTATTCGGCCGTGTTGTACCTGTGGCGGCGATATTATTATCCCGGAGTCTTTTAAAAAGCTGTGGCGTTGCAAATAAATTATCCATAAAGCAGTGGTAACTATGGAGAGGCGACGGAGGAGGAGGTAATTGCAATAGAAGCTCGGCGACGATACCTTGTGTAGGAGCGAGTTCAGGATATCGAGACTTTATGTAGTCTATAGGTCCTTTATCTTTTGAATGAAAAATCCAACGCAAGAAGTAGCCAGAGTCTGCTACCACCCATATCTTGTATCCCACAGAGATTGGCTTATTCGGGAGATGCACGATGTCTTTGCTCCTCCCTGTAAAGCGGACCATAGCTTCATCAACGCTGACGTGCGAGGAGGGCCTCCAGAAGGCGATGGATGTGTCTTGAATATGTATGCTCCATGGCTTGACCTTTTCGAATACTGACGAGATAGATTGCGTCGGGTCCCACGTACAGAAGCGCCGGTAAATAGCTAAAAAGCGGTCTCTCGTGATGAATCTAGTGATAGGATGCGTTGCCGTTGTTTTTGATGTCTCCCAGTATGAATCCATGGAGGGTAGGATGCAAAAAGACATATATAATAACACGCCGAAAAAGAGGTAAATCTCCTCCTTAAAAGTAGGCTGCCAGGCGGGCTCTTCACGCCGAATATTGACAAAATTTGCCCATAGTTCGACCATAGATTCAGGGCAAAAAAGAGCAAAAAGGTCAAAGGCTTTTTGAGGCAATTCGGGCTGGATCTCGTGGCTGAAAGCGAGGCCCTCCAAGCGGTTGAATTTGGGCCTGTTTAAAAGGGGCCGTATCGTTGACTTCGGGAGGGGCGCCAATGGCGACGAAGGCGTCAAAAGGGAGGGTTTTTTTGCAGGAGTTTTCGGCTGGTCAGAAGAGGGCCTTTTGCGCTTTTTTTCGACGTTTTCAGCCATGGCTAGCATGCGCACTCGATGCATACGTGTTGAATGTGGTGATGTTTTTTTACATTTATTTTGTCGGTATGAATGCATCGCATCGCTAGAATATGATTATGTAAGCAGTGCGCGCACAGGAGGGATAGGAGGCATCGGGCTGTAGGGTCCCGACCAGACCCACTGGAAGATAGGGGTAGTGTCACAGAGTCCATAGATGTAGTCTCGCGCACCAAAATTTGGTGCGTCGGACTACGAGAGAAGACAGACCACTTCACCACAGATCAATTGTATAGCTTCCTGCAGACAGGAGGACGTACAGGATCACGGTGAACACCAATGTGCATTGCTTGAACCATCGCATTTGTACAGGTGAATCCACAAACCTAGTAATAACGCGTCTAAGGGCGCTGACAGAACACGTGGCCTACTACATCACTACAGTATTCTGTCGATCTGAGGAGCTTACAGAGCTTTGATTGTTATGTCTACATTAGTTACGTCAATACAATGACGACATACGTTACGTCAATACAATGACGACATGCATCGTCCATTGTGAATTAAGTATAAAACCACAGTAGTATATTCATGTCACCCGGCCTCATCAATGCACCCGAGATTACCTCCCTCTGCTATTAAGACAAGGACAATGCCTTCACACGGACGATATAATACCGAAAAATTAACGTACCCATCTCATGGGGAGACCATCGCGGGCGTCCTTTACCGCCCAACCAACGTTGCCAATCCACCTGGCATCGTTGTTATCGGCCCCTACTCGTTTATCAAGGAGCAGGCCCCGCTGCAATATGCGACACGCCTTGCGGACGAGGGTTATGCGGCTCTAATCTTTGACCCTCGCACTGTCGGAGAGAGCACGGGCCAGCCGCGGCGGTTGGAAAACCCAAAGATGAAGAACGAAGACGCCGTGGCCGGACTCGACTACCTCACAAGCCGCGGTGACGTTGATTCCAAGCGTCTCTTCCTCGTTGGTATCTGCCAGGGTGGACCGGAGTCCCTAGACATTGCCTCGTACGACAAGCGAGTGGTCGGCGTGGCCTCGGTCTCGGGTTACTTCCGCGATCACGAGACGGACCTCTACATGATTAGTGTCGGCTGCGTCCCTTGGGCCCCAGGCGTGGATGTGGCTGCGCTCAAGATGCCGACCCCAGAGCAGAGCGAGAAGCTGTACCAAGCACGGATCAAGCGGGCCAAGGAGGCGCGCGCACTCTACGACAAAACAGGCCAAGTGGAGTACCAGCCGCTGGTAGACAAGGCGGCGGCCGATCCGACGGTCGGGTCGCTTGCCGGCCTCCCAGGTCCTCTGGTCTGGTCGTGGTATGGGCCCTGGACGCTAAAGAACTTTGAGAATCGCTATGCCGTTATGAGCGACGTCGACCACTTTTCATACACGACCGTTCCTAGCGTGGCGACGCTAGAGACACCGGCTCTTATTATCCATGGTGATAACTGCATGAATGCGCCGGCAGCTACGCGGCATTTTGAGTCTATTCCGACGACGAAAAAGAAGCTTATCTGGAACAACGACGTCTCGCATTTCCAGCACTACGACCAGCCGGATTGCGTTGATCGCAATGTTGGAGACATTGCTGCTTGGTTTGCAGATATTTAGAGGAAAAGGAGCTGTCGTCTCTATTCTAAAGCAGTCTCAATTTAGACATTAAATACCTGTAACAAACCACGTGGCGAAACACGACAGCGATAGACCGGCATAGGGAGCGCCGACCTAGAGCTAGATAAGAACCGGGCCTGACTTGGCTTAGACGTTGAGGAAGGTCGAGCTTCAGTCTTGTGACCGTACCAAGGACACTGCGCGCCAATCTTGCACTCCTTCCTAGCTCTTTGACCCGTGACCATGTAAGGGGTCAAGAGCGAGTGTATTCAACTGACTAATGCCGTATCTATCAATAGGAACGCATTACAGAAAGAGAAGAAAAGAAGTGAAAGAGTCCCCCTATCGTAATAATAATAATGTCTGTCGATCCACACGAGACGGATAAAACAAAAGGTACAAGTGAATAGGTGTAGATTCGCTGTTGAATGCAAGTCACTCTAGATCCTGTACGTCCTCCTCTTCCTTGAGGCGGGTATACAGTTGATCTGTTGGTGAAGCTTCTTCTTGTTGTTTTTCTCTCCCTAATTATCGCAAGACGCGCGAGACTTTAGGGGGGGAAGCCTGCCATCCCTTGATTGGCTGGTCCCTGCCCAGAAGTGGGTCAGGGCGGTGATCACCGGCAGAACCGGGTGATGTACCGACAACTATTCGATTTACGTGCTTACATAATATGTGCACTAGTCTAATTACAGCTGTGCCCCGTAATTTTGGGGCAAGTCTAAAAGTACCAAGGAAAACCCGCCGTGCGGGGAGAAAAACCTCTCGTTCATCGTTCGTATATGCCTAGAAGATACCCTCTGGCTGGGGCCTCCGTTGGGGAAGAGATTGTTTTGTTTCTTGGTCGCTGGCTGGTGGCCACCGGTTGTCGATTAGCTGGTGGCTGCTTCTTCTTGCAGCCTCATGGCGAGCCTGTACTCTTGTAGTCGTCCCGTGGCTAGAAACCACTTGACGATTTTGGGACACAGCTCGGGGTCGTCCAGGGCGTTGTAGAGGTCTTCTCTCCCTCTCAAGGTCGGGAGACCGGCTCTGTCCACTGATTCGCAGTCCAAAATTATGTGTGCTGCGGTTTCTTGCACCTTCGTCTCCAATGCCGCAGCGGCACCAGGGGAGTGCATCCGGGACGCCCCTTGTCGCCAGGTATTGGCCCAGGCAAATATGTCCGGACCTGATTTGCACGAGACAGGACGCCTCATGCTTTGTCAACTTTGTCCAGATCCGTTTGGCCTTTTCCCACGGCAGGCCAACTCGTGGTCTTCTGCGGTGGGTGCCCTCTTTTCTCCGCATGGCCTCCCATTCTCTCTTTGCCTTCGCCTTTGCTGACATCTCTCCTCTCCAGCCCTTCCAGTGCTCCATCGGGTCTGGGATCGCGGCTGTCCTTCGTCTCCCTGTTCCTCTCGCATTGGCGACAAGTTGCTTTGCGCGGTCCCAGGTTTCCGGCCATTTTCCTCCCTCGGCTATGGCCTTTGCTTCGAAGTTTGCCGCTCGTTGGGCCAAGACAAGGTTGATGGGCATGCAGTTCGCCTCCGCCTCAAGAACTTTCACAGGAGTAGATTTGTATGCACCTGTCACAACCCGTAGGCACTTGTTTTGTTCCACCTCGAGCCGGGCGACGAGTCCTGTTCCTCTTCCTTTCTTCCCGCCCAGTGTGTTTTCTCGTGTAGCAAACGTTGACGCAGCATACGTTATGGCGCTTTGGATCACCGCCATGTACACTTTTCTGGACTGGAGCAATGAGGAGCCCCACGTTTTTGCGGCGATCTTGCTTAGGGCAAACGCTTGGGTCTTGAGCTTCGCTAGCAGATGGTTCCGGTGTGCTCTAAAGTTGAGTTTGCGGTCAAGGTACACGCCGAGGAACCTCGTCTCTTCCACAGGGTGAATCTCTCGTCCGTTTAAGTCTATCGGCTCAGTGTTGCGTGCCCGGGCCTTTAAGAAGTGGATCAGGATGCTTTTCTCTGGTCCAAATGTCATGCCTCTTTTCTTCGCCCATGTATCGCAGATTTCCCACCCTTCTTTCAGAGCGGCGCAGCAGTCCGACGTCTGCTTCCCTACTGCGACGAGGTTGGTATCGTCGGCAAACCCAACGGCGCCGATTCCCTTGACTTTCCGTAGCTCGTCGAAAAGGGAGGCCGTGAAGAGGATAAAGAGCAGCGGGGAGAGGGGCGAACCCTGTGGCACCCCTGCCCGGACCTTGAAGGTGGGAGACTCCCAGTCGTCAAAGGACAGACTGGCTTTCCGCCCGTCTAGGAATGACTTGACCCATTTGATCATCCATTGCGGCCACCCCTGGTCCCCCCCCCCGGTCCTGCACCTCCTGCTGGCGGAGCGCACTGGGCACGGAGACTTCGCCTCCTACCGCGCTTCCATCCACACGGGGACTTTACCGCAGACTGTCGGTGCGGGAGCCCGAAGGAGCCCGGCCATCTTATCGAGTGCCAGCCAACCCGCGAGCGGTGGAACGCCCGGGCCGGCTTGCACCAACTCCCAAAGGTCCCCCGTGACCCGGCTCGACGGGCCCGGTTCCTTGCCCGGCTGTTACAGCAGCCGGACTTCTTTTCTTTATTTGTCTCTTATTCTTTCCTCCGGCGGCCCTCGGCCGCCACCCCCCCATAGGTATCACCCTGTGCCCGGGCAGCGTTACAGCGCCGCCCAGGGACCTCGCCGACGGCCGGCCCAAAGAGCAGGCTTCAAGGCAAGTGCGTCAGCACAAGTCACCAATCCCCGTCAGCCCGCCCTCCTTGGCAGCTGTCGGACGTCACGTGCACTCCGACTGTATATAGGTATCTCCTCTGTGTCTGCCAAAATGTATATAGACCGGGTGCCAACCCACCCATAGCCCCGGGCAGCAGCCGGCCGCAAGGCCGGCGCGCGGCCCCGTCGCATACCCCAAGGGAGGTCGCTGCTACGCAGCGCAACGTTAAAATTTATTATTATTATTGTTGTTGTTAGTACGACTGCTACAACTACGGCCCTACTACTGTAGTTACGTCTTAACGCAAAGAGCAGAGTAACTATTCTTTGGCTAATGTTGCGCACTAGGAGGGTTTAGGGTTTCTTCTCCCGCCTACGATAGAGTTTTAGAAAGACGAAGCTTTACAAATCGACCAATTGTACCTGCAAAGAATCACTTGCGGCTGTACAGGGTCACCGTGACTTCAATTACTACATGTGTTGACCGAGGAAGACGGCCGGCCGACATTCCAACCATTCCAACTTCGGTTATCTCACGTCGTGTTGACGAACACATTTTGTAGCTGGCCCTATCCCAGCTTTCCTCGTTCGTCCGACCGAGAGGGAAAGCGGTGCGGAGTTGCCGCATTTGACACGCAAGTTTGTTATATTTACAGCCCTTCGGGTCGTATGTACATTTTCCGCTTGTCTATCCCTGGTAAGCCAGAATCTTGGCCACTGCGGCCTCGGCCACGACCATGATGATGGCCTGGTTGTTGCCCGTCGGCAGATCGGGGTGGATGCTGCCGTCGACAATGAACTGGCGGTTAGTACGGTGCGCATGTAATGAGTCAGCAACGCGCCTACCAGGTTGTCCATGCCGTAGACCTTGGTGTTGGTGTCGACAACGGCCGTGCCGTTGTCGACGCGGCCGTCGTCGGTGCCCATCTTGGCCGTGCCGCACCAGTGGATGCCACTCGTGAGCGTGCTCATAATAGCCGTCGTGTTAAGGTACGTGCTCAGCGCAAAACCAGTCGACGGCTGTGCCACATTGTCGACCATGTCCTGGATGAACGAGGTTGCGGCCTCAATGTCGCCCTCTGTTTGCAGGTACGGCGACTTCTTAAAGTACGTGCTGCCGTCGACATTAAGGCCAAGGATACCGGTCGACGTAAGGCCGTGCGTCATGTACGTCGTCATCGTTACCACGTCGTTGCCCGACGCCGCACACGATCCCTGGTAGTAACGCGTAATGCCATCGCTTGCCACGTTGGACGAGAAGTATATTAGCCGGTGGCGGCCTTGTGTCATAATGCCATCTTTGTGCTTCTTGTATAGCTGGATGTCGGTTGTGTCGCTGCCGTTAAGCATGCTAGTAGTGTCGGGCATAGCATACGTAAGGTCTTGGCCTTGCGCGCCAGTCGTGTTAACCACAACGTAGAAGATTGGGTGATCCTTAAGGCTGTAGCCGACCGGCAGATCGATCCAGTCCGCCACGGGCGGCACGGCGATGCCCGACTGGTTGGCCACCATAATCTCAGAAGCGGGGCCGATACCCGAGTTGAATAGCAGCCGCGGCGTCGACAGCGCGCCCGAAGCCAGCACGACGCGGCCGCCCGCGCTGAGCAGGATCTGCTCGACGCTGCCGCTATCGACATCCTCGACCTCGACGCCTAGCACCTTGCTGCCCGCGCGCAACAGGCGGTTCGCCTTTATGCGCAGCCGATAGCTAAAGTTGTCGTGCTGCAGCGCTAGCGGCAGATACGTGCGGACCGGTCCGGCGCGCTTTGCCTCCTCAATGTTCCACGCCGGATGGCTGTACACCTGGTACTTCGCGTTAGGCTGTGCGCTCATGTCGACCGACGTCCAGCCGAGCGCATTGAAGAAGCGGGACAGCGTGTTGTAGAGACCCAAGTCGTAGTGCTTGCCGTCTGCCGAGGGCGACGTTGAGCCCGCATTACGGCTGTACAGACGCTGTGACGCCGCTGCGACGTCCTTCCACTTCCAGCCCGCCGGCCACTTGTCGTTAAAGTCGTGCTCCGGCGGGTGCACAAAGACCATGTAATTGACCGTCACGCCGCCGCCCAGCACGCAGCCTGCGTAGCCGGCCGTGTCGTCGCAAATGTAGTCGTCCCACAGCTCCGAGATGCCGCTGACGGCCGAACTGAGGCCGGGCACGTCGATAGGCGTCAGCGACTTGTCCCACGAGAGCGTGTAGTTGGACCCGGTCGCCACCGTCGGGCCGTGGCCGCGCTCTAGCAGCAACACCTTTTTGTTCGCCTCGGCCAACCGCTCCGCCGTGATGATTCCGGACGGGCCGCCGCCAACGACAATATAGTCGTACGTCTGCACCTCTGTCTGCGTATTGTCCCGGCTCTGCATCGGCGACGCCACGCACGCGCCTAGCGTTGCCGCAAAGGCAAGCAGGCTCTTTGGGGATGTCGAGTGCATTGTGATGGCTGAGGAGACAAGTAAACACCGGTAGGCCTGTTAGAACCGCCAAGGCAAGAGAGCTGCAGCTAGTATTTATATCGGAGCGGCTGCTAGTATACGATTAAATCCAAATCTTTCTTCGAAATGCTTAACCCACTCGTCTGTCTGTATCCCGAACTTACGATCGCTCAGTTACCCAGTGTAACCTTTCCCACTTTGTAAACATGGCGGGTAAATCCCTCGCCAGGGCAGTGGAAAAACTTCGTCATACTTCGTCTAATTTGGCCCCCACCGCAGCGCAAACCATGGGAACTATGGAATACGTCTCAGCGATTCCTCAGTGCCATGTTCAGCGGCAGATGGAGGCGCAGAAAATACCGTGTTAGGTGTTGAAAGATAGAGGCCATTGGGAGCTTTTCCCATGCCTATAATTCTTTTAGACAATCATGCGCCGGCAGTAAGATCTACTCAGTACGATTTTAAACCATGAGAGCTATTTACAATTGCGTATACATAGTATGTCGGTATGAATGCATCGCATCGCTAGAATATGATTATGTAAGCAGTGCGCGCACAGGAGGGATGGGAGGCATCGGGCTGTAGGGTCCCGACCAGACCCACTGGAAGATAGGGGTAGTGTCACAGAGTCCATAGATGTAGTCTCGCGCACCAAATTTTGGTGCGTCGGACTACGAGAGAAGACAGACCACTTCACCACAGATCAATTGTATAGCTTCCTGCAGACAGGAGGACGTACAGGATCACGGTGAACACCAATGTGCATTGCTTGAACCATCGCATTTGTACAGGTGAATCCACATAGTAGATGTTGTTCAACTCAGTAGTGTCGTTGCAACCAAACACGATGACGATTTGGACAGCTCGACCAAGTTTTGCCGACAAGCTTTGTAAGCACTGGTCTGTAAAGCACGCTTGCAGATCATGGGGCCTTTCCTTTCTTGACATACTCCGTACCATATTTACACCGTAAGATACTCCGTACTCCGTACTTGGTGGTAAATTTTTATCTGATCTTCGCGTTTCGGACTATTTCAAGCGGATCCGCAGTTGACCGTCCGGCAGTCCGGGGCCTAGAATGAAGAAAAACATCCGCGAGCTAACCCTTTTTTGAAAATAAAAACCGCGATAACCACTCTGGCAGTAAATACCTCAACCAGCAACAATACGCGAATACGCGCGGCCGAAGCGTAACTCGTGCTAAATCATACGACCTTCTTCTGGCTGTAAAACGCCTAAGCTTTGACGTTTTGAAATATAGAACCTTTCTTTCTATGGCTTACCGCGGTAATCTCGGTGACGCACAGGACCAACAGCCTGATCTAGCCTAGCGGGGCTTTGCCCATGGTGGGATTCCGTCATGTGCCTCATTATGCAGGGACGCACAAGCACGTGGAAACAGGCCTCGATTTACGACGTAGCGGAACAGGATCGCATATGGTGTCTCGGAAATTACAGAAATGTGGATTCACCTGTACAAATGCGATGGTTCAAGCAATGCACATTGGTGTTCACCGTGATCCTGTACGTCCTCCTGTCTGCAGGAAGCTATACAATTGATCTGTGGTGAAGTAGTCTGTCTTTTCTCGTAGTCCGACGCACCAAAATTTGGTGCGCGAGACTACATCTATGGACTCTGTGACACTACCCCTATCTTCCAGTGGGTCTGGTCGGGACCATACAGCCCGATGCCTCCCATCCCTCCTGTGCGCGCACTGCTTACATAATCATATTCTAGCGATGCGATGCATTCATACCGACAATTATTAACTATTGCTTTTGCGTCAGTTGGGGTCCGTGCTTTCCCACGTGACCCATACCCGCTGGGGGGTCTCAGACGTGCCAAGCGCCATGCGGCAGATCTGGCGCCCTTGGGCGCCTTGATGCCCAGGCTGGCAGTTTCTATGTACATGAAGAGGAGAGAGGGGAAGCGAGAGGAGAAAAAGGAGCAGGAAAGAGCAGTTTTACGGTTTCCGCGTCTTGTCTGACGCTTCCACCTGCCCTGTGAGAGGGCGGTTACAGTCCCGGGTACCGGTTATGGGGGCAGATGTCCTGGAAGAAGCGTGACTCCTGGACGAAGTCTCCAAACAGTTTGCTGCCCTTTTCCGTACCTAGGACGTCCTGGATGGTGAGCCTCGGAAATCCGGACTGCAGGACCTTGGTTTTGCGTCTGGCAACTGTGCAGTAGAAGAAGTGGATTGGGGACTTGTCCCTTTTGCACTTGCACTGTAGTTCCGCATCCTCGTGCTTGAACCGTTCGTGATAGGCCTTGAAGTCCCCGTGGCCCGTGCGGGCAGCGAGGAGCCAGCCAAGAGTTTTCCTAGAGAACCCTAGTTCTGGGGGGACTTTTTTGGCCAGGGGGATGGCCAGGTCAGCATAGCTGGTAGGGGCATGAGAGGCCCACCAAGCGTTAAATGCCTGTTGTCTCCAGGGTTTGACCGCGTTCTTGACGTGCGCACTGTCGGTATAAATGCGTCTGGGAGCGCTGTGGGCGCCCGCGTGGTCACGTGTGGGCACACGTGGCCGCTGGGCATGATCCGAAAGATAGGGGTAGCGCGAGGAGCGGTCCCTACAGGAGTAATTTGCCCACCAATTTGTGTGTTTCTACTTTGGAGGAGACAAGAAGCTTCACCAACAGATCAATTGTATATCTTCCACCAAGAGGAGGACGTACAGGATCTAGAGTGACTTGTATTCAACAGCTAATCTACACCTATTCACTTGTACCTTTTGTTTTTATCCGTCTCGTGTGGATCGACATTCACTGACATAGTTTGCTCTTTCGTCATCTGATTCACTCTTACCCGATGTTGGCGTAGCCTTTCTCGCCTTTGTACCACTCTCGCTGCCGCTTCAGGAAAGCTCCGTGTCTAGAAGAACACCCAGGTCGGGAGCAGGAACCAAAGAAACTCCACCTGTGTCGGTACAGCAGTCGAGTCTGCAAGTGGGGCGGCGAACGGAATAACCATTCTTCCGTCGCAACTCAACTCAAGTAGGGGTTTCGCGCCCACAAGCTATTTTAGAAAAGAGAAGAACTACCAACGAGATCAACTGTATACCCGCCTCTTGCGAAGAGGAGGACGTACAGGATCGTGCGTAGCTTCCCGAACATTCGAACGTTGGACCCACCCGAGTAAACCGACACTGATCAGTTTCATCTCACCGAGACTGAGTTCTGAGCAGCAAGGCAACCCGAATCATTTCATTTATTCGACAAAAACCCGCTCCTATCGACAAGATGAGCGACAACAACGACGACCACCGCAAATCGGTGGAGCTGAAGACGGAGGCAGCCTCCTTTGAGGACCGCTTCCGCAAGACTAGGCAGGATGCTGTCCGAGCCTTCATCGAAATCGCTTCAAATACGACGCAAGTTGACGAAGACTTCTTCGACGCAGTTACGGAGACCTTCGATAACTGGTCAGAGGAGGACTTCAAGGCGACTGGACCGCTCGCTGTTGCGGACCTTAGGAGACTGCTGAACAACCACGGCATATACGTGGAAAACCATCGCGTGGCAGGCAGCAACCAATACCGCGCTATGGCCAACACTGTCACGGCTAGCGAGATGCTGTCGTGGACGGAAGCCGCTGCAAAGACTGCCGGAAGACGGTCCGCCATCCAGACTTTCGATCCGGTGCTTCAAGGACTTGCTGGCAAAGAGCTGGTCCACCCTGACTACTGGCGGGAACCCGCTGGCAACCAGGAGGAGGCGCGCCTAGAAAGGCAGCAGCAGCACCAGCAGTACCCAGAGGCTCAGCGAATCGGCGGCTCTCGCCGCAACCCGACCTTCAGCGTCCCGTCCCAAGGCCCGCCGCCGCCGCCGCTGCAGAACTTCCAGATGCCGCCGCCGCAGTCCGGGGTTTTAGGAACCGAGCCTCCAACAGACAACCTCGACAGGCCTTGGGAATACTTTGGACATGCGCCTACCAGCGAGACGGAGAAGGAAGCTCGCCGAATTCTGGGCAATATCGGCAAGTCCTTCCCAAAGGAAAGCAAGTACAAGGGCCCGGGAGACCATATGAGCTTTCGATTTCGGGCTACGGGCTTCCTGGACGCTTGTCGGCTTGCTGGACTGAGCGAGCAGTACCTGGCCGACGCTTTGCCGCATATGATGACGGGCGTGGCCTACGACTACTGCAGCTTCCTAGTGCGCACAAGCCGCCCTGGAGACTGGCGCAGCATTGTTACAACAATGGAGAGGCGGTTTGAAGACGACACTCACCGTCGCACGAGGGAGAGCGAATGGCAGGGCACGACACTGCTCACCGTTATGGCCTCGCCAGAAATGAAGGGCAAACCCTTGTCAGAAGGCGTGCGAATACTGTATGAGAAGCTGCAACTTATGCAGTACTCGCTAAGCTCTCGCCTAGCAGACCCTGAATCTTTACGAATTAGGTTCTTAGGTGCTTGTGAGGCGCATCCTGACGTTGATGAGGATGTGGCGTCGTTTGCTGGCGAATACAGGACGGCAGACGAAATCGCGACTAAACTGCGAACTCGCCTTGCAGCTAGAGAGCGCAAAAAGGGCCGCCGCAACCACCTCAATTTTGACAACAACGCAACACACACCCTTCTGACCGACCGCGTCTACCATGGCATCCCTTACCGTCCGCAGCACAGTCGCTCCAAGGACCGTCCTGCTCAAATCCCTGCTGAGAGCAATGCTCTGAAATCGGGCAAATGCTTTATTTGCGGCAAGCCTGAATGCCGTACCTGGAAGCATACTGATGCAGAACGGGCTGCGAATAGAGCTGATTGGAAACGCATGAACCCTGACCGTGCCTCTAAGTACAACCAATTTCTTCAGAGCATAGAAATTGCAGGGGATGAGGAGTACAAGAGCTCTGTTGTTGAAGAATCTGAAAGCGACGACGAGGAGACTTCGAGCCTAACAAACGTCTTTTGGACTGCTGGAAAAGAGGCTACCAGAGACGCTTTGGCCTTGATGGCTAACCAGCGGGTAGCGCATGCTCTAGGTGCTAACAATCCGGACCTGATTGAAAAGGAGCTGCCTATGACTGCGTGGTCGCGTTATGCTTCTGCAACGTTTGCTGGCATAATTGTCGACACTGGCGCTGCTGAGCACTCTACTGCCGGAAAGAGCCAGTTTGCAGCTCTGCAAAACATTCGCCCTGACGTTGTGCTTGATACTAGCACGGCTGGAACAGTTACAGTCCGCTTTGGCCTAGGCGTAAGCTCGTCCTTAGGCTCTGCTGCTATCAACACTACTGTTGGTCAGGCCACGTTTCACGTGATGATGTCGGATACACCATTCCTGCTGTCGTTGAGAGATATGGACCGTCTTGGAGTGTATTTCGACAACACACGTGACGTTATGGTCACAGGAAAGGGTGACGCACCAGTTATACGCAAGCATGGCCATGCGTTTATTGCTGTTGCAGAGATGACAAGCGTGTTTTTCGACAGTTTTTTCACTGACGTGGAGTTGAAGCGGTTGCATCGCCGCTTTGGCCATCCGTCTGTTGAACGCCTCTATCGTTTGCTTCAGAAGGCTGGCAAGGATGACGTGGATATAGCGTCACTGCGCCGTATCCAGGACTTTTGCCACTACTGCCAGATGACGAGAGGCCCGCCTAAACGCTTCAAGTTCAACCTGAGGGACGCTGACGACGTTGTCTTCAATGGCACGATTGTGGTGGACGTGGCTTATATTGACGGCAAGCCGTACCTGCACGTTATCGATCAAGCCACAGGGTTCTCAGCCGGACGATGGCTAGAGAATATGACAGCACAGCACACGTGGGACGCGCTGCGCGCCTGCTGGCTTGACACGTACTTGGGACCACCAGACGTCATTGTCCACGACGCCGGTACGAACTTCAGCGCCAAGGAGTTTAAAGACAATGCAGTGCTTGTGGGCAGCAAGACCAAGCCTGTACCGACTGAGGCCCACAATAGCATTGGGCAAGTCGAGCGCTACCATAGTCCCGTCAAGCGCGCTTATGGCATCATTGTGAAGGAAATCCCTACCCTTCATAAGGATATGGCTTTGCAGATGGCGTTCAAGGCCGTCAACGACACAGCTGGGCCTAAGGGCTTAGTGCCTACGTTACTGGTTTTTGGAGCGTACCCTCGGCTGTCAGACGCTGGAGCACCGTCGCCAACAATCAGCAAGCGCGCTGCTGCTATTCGCCTGGCTATGAAAGACCTTGAGAGGGCCAAAGCAGAACGCCAAATCACAGAGGCTTTGCGAGCACGGAATGGCCCTGACGTTGCTCCAGTGCATAAGCTCGCATTAGGAGACAAGGTCACGGTTTGGCGTACTGCTAACGGCCACAATGGAGAGTGGACAGGTCCGTTCACTACAGTGGCGATAGACGGAGAGGACGTGACTGTGGACCTAGGCAACGGCATCACTGCTATGTTTAGGACCACGTCTGTAAGGCCGTACCAAGACGACGGTACTATCGTCGTTGAGCCGCTCCCAGCAAGACGGAGACGTGGCCGGCCTCCTCGGTCAGCATTTGCTAGCATCACCAGCACTGACGGCACTGAGATCTGGCTCACAGCCCCTGTTGTCGCGCCAAGCCCGACGTACGAAACGTCCCGGCGCGCAGAGCTGTTTGGCCTACTAGAGAAGGGCGTGTTTGAGACATATCCCCGCGCCCAAGTCCCTCCCAATATGCGCGTGTTCAAAGGCCGATTTGTGGACGAGATCAAGCACGCTGGAACCGCTCAAGCCGTCGAGAAATCCCGCCTTGTGGTACAGGCGTACAATGACGCTGGCAAGACAAAAGTCCTTACGCAGGCACCAACAATTCAGCGTATGAGCCAGCGCTTGATTTTGAGCATTGCTGCTAGCAAGTTAGCAGGCGGCAATGCAGCGTTGCTATTGCGAGACATTTCGCAAGCGTATGTACAGTCGGACACACGCTTAAGCCGGGATATCTATGTTGATCCGAATGATGACATACGTCAAATTCTGGGAATGCCTTCTGACCAGCTGTTGAAGGTGGTGAAACCGCTGTACGGTGTACCAGAAGCTGGTAACCACTGGTTCAGCACCTACAGCCGACACCACGTCAACGCGCTAGGAATGAAGGCGTCGACCTATGACGCATGTCTGATGATAGCTACAGACAGGAGCACACTGGGCCTGGTGGGCTTGCAGACAGACGACACGCTTATCTTAGCCGACGCTCGGTTTGCAGCCAAGGAGGAGACAGCACTACAAGCAGCCAATTTCCTGGCCAAACCAAGAGAGCAGCTGTCAGAAGCACACCCGCTAAAGTTCAACGGCGGTGTCGTCGAACTGGTCGACGGACTCCTCCACCTCTCCCAGGAGCGCCAGGTGGTCAACCTAAGCATCGTCACGACAGAGCCGCAAGTCAACAAGGGCACACGTGGGAAAGTAAGCGCCCCGCTAAGAACGAAGGAGCAGTACGTGGCGCAGAGGGCGCGTGGAGCATATGTGGCATCAGTATGCCAGCCGGAGGCAGCGTTTGACCTGTCAAGCGCTGCACAGCATACTGACCCCGGCGAGGAGGAGATCAAGGCGCTAAACGCGCGCCTTGAGTGGCAGCTGGCCAATGGCAGAAGAGGACTGAAGTACGTGCCTCTGGATGAGAAATCCATCCAGGTCGTGGCATTTACCGACGCCGCCTTTGCCAACAACAAGGACATGAGCTCGCAGATCGGATACGTCATCGTGATCCGCGATAGCTCTGGGAGATCCAACGTGGCGCACTGGTCGTCCACCAAGTGCAGGCGCGTCACCAAGAGCGTACTAGCTGCGGAGCTGTACGCCCTGGTGCACGGTTTTGATGCAGCAGCATGCATCAAGGCCACGCTGGATGAGATCTATGGTCGTCAGATCCCACTGGTGCTATGCACGGATTCGAAGTCGGTTTTCGACGCTATCACCAGGCTAGGGACGACCGCAGAGAAAAGGTTGATGATTGACGTACAGCTGGTACGTCAATCGTACGAACGACGGGAGATCGCGGAATTGAAGTGGATTGCTGGGGACAAGAACCCGGCGGACGCTATGACGAAGCAGCAGGGCAAGGCTTGTGACGCCCTGACGAGGCTCATCGACACAAACGCGATTGAGCTGGAGGAGGAGGTCTGGGTAGAGAGGTTGTGAGCGCGGACGCCCTCAATACCGCACGACGGCTTCACGACTTTTAAAGAAGCCCCAGTGTCGGTACAGCAGTCGAGTCTGCAAGTGGGGCGGCGAACGGAATAACCATTCTTCCGTCGCAACTCAACTCAAGTAGGGGTTTCGCGCCCACAAGCTATTTTAGAAAAGAGAAGAACTACCAACGAGATCAACTGTATACCCGCCTCTTGCGAAGAGGAGGACGTACAGGATCGTGCGTAGCTTCCCGAACATTCGAACGTTGGACCCACCCGAGTAAACCGACAACCTGTAATATTCTCCTAGACAGCAACGTCGAGACCATTGCCGTAGCCACTATTCAAATTTGTAAGTCTGGCTGACGAGGTCTAATCTAGGCTAGATGTGAGCATCAGCTTCCAAGTCGGGCTCTCACAGATAGATTGCATCGCTGCAGTCGTCGTCATCGGAGTCAAGAAGGAACTCAGGCGAACTCGCCGCGCCAGACATTCTTCCTGTCACGGACTGCCTTGCCAGGCTGCCCTCCCCTGCTCCCGACACTGGATTATTGCAGAGTCTGATACCTATGCAGTTCCAGTAGGGTGCCTCCGCACTGGCCACTTCCCTCGAGCCTGGCGAGAGGCAGAAGTCGTGATGCTTCCGAAGCCGGGTAAAACCGACCTCTCCTCCCCTCGCTCTTGGCGACCGATTGCACTCATCAGTTGCATCAGCAAAGGCCTTGAGAGGCTGGTAGCCCGCCGCATAGCCTGGACCGCGCACACCCTCCGACTCCTCAGCCCCCAGCACATCGGGGCTCTGCCCAAGCGGTCGGCGCCCGACCTCCTGTCGGCACTGACCCACGACGTCGAGTACGCCCTCTCCCACAAGCTCGAGGCGTCTATCCTGACCCTTGACGTCCGTGGCGCCTTTGACGCTCTACTGCCCAACCGCCTCCTCGACCGCATGCAAACGGCGGGCTGGTCACCAATTTGCCTCCGCTTCGTGCACGGGTTCCTGACCCAGCGGCGTCTCCGGATCCGCCACGAGTCGGTCCGGACCCCTTTCGCCCCAGTGCAGTGCGGTACCCCTCAGGGCTCCCCGCTGTCCCCCATCCTCTTCACGCTGTACCTGGCCGACCTCCTCCTGCAAGCGCCCAGGCGCCGCTTCGGCTACGCCGACGACATCTGCCTGCTCCGCTGCGGGCCATCACTACAGGACAACGCAGACCGCCTCGGGCACGACCTTGCGGTCGTCCAGCGGTGGACCACACAACACAAGGTTGTTCTGGACTGGGATAAGACGGAGCTCATACATGTGAGCCGCCGCAAGCACCACGCCGACAACCCTCCCGCCACCGGGGCCGGCCGGACTATTCAACCAGTCCCCCTCCCGTCTCCAGGAGCCCCCTTGCCTGCTATGCGCTGGCTCGGCCTCTTCATCGACAGAACCCTCAAAGGCCGCCGCCACGTGCAAGAACGCACCCGGCGGGCAGCCCGTGTTGCACAACATCTTCGTTCTCTTGCCGCTACACAGTTCGGCCCGCCCGCCGCCACTATGCGAAAGGCCGTTATGACCTGCGTCCTTCCCTCCGCGCTTTACGGCGCAGAGGCTTGGTACGCTGGCAGAACGCGGCCATCCACGCGGAGCACGGCACCCGGCGCTACTGTCGGCACTGGCAAAGGCTGGCACCTTGACCAAGTCCAACGCGTCATCACCCTCGCCGCCAGAGCCGTTCTGCCAGCTTGGCGGACGACCCCCAATCACACCCTCCTTCGGGATAGCGGCCTGCCGCACAGCACCACCGCCCTCGAGGCAGTCCGCCGCCGACAGGCGCTCCGGGCCCGATCTGTAGACAAACGGCACCCTCTTGCAGGAAGGATTCCCGTCCAGTACCACAGGGCCGGCCGGGGCGCTGGCCAGCCAGACAGAATGACCACAGGCCTCCAGCGTACTGCTATGCTAGCCCCTGTGATCCCCCGTCTCCTCCTCCACGCCCCGCGGTACCCAGAGACCGCTGGCACCGATCCGACCAAGGGCTGCAGCAAAGAGGACGCCGCTATGGACTTCCAGGCCTGGTGGCATGCACGTCCACCGACCGACATCGTCGTCTTCTCGGATGGCTCCGAGCTCACGGAAGACGGCAGGCACGGCGTCGGCTACGGCTTCGCCGTATACCGCGCCGGGCAAGCCGTCTCTACCGGGCACGGAGGCCTCCACACCATCTCCCACGTCTTTGATGGGGAAGCCATCGGAGCCCTCCGGGGCCTGGAGGCAGCGACAGAAGTCGCAGCCCAGCACCCTGACACCACACACATCTGGGTCTGCCTCGACAACACTGCGGTCATCCGCGGGGCCCAAGGGACGGCCCCCGACTCCTCGCAGTGGGCGTTCATCGCACTCCACGAGCTCATGGACGCCCACGCCGCGCGCATTCGCTGGTGCCCCGGGCACTGCGACATCGCCCGCAACGAACTCGCCGACTCCCTCGCCAAGGAGGGAGCCCGGCACGGACCACCGGACCGTACGGCCGGCAGCTTTCCGACGCTCAGCGGAGCATGGTCTGTCGGCTGCCAAGAGGTCCACAATCACGCGGCGCTCTGGTGGGGCTCGGTCCAGCACAAGCTGAGCCACCGCTACACGTCATGGGGCCTCCCGTATCAACTACGGGGCCCGGCCGAGCTCCAGCTCCCCCGCCCGGTCCTGCACCTCCTGCTGGCAGAACGCACAGGGCACGGATATTTCGCCTCCTACCATGTGCGCTTCCACCCGCACGGGGACTTTACCGCGGACTGCCGGTGCGGGAGCCCAAAGGAGCCCGGCCATCTTGTCGAGTGCCAGCCGACCCGCGAGTGGTGGAACGCCCGGGCCGGTCTACACCGACTCCCAAAGGTTCCCCGGGACCCGGTACGCCGGGCCCGGTTCCTTGCCCGGCTGTTGAAGCAGCCGGACTTCTTTTCCTTGTTTGTTTCTTGTTCTTTTCTGCAGCGCTAACCCGCTGCAAACCCCTTCCACGGGGACTAACCCGTGCTCGGGCGGCGGCCCAAGCGGCTTAGCCGCCTAGAGATACCTTACTTGGCCGGCTCTATGAGCTGGCTTCAAGGCAATCGCCATAAACGCGATAGGTAACCCGCATCAGCCTGCCCTAAGGCGGCTGCTAGCCGAAATGTGTGCCGGTCTGTATGTTAGTCGCCCTCGTCTAGACGCCCTTTAGTATACAGAACGGGCACCACCCCAACTCCATAGCCCTGGACGGCAGCCGGCCTTATAACCGGCGCGCCGCCCCGTCGCATACCCCACGGGAGGTTGCTGCTCACACAGCGCGACGTTAAAATTCAATCAATCAATCAAATATGCAGTTCCAGTAAAAAGGTCATAATTGTTTACCAGTATATAGCCCTCAGGACCTAAAGTCTCCCAACAACAGCACAATTACCAGCGTCGGTGGTTTAGTGGTAAAATCTGTCGTTGCCATCGACAGGCCCCGGGTTCGATTCCCGGCCGACGCAATAAAAATTGTTTTTTTTATTGCCAGTTTTTTTTAACCTTGCAACATAATGACCACGATGAGTGCTGGAAGTGACGGGTTGAATGAGTACGTGAACTCTTGTGAGCACATCTTTGGATACTCTTTTTTCTAAAAAAAAAACAAAAAAACAAGCCAACATTGCGGGCTCGGAAGAGGAACCAGGCCAGCTACTCCCTCTATAACCTACCGGATGAGTTCCTCCTCGATTCGCGAGTATACAGACTTTGACAGCCGATACGCCATCCGCATATCTTGCCATTTGTTTCTGCGCATCATATCCAATCTCGATCTGAGATCAGGCAAGTCGTGCGGTCACTGGAACACTCACATAGATCGTATATGATGGCTGTATTCCGATGCCGTCGCACAATTTTCTCTGCGACCCCAAAACCCTTCAATGCCTGTTGGATTAGACACAGTTGCTGTTGATATAAGAGGGACAAATACACGAAGAGTATTGCATATCAAGAAATATGCACTAATGCATACCGTATTGTCAGCCCCGATAACTAAATATCCGGACGCTGTCTCCCGCTGGTGACGCTTTTACATGTGATTGGGGCCACTTTTTGGCCTACGATTTACCTGTCCTCATTCCGCAGTCAAGGCAGAACGATATGTAACCAGACGGCCGCGTTGCTCTCACACTCTTTGCAGAGCACTTATTTGCATTCTTTCCAGACACCGTCGCGGCCGGCATCTCGCAGACACTCCCTTGCACACGCGGCGTCATGCAAACCGCCGCCATCGAACGAATCGAAAGCAGCGAAAGAACGAATGGAAACGGCCAGGACGATGCATTTCTCTCGCCTTTTCGCGATGACAATGCGGCACGCGTGGTGGACGGTGTAGGAGGAGACGATGACGGGGCGGCACACGCGCGGTGGCTGTCGCGGTCGCCACACCCATATCGACGGAGCGCGGCCGACAGACAGCGAGCTCGATCGCCAGGATCGTCATTGTCCGGGTCACCAGAATCGCCGCGATCAACCGAATCACCATCGCCCCGTTTGCACGTGCCGGCTGATCCGGAAGCGACAACGTACCGGCAGCACCGTGGCGCGCGGCCTGTCTCGACCCTCGGTAGCGACAGCGGGACGGAGGCAGACGACGAACATGTGCTCAAGGGACTACCGGCACCACGGGGACGGCCACACAAGGGCGTGCTGGGTGGCAATGATGCGGCCGGCCTGTCTGGCATGTCGTCAGGGCTGTCGACGCCGCTGCTGTCGCCGGCGCGGATGGACGGCGCGACCGACGCACAAGACGTACGAGATGCACGCGGCCCGTCGCCGGAGCAGATCCAGAAGCGCCGGCAGGCCAACCGTCGACGCGAGGTTGTGCGGCGGTCGACAGAGGTGCTGCTCCTGGTGGTCCTGGGCGGCATGGTGTGCACAAAAACCGACGTGCAGGCACAGCTAGTGCGGTGGTGGCGAGTCTTGCGGGCCGGGGCGGTGACGACGGGCGGACTGTGTCTACTCTATCCAGCACGGGTGCTGCTGTGGACATGGCAGCGTGGGCGGCCACCTCGCTTGGCCGTCCCTTTTGCGTTTGATCCGGCCCCGCTCCTCTACCCCGCGACGATGCCCGTGCTGGTCGCGCTGCTGCTGGCGACGCCGACACTACCGGCCGCCCCGCTACTCAACGCCGTGCTGGCGGTGTGCGCGCTGCCGCGGCCGCTGATCCCACTGGCTGTGGAGGGCGAGCTGTTCGCAGCTGTACACTGGGTGCTGTCGGTCCTGGTGGTGGACACAGCGGCGGCACAATCGGTGGCGTTGTCTCCCGAAACGCTGTCGCTGGTCTACCCCCTCCACCAGACCTTGTGCTGGCTGCTGAGCGACTTGACGACGACGAGTCTGCTGCCGGCCGAGGTGCAGCTTCTCTCGATTGGGCAGGTCAACCTGTTGCTGCTGGCGACGTCCCCCCAGGCTGTCCTGCTGCAGGCGATCTTCTGGGGCGGCGGGCTCGGGCTGCTGATCAGCTGCAGTGCAGTGGTGCGTTGGGGTGTGGCGCTGGCACGGGTGCCGCGGTGGCGGTTTCGGCGCGGCTCGGCCCAGCAGTCGGAGGGGGGCGTCTTTTCGCCCGTGCTGGACGTGTTCCGCTGTCTGGCAGCAGAACTATCGCTGACACGGCGGGCGCGACTGGAGCGGATGTTTGGGCCGGCGCCCGCAGACCGACGCCGACACCGACCAGAACGGCGGGGCGACGGCCGCTGGGACTCGGACAGCACCAACGCGGACGACTACAAGTTTGCGCAAGAGGCGGCCGGCGTGTCCTCGGAAGACGATGCACCGAGGGAACGCGTCGAGCGGCCGCTGCGTCTGCACAACACGCACAGCACGCGCAAACGACACCGCAAGTCGGGATCGGCCAACCTGCAGGCCTTTTTCTCGCTCACGGCGGCCCAAGCGGCCCGACGACGGTGGCTGTATGCCGGCTGGATGTACGGCAGTGTCGTGGCCGTGGTGCTGGGACCGGTGCGGCGGTACGTGAGCACGTGGGCGCTGCATGGCCACGAGGCGGTCGGCTGGGCCCTGGGATACCTGCTGGGCGACGTGAGTGCGTTCCGGCTGGAGGTGGTCAAGGCGAACCTAGAGCGGTGGGTGTGTCTGCCGGTCCGCGGCGCTGGACTCGCCACGGCGGTCGGCCGCGTCGAGCAGCTGCGGCTGCGGCTGGGCGCAGCCAATGCGCGGCTGGTCCTCCTCAGCTACTGGCTGGCGGTGCTGGCGGTCGGCCTGGCGGTGGTGCTGCAGCTGTCGCCTGTCTGTGCCGTCGACACGCGCCGCAAGGTCTTTCACTTTATGATGGTCACGATGCTGCTGCCGACGACGTTTGTCGACCCGGCATGCGTCGCGCTGGCGCTAGCGCTGGCGCTGGCCGTCTTTCTGCTGCTCGACCTGCTGCGCGCGAGCCAGCTGCCGCCCCTGTCGCGGCCCATTGCCACCTTTCTGGCGCCCTACGTCGACGGTCGCGACCTGCGCGGGCCCGTGGTCGTGTCGCACATTTTCCTGCTGGTCGGCTGTGCGCTGCCGCTGTGGCTGTCGGTGGCGGCCGTCCCACGGCTGCCGGCGCCGGCCGCCGACTGCACGGCCGGCTGGAACCTCGAGACGCGCGACGTCAGCATGGTCGCCGGCGTCGTGTGTGTCGGCCTGGGCGACGCGGCCGCCTCGCTCATGGGCCGCCGCTGGGGCCGGCACAAGTGGCTCTGGGGCGGCGGCAAGAGCCTCGAGGGCAGCCTGGCGTTTGCGGTGGCGGTGGTCGGCGGACTGTTGGCGGCGGCGGGCTGGCTGCGGCTGGGCGGGTGGCAACGGGAGGCGGCCGCATCGGTGGTAGACGTCCGTCTCGGCGTCGTGTCCTCGGCGGCGGCCTGTGCGACTATGGCGAGCCTGACCGAGGCCGTGCTGACGGGCGGCAACGACAACGTGGTGGTGCCTGTGGTGTTGTGGACATGTGTCAAGAGCCTGCTGTGAGGGTTGGGCAACGGTTCCTGGTTGGTGCACGGCGAAAAGTACATATTACGGTTATGATTATGCAGCATTGCCAGCGCTCTCTATGACAGCAAATCTTCTAGCAGTGCCTCGAGCTCGTCGCGGCGGAATGGCAGGCTGAGCAGCTCTGTGCCAAAGGCGTCTTTGCGGCTGACGACCATTTGGTGGTCGTGGAATCTGCAGAAACGTGTCAGCAATACGGGGCAAAGGACGGGGACAAGCACAACGTACTCTTTCAGCAGCGTCCGGAACGCCATCTCGGAACTGCAGATAAACTCCTCCACCGCCTTGTTGTACAGCATCCGGTACTCGAGCCCGGCCGACTCGTCGTCGCCAAACGCGTGCTCGTCGCCGTCGTCGTCGTCGTCATCGTCGTCTTCGTGGTGCCGCGTCATCGGGCCGCCGCCTGCCGCCAGTGCCTCGCCCACCAGCAGCTGGAACAGGTTGCGCGCGTTCTCCGGCAAGCTGCGCAGCACAAACGCCGCGCCGTCCTTGCCGCCCACCCGCCGCACCCGCCGCCCCAGCAGCGCGTGCACCTCGTCGACCGTGTCGGCCTGGTGGCGTGGCCGAAAGGTCGTCGCGTCGTGGAACACCAGATTCAGTGCCGCCCGCGCCGCACCGTCCCATAGCAGCACAAAGCCCGCCGTGTCGGCCGCGCACAGCAGATGCACGCGCGGGTGTGCCGCCACGTAGGCCAGCGTCGCCTGTGCCGACGCCCGGCGCAGAACTGGCGCGTCGATGCCGTCGATCAGCAGCGTCACCGGCGGGGCGTCGGCGCCGCCCGCGTCCAGTCGCGCCAGCAGCGCCCGTTCGGCCGCCGGCACCGCTGCTGGCAAGGGCCCAGGTGTCTCGGTGGTGTCGTCGGCTATCGCGGCGGCCACGGCTCCTAATATTTCACGCAGGGCCGCCGCTGCCGCCGACGCCGACGGGCCGCCAGCGCCGCCGCCGCCGGCCCAACCGTCGACCATGACGATTTTGCCAGCAGAGGCGCCCGCACGTTCTCGTCCCCACAAGGCCTTTGCAAATGCCCGCAGCACACGCCGCTTCGCACCGTAGCCGTAAAGGCACACACCAAAGCCCTGGGCTAGTTCAAACGCCCACTGGCCAAACGACTGCGCGTGCAGCGCCTCGAGGAAGCGCACCTCGGCCTCGTGCGATGCCGTGACCGTCTTGTCCTGACCCTGGCCGCCCATTTGCCGCGCAAAATACTCTTCCGGCGTCAGCAGCCGCAGCGCCGCGAGCGTATTGTTGGATGTCTTGGCGGCGCCGGCCTTGTTGTTTTGGAAAAAGTAGTGCTCGTGGGCCGGCAAGTCCCGCGGAGGTGTAGCCAGCCGTTTCTGTGTCGCAATCGCCTCGTCCTTGCGCGGCCGTCCGGGGCCGCGGCGCTTGACGGGCGACACGGACGGCGTGACTGCGTCGTCGCGTTTCTTTGGTGGCCGGCCGCGTCGTCGGGGCGTGACGGGCTCCAGGACCTCGGGTGCTTGCTGGTCCTTTTCTTCTTTTGTTCCCTTTTCGTGCTCGTTTTCCTTGTTCTCTCCCTCGTCTTGCCTGTCCTCCCCTTCTTCTCCTCCTTCCCCTTGCCCACCCCCTGCTTCTTCTTCCTCCTCCACTCCGAATATCCGGTCCTCCAGTTCCTCTTCGTCCTCGTCCTCATCTCCCTCCACAATCCGGTCAATCAGCGCCCGAGTGCTCTTGCGACGGGCAGACCGGTCCGCCAGTGACCGGCGCATCGGCGTGTCCATCACGGCCCGTCGCGGTGTTGTCACGGCCTTGGTCGGTGTGGCAAACGTCGTCGTCTTCCGCCGGCCGGACGGTGTTTGCATTTCGGGGGCCTCTGGAACCTCGGCGACTGTAGCCAGCCCATCTTCGTTGATTCGCTTCTTGGGCGGTCGTCCCCGTTTTCGCTTCACCGGCAACGCCTCTTCCGTGGGGGCTTTTGATGTTGCCGCTGCTGCCGCCTCCGAGATCACATCGTCGTCGGGTACAGTGTAAATGTCGTGCGCAGATTCTGGTCTCTCTGGTTGCCGTGTCGTGCGTGGTCGCTTCGTGGGTGTCTTGGGCTCGAGATCGTCGTCGTCGTCTTCGTCGTCTTCCATTTCGATCTCTCTCCTTTCTCGCCCCTCAAACAGTCCTCTCCTGCGTGGCTTCAATGCCGTCGCATTGCTGTTTTTTTCTTCCTCCTCCTTCTGAAGTCGCCTCTTTGCCACGCGTGCCATTGCCGTTGTCGCAATATTCTGGCCTTGACGGGTGTCGATGGTGGAAGTCTCCTGCGAAGAGACGACACATATTTCCAGGGCGCGTCGCGACTTGGCCCCACAACAGCTTTAACTTGGTGGGTCTTGTAGCGCAGGTTTCGAACCCACCAGGGAAGAATTCCTGCCTCGATTATTAGGCTTGAAGCAACACCCAACAGGTTGTAACAAACATATCAAGAATTCTATCAAGTCTAGCATCTTTTTTTTTCCTGATCTGCATGTTTACCAACACTGAAACCTCGGTTTCAAATTTCGGATCGATCTTACACTCTGTATCTTACTAAACATGGGCAAGAAGGCCAAGGGAAACGGTAAGCTTTGACTTCTAGTCGTAGCAGGAAACGGCATGCTAATTCTAGTCTGTTCAGAGTGGCTGTCAAGCATAATGCTGCTGACATCCAACCAGTTCCTCACGATTCTGGGCCATGCGTTTTAGCTGATCAGAACCAGGGCATCAGCAGGTGTGAATCGAACAGTCACAAACGGTTGATTCCCTGTCAACCTCTGTGAAGCAACAGCACCCAAGCAGGGAATCAACCGTCTACGCCCCCATCTCTTCCTCTCGTTGGGCCGCCAACCACTCCGAGTAAAAACATTACACGGAACCTCATCTCCCCAAAACTGCTGAAAGCTATATCTTCCGAAGAGATTCGCCGAGAGATCTCCGCTCCGCTCCTGAGAAAAGACGCCGTTGACGAAGAAGCATTGTTTGAGCGGCGCGCAGCCCAAATTGTCGATACGTACAAGAAGATCGAACGTGAACAAAAACAATACCAGTTCGAGTTGGAATAAGCTACGATAAAAGTTGCCACGATCGATACAAAATGGAGTGCTGGAGATTTCGATTAGCAGAGACTAACAAAGCCTCATGAGAGGCTTTGTCCCGCTGTTGGCTGTGTCCCGCTGTTAGCTGAATTCAGCAAATATTCGGAGAAGGAGTGGCTTGAGAAGTTCGGGTTGTAAACCAAGTGTTTACCCCATTTGATCTCCTGAAACAGGAGGCTGCTGACTCATATCAATTCGAACCCCGCGACTGCATGCTACTCGCCCAGACCTTACGGTAGAACGACAAAAAAAATTGCGGGGAGAGAATCCATCCATCTAGTACAAAGTACCCTTGTTGTTATTATCCCAGGTTCTGTTGTGATCACAAGTAGGTCGGTTGTACGTTGCAATAGTTCGGCAACACTCTAGATCCTATATGTCCTCCTCTTCCTTAAGGCGGGTATACAGTTGATCTGGTGGTGAAGCTTGTCTTCTCTAATGTGGTGATCCCCCACACCACGGCCCAAAGAGTGGCCCAACGGCCGGTCTGCAAATTATTATTATTATTGTCGGTATCCCGGGTCCTGTCGTGATCACGTGTGGTTCGGTTGTACGTTGCAATGGATCGGCAGCACTCTAGATCCTGTACGTCCTCCTCTTCCTTGAGGCGGGTATACAGTTGATCTGGTGGTGAAGCTTGTCTTCTCTAAATCTGTTGTGGGCGCGAAGCCCTTACTTAGCTAAGTCAGGACGGAAGAATGGCTATTCCGTTCGCCGCCCCACTTGCAGACTCGACTGCTGTACCGACAATTATTAACTAACTAAATAAAATAGACTCCGCCTTTTGGGACAGTAAAAAGTGCCTATTCGGACAGTAGTACATAGGTGTGGGGCTGCTCCTGACCGCTGATTGGTCTAATTTTTTCTGCCGCTTTTCTGCCGCTTTAGCGTTATCTAGATTATCGTACTCTTACCAAATTATCACCAAATCTATCTCTGTACATCTACAAAAAGATCGAAAATGCCAGCCGACCAGCCCTTACCGCAAGAGGCTGTGGCTATCACTCCGACTCTCGCGCAATTCAACAGACCTCCAGACGACCACAGACTTATCGCTGGGCCTCTCTACAATACTCTTGCCGAAGCAGAGAGCGATCTAAAGAAGTGGTCAATTGATGCTGGTTTTACGATTCGACGATCGCATACCAGTAATATCGTCGACGGCCAGCCCACGAGAGTCGACTTCGCTTGCAACAAAGACAAAGAAAGGCCTTCTAAACAACTCAGTCGAAATGCCTCAACCCGAAAAGTCAACTGCCAGTGGGTTGCAGCGCTTGTTTCCTTGAAGAAAAACAACCGCCTTTGGTCTTTTGATCTAGGAAGGTCTCAGCACTGCAATCACGATATAGTCACAGCAAGACTACCCCAGCCGCTGCGCAACTTCACAGATGAGATGAAAGCCTTCATTCTTCAAGCAGCTAGGACTCCTAGTTGTCGCTTACGTGAGGTATGCTCTATGGCTAAGAAGCAGTACCCTGACTTCGAATTTCAACCAAAGACCGTCTCCAACTTCCTCCAGCGAGAAAAAAAGAAGCAGCAAGGGGGTTATACACCTACCCAGAGTGTCATCAAATACCTCCGTGACGAGAATATCTTCCATGTTACTCGCTTCCAGAACGAAGACGAGTCAGGGCCTCTGATTAGTCTTTTTTTCTCTTTTCCTTGGCAGGTAGAGATGTGGCAACGCTTCCCTCAGGTTCTTAGCCTCGACTGCACTTACAAGACCAATCGCTACAAAATGCCGCTCTTTCAAGGCACCTGCCTTACCAATACGAAGCAAGTAGTCCCTCTCTTCTACGGCTTTATTGACAACGAGAGGGTTGACGGCTTTTCTTGGCTGATTGACTGCGTTGAAAAGGCACGACTTCAGCACGAGATCCCGCAGCCAAACGTTATTCTCACCGACTACGACGATGCGCTCAAGCTTACCCTCCGAAACAAGATGCCTACAATCACACAACAGCTCTGCATCTTCCACATTAATGCCAACGTTGTGCTGAATATTAAGCGCAAGTGGAAGAAGCCTCGGCTAGCAAATCATCACGAAGCTGCAGACGAGAGAGAGGAGGTTGATTCCGACGACTCTGGCAACGGCACTCAAAGTAGCGATATTGACCTGCCTACACAACTGCCAGACCTGATCCCTCATACACGGCAAGGCCTTTTTGACCTCTGGCAATTCATGGTCTATTCTCGGACTGAGGCTCTCTACGACGAGGCTTGGGATAAGTTGCAGTCAGAATTCGCTGATCAGTCAGCAATCATCACCTACCTCCAGCGCGAGTATCTGCCCGTACGAGACCAGTGGGCCGCGTTTCTTATCAACAAGATACGTAATTACGGGCAACGTACGACCTCTCCGACAGAATCAGCGCACCGCGAATTGAAGAGCTATTTGATCACTAGTACCAGCAGTCTGTTGCGGGTCGTCAAGACAATCAAAGGGCTGCTAGACAAGAAGAGGTCTGACGTCGAGAGCACGTTGATTCAGCAACAAGACCGGCTACGCCGTGAGTATATGGGGGCTACGTGGCTTGGTCGAGTTCCTTGCCAAGTCACGTATACCTGCGTGGATCTGTTGGCCAAACAGTACAGAATTGTGCTAGGTAATCAACAGTACGGAATAAGGTCTTTTGCGCCAGCCCCTACACCTTGCACTGGCCAATTCACAAAGCAATACGGTATCCCATGCTCTCACAAGCTCGATGAGTTGTTACTTCTCAACAACAACAAAGTCAGCAAAGACGACATTGATCCTTACTAGTTGTTTGATCAAGATATGGTACGAGAGGCAAAGCTCTACTTAAGCACGTACTAACAGTACTACTAGGCTGAAGCTGATCCCCTCCTCCGAATCGAGAATCCGGCGATGGTACAGAACTCGCGCGGCCGGCCTCGCAATACCGGGCCGTTCAATAGCAACGAGACCAGTGTCTTTTCCGCAATCGCGGCCTCGCAACAAATCGCAGCCTCGCAACAAATCGCAGCCTCGCAACAAATCGCGCCCAGCCAAGCCAACGCACCACCGCCAGACAGGGGGATCCACCATACAGCCGCCTCTGTGCGGCGCCAGCTCTCTGCCTTTGAGCTTGGCAATAGTCTGGAGGAGATGGATGCCCAAGACGCAGGGTTACTGCAAAATAGCAGAAACAAGCGCAGGGCGCCTGGCACCGCTGCTGGTAGCGTTGGGAGTCAATTGGGCGAGCAAGAGGCACAAGAAAAGGCACAAGAAGAGGCACAAGAAGAGGCGCCAAAGAGAGGGAGAGGGAGACCTCGGAAGCGTGGTCGAGTACGTAGGACTTAGTCGCAAATTTGAATTTGGTTACTCAGCTAAAAGCGGTAAAAATAACTACTCAAAGCGGTCAGGGGCAGCCCCACACCTATGTACTACTGTCCGAATAGGCACTTTTTACTGTCCCAAAAGGCGGAGTCATAAAATAAATGTCGGTACAGCAGTCGAGTCTGCAAGTGGGGCGGCGAACGGAATAGCCATTCTTCCGTCCTGACTTAGCTAAGTAAGGGCTTCGCGCCCACAACAGATTTAGAAAAGACAAGCTTCACCACCAGATCAACTGTATACCCGCCTCAAGGAAGAGGAGGACGTACAGGATCTAGAGTGCTGCCGATCCATTGCAACGTACAACCGAACCACACGTGATCACGACAGGACCCGGGATACCGACAATAAATAAATAATCGATTGACGCGCTTACAGATCTGTGTGCGCTAATTCCTAATTACATAATACGAGAGCTTGTGGGGCTCCCGGGTTCAAGGTTACCAAGGAAAAATTCTCGGAGAGAAACAAAAAAACCTATCGTGCGCCGAGTTTCTTGTGCCTGGAAGATACCCTCCGGCCGGGGTCTCCGTTGGGAAGAGTTGTAGCTGATTGGCCAGGAACGGAGTTGTTGGTGGTACGTAACGGCTGCGCGGCGACTGCGCGCTGGTGGATGTTAGTAGCCTTCCTCTGCCTCCTTTTCGAGGCGCAAGGCGAGTCTGTATTCCTGTAGTCTACCGGTGGTAAGAAACCACCGGATGACCTTGGGACATAGTTCCGGGTCGTCCAGTGCGTCGTAGAGCTCCCGCCTTCCCCTCAAGGGGGGAAGTGCGCTTCTGTCGACTAACTCACAGTCCAGGATGATGTGGGCTGCTGTTTCCTGTACTTCGCTACCCGTTCCGCAGTCGCACCAGGGTAGCACGCCTGGCACGTTTCTTCCGGCCAGATATTGGCGCAGGCCGATGTGTCCAGATCTCACCTGTACGAGGCAGGATGCCTCGTGCTTCGTGAGCTGCTTCCAGACTTTCTTTGCTTTGCCCCAGGCCAGTCCCTTTCGGCGTCCTCTTTGGCCTCCTCCCTCTCTTTGCCGCAGTGCCTCCCATTCCTTTTTGGCCTTTGCCTTGGCCGTCTCTTCCCCTGTCCACTCCTTCCACTCTTGCATGGGATCGGGCAGCTCGGCGGTTCTTGCTCTCCTGCCCATCGTGTGCTGTGCCCCTCCGACCAACTTTTTCACTCTCTCCCAAATTTCCGGCCACGCGCCCCTTTCTTCTGTAGCTTTGGATCCGAAATTAGCCGCCCTTTTTGCCAGTACCAGGTTGAGCGGCATGCAGTTTGCTTCTGCCTCCAGGACTCTGATGGGTGTGGATCGGTAGGCGCCCGTTACCACGCGCAGGCACTTGTTTTGCTCTATGGCGAGCCTGGCCACCAGTCCCTTGCCTCTTCCCTGCTTCCCCTTCAGCGCGTTCTCTTTGGTCGTGAACGTGGAAGCAGCGTACGTTAGGACGCTCTGTATCACCGATACGTAGACCTCTCGTGAACGAAGCAGTGACGGGCCCCAAGTCTTCGCCGCTATTTTGGTTAGTGCGAATCTTTGGGTCTTCAGCTTCGTTATGAGGTGGTTTCGGTGCGCGGAGAAATTGAGCTTCCTGTCCAGATGTACCCCCAGGAATCTGGTTTCGTTCACAGGCGCGATGGCCTGGCTGCCGAGGGAAATGGTGTCTGCCGTTCCTGCACGGGTTTTCGAGAAGTGAATCAGTATGCTCTTCTCTGGTTCAAAGACCATCCCTCTTTTGGTTGCCCAGCTGCTGCAGATTTCCCAGCCCTTTTGCAGCGTCTCGCAGCAGTCCGACGTTCGTTTTCCTACTGCGACGAGGTTGGTGTCGTCCGCGAATCCGACTGTTCCACTCCCCTTTAGCTCTCGGAGTTTGTCGAAGAGGGGCGTCGTGAAGAGAATGAAGAGGAGGGGTGAGAGGGGTGAACCCTGTGGTACGCCGGCCGGGGCTGCCATGGGGCCAGACTCCCAGTCGTCGAACGCCAGCGTTGCCTCCCTTCCCTCCAGGAACGATGCCACCCACCTGACCATCCATCGTGGCCATCCTTGATCTTCGAGTGTGCTGATCAGCCACCCATGGTGGACGCGGTCGAACGCACCTTTCAGATCGAGTTGTAGCATTGAGCAATTCAGGCGTTTGGCCCATGCCGCTCTGACAGTTTCTGTCACAAATCGTGCTGCCAGCTCGGTTGACCGTCCTGTTCTGTTGCCCATCTGTTCCGGAGGGAGGACACCCTGTTCCTCGGCCATTTCGGTCATCTTTGCGGCCATGATTGTCTCGATAACCTTGCCTGTGCAACTAAGCAGGGATATTGGCCTCCAGCCACCAGGCTTCTTGAGCTGGGTTGGCGTCTTTCCCGGCTTTCTCAGCACCACCACTCGGGCCCCCTTGTATGTCTTCGGGTAGTGCCCGAGGGCCAAACTTGCAGTGGCTATTCTCCGGATGGCCTCCGCCAGGGGTTTTCCGCACGCTTGCAGAAATCCACTTGGGATGCCATCTTTTCCAGGCGCCTTCCATGGCCGTGGTTTCCTTATGGCCCGCTCAACTTCTTCCAGCGTGATTGATGGTGCCTCTGCCCTGAGCCACCCTTGCTTGGAGGCGGGGCGCGGTGACTCGCCTGGTTCCGTGTTCGGGAAGAACCGCTCTGCCAGGGCGGCCGCTTTCTCCTCTTTGGTCCGGGCTGTCGAACCGTCGCTCTCGCGGGTCAGCTCCGGGATCTGTGGCCTCTCGGTCGGGACGTGGCTGCTTTTCCTTCCCCAGGATGCTAACTTCCAGAGAATTTTCCCATCCTGTGTGCTGCTTGCCACGGTTTCCCTCCAGAGTCTGGTGCCTTCCGCCCTCAGCGTTGCCTTCTGCTGCTGTTGGGCGCGTCGGAGTTCCTCGGCCGTGTCCTCGGTTTCGTGCCGTCTGTGGGTCCTTTCGGCTGCGCGCAGTTCTCTTGTGGAATGGACTGTCTTGTAGGTCCAGAAGGGTCCATGTCGCCGTCCATTTCCTGGCTTGGATGTGGGAACCGTGGCCTCTTGGATCGCCGCGAGCTGTTTCGCGAGTTGTTCGGCCGCTTCGTCCAGTGCTTCTGGCGTTGTCGCCCATCCCACTTCGATTGCCGCCGCCCGTCTGCTCACTTCCTCAGGGTCCATAAGCTGCCAGCTCGGCCTCGGCTTCTTCTCTTCGGTCGGCGCACCCTCCAGCCACACCGTTATTGCCTGGGGCCTGTGGTCGGAGGACAATTATTAACTATTGCTTTTGCGTCAGTTGGGGTCCGTGCTTTCCCACGTGACCCATACCCGCTGGGGGGTCTCAGACGTGCCAAGCGCCATGCGGCAGATCTGGCGCCCTTGGGCGCCTTGATGCCCAGGCTGGCAGTTTCTATGTACATGAAGAGGAGAGAGGGGAAGCGAGAGGAGAAAAAGGAGCAGGAAAGAGCAGTTTTACGGTTTCCGCGTCTTGTCTGACGCTTCCACCTGCCCTGTGAGAGGGCGGTTACAGTCCCGGGTACCGGTTATGGGGGCAGATGTCCTGGAAGAAGCGTGACTCCTGGACGAAGTCTCCAAACAGTTTGCTGCCCTTTTCCGTACCTAGGACGTCCTGGATGGTGAGCCTCGGAAATCCGGACTGCAGGACCTTGGTTTTGCGTCTGGCAACTGTGCAGTAGAAGAAGTGGATTGGGGACTTGTCCCTTTTGCACTTGCACTGTAGTTCCGCATCCTCGTGCTTGAACCGTTCGTGATAGGCCTTGAAGTCCCCGTGGCCCGTGCGGGCAGCGAGGAGCCAGCCAAGAGTTTTCCTAGAGAACCCTAGTTCTGGGGGGACTTTTTTGGCCAGGGGGATGGCCAGGTCAGCATAGCTGGTAGGGGCATGAGAGGCCCACCAAGCGTTAAATGCCTGTTGTCTCCAGGGTTTGACCGCGTTCTTGACGTGCGCCAGAGAGGCGGCCGGTCTTGTCGGGGCAAGGGGGAGGGTGGCCCCTTCTTTGGCTAGGCGGTCGGCCTCCTCGTTTCCTGCGATCTTGGAATGCCTAGGAATCCACATGACGTGTACCTTGCCTGGGGCCGACCGTAGGAGGCGATGGGGACGGGAGGGCCATGTCCCCGCGAGGTGCCTGAACTCTAGTATGTCGGCCTGGCTAGTTTCCGTCGGTGTCAGGTCGAGGAGGCGGCGAGTCGCCTCTTGGTTGTCTAAGAGGATGTAGACATCTTTGGCCAGGTGGGAGCCAACTGAGTTGACTGCTGCCCGGAGACCCTCCAGGGCGCCGATGATCTCCGCGTCGTAGACCTCGTATTGGGATCCCAAACCGCCCTTACCTTGGCACACCGTCAGTCCCGCCCGGTATCCAACATATCCGAATCCCGTCCTTCCATCTTCGAGCTTGGATCCGTCAGAGTAGACGACCAGGTCCATTCGGGGGATGTCTCGAATGGCTCTGATCGCCTCGGTTACTGCGGCGGGGTCTTTGCTCTTGGGCACCCATGTATCGTACGTGGGGGGAGATAGTAAGGGGGGGGGGAGTTCAGGAGCCAGTGCTGCGGTCCTGCCCAGTCTTGTTCGTTGGGAGTCCCTGCATCGGTCGGCACGGATCCGTAGGGGGTGGTATTCGTCAAGCGACAGAATGCGGGCGGCGTGCCTTCTTCGTAGGGACTCGAGCAGGATCTCCGCAGGCGGGATGTGGGCCTCCCGGTGGAGGGCTGCAGTCGGGGTGGTGGACCATGCGGGGAGGACAGCTAGCATGGCCTTCCGAATGGTTTTGTCGATCTGTCGAGCCAAGCCAATGAATCTCGTACTCACTTCCGCGGGGCCCCTTCGGTATGACTTGCCGGGGTAATAAGCCTCGGCGCCGAAAAGGGCAACCGGGAGCACGCAAGCTAGGATGGCTTGTCTGCTCGCGCGGACTGGAAGGCCTCGGTGGGTGTTGCTGAGGTGCCTGAGGTGGGAGGCCACCCTGGCCGCCTTGGCTGTCCAGTGTTGTACGTGCTTCTTGCTCGAGAGAGTTTGGTCTAGCCACACCCCGAGGAGTTTGACGGCGGGTTGGGGGAGCAGGGAATCTGTGGGGCCGACCTGTATAGGGGGCTGAGGGGGGTTCCTAGCCCGCGACAGGTGAAGGAGTTCCATCTTGTCCCTAGAGAAGGAGACCCCGTTAGCCGCGCCCCATGCCAGGACCTTTGTCAAGGAGGACTGCGCCAGGCTAGCCGTGTCTTCGAGTGTCCTGCCCGTGTGTAGTAGGGAGATGTCGTCTGCGTAGCCAAACGGCTGAATATCCGGAGATGCGAGTTCATCTACTAACGGGGCAAGAAACAGCATGAACAGGATCGGGGAGACCGGGGAGCCTTGCGGCAGTCCGCTTTCTAGGGGGGACGTCGGGGAGGTGTAGTTGTTGACCCGGACGCAGCAGCTCCTGTTGTTCGTGAAGGAGGTCACCCAGCGGAGGACGCCCGGGGGCCAGCCTTGCGATGCCAGTCGAGAGTGTAGGCCTCGTGGAGAGACCGCATCGAATGCTCCTTCAACATCCACGGCTAGGAGCGTCGCCACGCGATTGTGGGCCCAGCATTCCTCAATGTCATGGATGATGCATGTCATGAGATCGGTGGAGGATCTCTTTGGGAGTGCCCCGAATTGTTGGCTGTGCAAAATACGGCAGGCGATGGCGGTGTGTGCTAGGCGGCGCGCAATGATCCTTTCTAGGCCTTTGCCTAGGCACGGGAGCAAGGAGATGGGCCGGTATGCGCTGGGGGTGGTGAGGTCCCTCTTGTTGGGTTTGGGAATCATGATGACCTCTGCCACTTTGAAGGCTGTCGGATGGTAGCCAGTCGTTAGACAGGCCTGGAACAGGTCCGTGGTGTAACTTCCGATTTGCGGCCACAGCGCGCGAAGGATTTTTACCGATATCTCGTCTGTCCCCGGGGTGGTGCTCTTGACGCCGATCGTGCAGGCGGTGATTTCCTCAAGGGAGAGGGGGCCCCAGTCCGGGAGTGTCTGCGCGTAAGGGCTCAGTTCTGGGGGGGCCGGAGCGGCATTCCGCTGAGGGTGGATGAGTCTTGCATCGTGAAGGAGGGTAGCTTTCTCAGCATCCGTAGACGCCGTGCGGTCGCCCCATTGAATAGCAGGGGTTTTGATATTGCTTTCCTTCGCGTGCCATTTGGTGACTCGGAACAGGTCCTGGGAATTGGAGGCCTCTGAGACGGTGTTGGCCCAGAACTTTTTCTTGGCAGAGCGGACCGCTGCCCGGAAGATGTTGCGCTCGGCCTCTGCTTGTCCTTGCTGCCTGGCCCGGCGATAGTTCTGCGCAGCCTGGGCACAGGCTTCGTTCCACCACAGTGAGTTGTGGTGCGGGCAGGGGCGGCTGCGGTCCAGGGAGTTAGCCATGGCCACCTGGATGGCCTTGACGAGGATGCACGCGCAGTGTTCGATGGTGTCTGGGTCGGCATCCACCGCAGGGAGCGAGTCGTGGGGGAAGGCAGCTAAGAGGGATGGGATCTTTTCAGAGTCCAACCTGTAGCGGCGGGCGGGTGGGGGAGGGGTGCGAGAGAGTGGGAAGAGGGTGCTGACGGTCTCATGGTCCGCCGTGGTGTGCAGGTACGTTTCCACGGTGGATGTGGCCTCCGGTATGTTCGTGAAGACCAGGTCCAGAACATGTCCCCGGGCGTGGGTCGGGTGGCCTGGATTCAGATTGTATCCGAGTCTGTGGTTGTCGAGAAAATGAAGGAAGTCAGCAGAGCCACTTGTCGGGATGACCCCAGGCTCCCATAAGGGGTGATGCAGGTTGAAATCACCCGCAACGATTGCCGGGCCTTGTGGGAGGGGAGGGGGAGACCACCCGGCTGCCGAGGAGGAGGGTTCTCGATACACGTTCATAACGTGGACCGATGCAGTGGGGTTGGCGAGGCGGAGGAGGAGAGAGTCTCTCGAGGGGGGGGTCGGGATCTGTGAGGCTTGAAACCTCTCTTTCTTGACGTAGGAGAGGACCCGGGGTCGGTACAACTCCCAGTCGGTCACCGGAGCGAACAGAGCGAAGCCCGGGTGGGTCTTCGTCGTCTTCTTGCCGTCTTGGAATCTCGTCCAGGGTTCTTGAATAAGCACGACGTCATAGTTGTTGTCAAAGGCAAGACGAAGTGCGATGTCGTGCGCAGGGCCTCCTCTCCCGACATTGGCTTGGAAGATGGAGGCCTGGCAGTTTCCCTGGGTGGAACGGCTGTTGTGAAAACGTCTCCTACTCGGCATGAGGCCGGGGGGGGGAGACGGCTATGTGTCCCGAACCGGTGGTTGCGGGTTCCTGTAGGGGAGGGGCGGGGGCCGAAGGGGCGGGCGTTCGGCGCAAGGCATCATGCCGGACCCGGATTTCGGTCAGAGCTGATTTGCTCTTTCGCTGAACCTTGTTGCCCTCGATGTTTGGGCGAGCTGGGCAGTTCGAGTCTGTGGCCGGGTGGGGGCCATGGCAGTTGCGGCAGAGGGGGGTCCTGACGCAGTCTCCGTGTGCCCGAGCCAGGCAGTTGGAGCACTTCTTTGTCCTCCGGCAGAGCGGGGGGCAGCCGAAGTCCAGGCAATTGAGGCATTGTCGTACTTTCTTCCGGGGTTCGAGCCTGTATGACACGTTGCTCGTGCAGAAGAGCCGGAACGGTTTCGCTGGCTGCGAAAGCACCACAATCAGGTCGCCCAAGGGGGACTTGTCTCCCTGCGACTTCGCCCATTTGATCATCACAGGTGTGCAGCCAGTTTGTCTGCGCACCTCCTCCGCTACCAGCGGGTTGTCAACTTTCAGGCGCGGGCCGGAAAGTGTTGGGAGGTGCCGGGGGACGTCCTTGACCATGTGAGAGATCCAAGGGGTCCAGGTGTCGACCTTCGCACCAAGCCCTGCTTCTAGCTCCCACTTGCGCCGGGACAGGGTCAGGGCCGCGGTGCGGCCATCCGGGACGATTGCGAACCCAGACTGGGTCCGCGTGACCGCCCGCACTGCTTCCGCGCTGGAGCCCAGAATCTCGTCCAGTCGGCGCCTCACTGCAAATGGGTGCTGGGCAGCGAGAGGGTGGTCCTTAGGGGTACGGACGAAGAGGCGGTTGTCGGCCCTGGTCGGTTGGCTGGGCTGGGCGTGTCGGGGAGGTGCTGGTGCTGGCGCCCGCGCTCCTCTGTGTGCTGCCGCGGCGTAGGACGTCGAGGCAGGGCCCGCTCGAGGGCGCGGGGGAGGCGGTGCCGTCGCTTTCGTTGTTGTGAACATCCTTGTGGCCGGTCTGCAAAGGCAGAAACCACGAATCACGCGTGCGACAAGTCACGTGACGATAAGGATCGCAAAAAAAAGATAACGTTAGGCTGCGATCCAGGATCGCAACTTCCATGCACAGATAACTGCGATCCAGGATCGCAGAATTCCTGCAGAGATAAGTGCGATCTAGGAAAAGACGGAGAACGGGAAAGATGTATATAACCCACGCTCCCTACCCAGATAGTTTCCTTACTACAGCTCTTCAGCAATTAATCTAAGTATCACTCTCACACAGTGGTAGCCTCACAGCTTATGATTCACACTCTGAAGAACTACGACAACGCCCACGACTTAGCACTCACCGACAGTACTGTGTTTACGCCTTGACCGCCCTGGTTAACAAAAACTCGTGAAGAAGCACTGAAGTTCAGGGAACTAAGTGCCGGTTCATAACACCGTGGAGTAAAACAGGTCTCGTCGGATATTTTCGGTCATTTTCGGTATCGTATAATAGCACTGTAATAGCACTGTAATAACCGAAAAAGACCGGCTTGCGTCTGCACAGTCTTTTAACGTGTAGGTATAGAGGGCTCAATCTACAAAAATACTCTGGTAGAACACAGTCGGTAATCTTTCCAAGCTACATCCTTTGCAGCCCCAGACCAGATCATTATTCGCCTGCTTGTTTCTCAAACATGGAGAGCCTCGTCCGCACACAGACAGCTATTGTGGGTAATAGCAAGGGTCTATTAGAATTGTCCCACGGAGCCCCCGTACCCGACATCAATGGGGATCTTGTTCTCGTCCGGACCGAGGCCATCTCGGTCAACCCGGTCGATGCCAAGATGATGGGTCCCTTCGTGACAGAGGGTGCCATCTCGGGTTGCGACTTCGCCGGCGTGGTCGAAGCACTCGGGCCCGACGCTGCGCAGCACGGCGTCCGGTTGGGTGATCGCGTGTGTGCGACTATTATGGGCCAAGATCCGTTACAGCCGTCCCATGGGGCCTTTGCCGAACACGTCGCAGCACGAGCGCCAGTCGTAGTAAAGCTACCCGACACGGTGGACTTTGCGAGCGGCGCAGCGCTGGGCACGAGCTTCATGACGGCTGGCATGGCCCTGTTTAAAAGCCTCGACCTCCCAGGCAAACCCCTTACGCCTTTCGCCCAGACCGAGCCACTGCCCGTACTAGTCTACGGCGGTGCTACAGCTACAGGCACTGCGGCCATTCAGCTTCTGCGCCTAGCCGGATTCGCTCCCGTCGTCACCTGCTCGCCACACAGCTTCGCGCTTGTTCGGAGCTACGGTGCTGATGCCGTCTTTGACTACCACGCGGCCACTTGCGGCGCTGAGATCCGGTCTCACACCCACAATCGACTGCGCTACGTGCTTGACTGTATCACGACTACGGCCAGCATGCGGATATGCTATGATGCAATAGGTAGGGCGGGTGGCCGCTACACGGCGCTGGATCCATTCCCCGCCGCGGTGGCTGCAACGCGCAAGATTGTCAAGGCCGACTGGGTACTGGGGCCAACAATGCTAGGAAAGGAAATTGTATGGCCCGCCCCTTATGGGCCTCGCCAGGCTGATCCGGAGATGTTTTTGTTTGGCACGCGCTGGGCACAGACGGTGCAGGAGCTGCTGCGTCAAGGCCTTATTCGTGCTCATCCCCAGTTGGTGCAGCCGGGTGGCCTGAAGGGAGCTCTGGAGGGCATGGAGGCCATTCGGGCCAAGAAGATATCGGGCAAGAAGTTGGTGTTTCCAATACGATCGTAGATAGCTGTAGCTACCACAGGCGCATTTCCGTTTATTAAGCACTGAGTTCATTTCGCTTAAAGTCGGATTGTTAGATGTGTAGGCCGGTAGCTAGAGTGAGACAACCCTACTAAAACGGTCGGTCGACTCGATATAACCATCTAGCTACTCATGTTACTACGCCGACTCTCTCTTCCCTTCCTGATTATTCACTCTATTCTATATATCTTTACTTACCTCCACTACCGCCAGCAACGCCGCTTGACCGCATCTTTATAAGCCAGGAGATCTCATTAGACGAGGTCTCGGCAGCAGTCTACCGCACATCCCCGAGAAAGGCCCCCGGACCAGACCAAATACCAAACGCACTCCTCCGCGCCTGCGGAGAATCGCTCTTCCCGTGGCTACGAAACATCGCCGCTGCTAGCCTCCGCCTCGGCCACTGGCCGTCACACTTTAAGGCCTCTCGCACCATCATTATCCCCAAACCCGGCAAGACCGCACGGGAGAGACAGGAAGCAAAAGGATGGCGCCCGATCGCGCTCCTCAGCACCGTTGGCAAAGTTATCGAGGCCATTGTAGCCCGCCGGCTCGCTGACACAGCGGAGGAGAACAACCTCCTCCCGGAGGGCCAGATGGGCAACCGGCGCTACCGGTCAACGGAGCTCGCAGCCCGCCTCCTCACCGACGCCATACGGTACGCGTGGAGCAACGGCGCTACGGCATCCCTCCTCCAGCTCGACATCCAAGGCGCATTCGACAACGTCCACCACGGGTGGCTCATCCATACGCTACACAGTCTCCACCTGCCAGTCTGGATTATCAACTGGGTCACTAGCTATTTGACAGGCCGGACGACGGAGCTCGCCTTCGACGGAAAGACGACGCCGGCTCGCCCAGTTACCGCCGGCGTCCCGCAAGGGTCCCCGCTATCACCGATCTTGTTCATTCTCTTCACCTCACCGCTCTACGAAGCCCTCCGCCGCCACCACGGGATTATTACCCTTGGGTTTGCAGACGACACCAACCTCCTCGCAAGCGGCCGCACAACAAGCGTCTGCTGCTACCACCTACAAGGGGCGTGGACCACTGTCACAGCGTGGGCGCGACCAAGAGGCGTCATATTCGAGCCGGCGAAGAGCGAGCTCCTCCACTTCTCCCGCACCCACACGGCCCCGACGACGACGCTTACACTCGACCGGGCTACCGTCCTTGTTCCTCGCCAGTCGGCCCGCTTCCTCGGCATCTGGCTTGATAGAAAGCTTCTCTTCTCGGAGCATCTCCGACAAATAAAACGCCGCCTTACTACGCAAAGCTACGCCCTCACCAGACTCACCGGAAAGACGTGGGGCTGCACGCTCCCGTGGGCCCGCACGATCTACGTGGCAGTGCTCCGGAGTACAGCAGCGTACGGCGTGAGCGTCTTCCTCCCAGATACCGGGAACCGCCGGCCGACGACCTCTCTCGACACGATCTTCCACGGCTACCTCCGCACGGTCCTTGGAGCCTATCGATCCACGCCTATCCACCTCCTCCACTCCGAGGCCGGCATACCGCCATTAAACCTCTACTTAGCATACCGCCGCGCCGTCTTCCTATCACGGCCAGACTACCAGGCGAAAGCCCAAGCCATCCGGGATGCGATCCACCGCCCCCGACCGTTCACTAACTACTACGCGCCCGCCCCACCCCCACCGCCTCCCCCTCCCCTTATAGAAGCGGACTGGACTACCGTCACCGACCGCTGGAAGGCCCGTTGGCAACAACACGCCAGCGCCGGCCACTCCGCAGGATCCCTCGCGGCACGGACGCCGTGCTGGACGGCTCGGGCCGTCCGGCGCCGCCACCTCCACCTCACAAAGGCCGAAAGCAGCCTCCTCACGCAGATCCGTACTGGGCATATCGGCCTGAACGCCTACCTCTTCCGGAGGGGAGCTGTCAGTTCACCAACGTGCCGGTGCGGCGCTGAGGAGGAGACTCCGGCCCACGTCCTTCTATCATGCACAGCGACACCCCCAAAACCACCGGACTGGCCACGAACACTAACGGACCTGGACCGCCGCCTGCACACAGGCCTCACGGCCCGCCCACTCCTCCGCTGGCTTATCCAGAGCGGGAGGCTCCCGGAGTACAGCCTAGCCAGAGAACTGGAGAGGTCACCGACGCCGACGTGAAGCAACGCCTACATCTGCACTACCCTTTCTTATCTGTCTATTTGTTTATTTGTTTATTTGTTTATGGTAGCCACTCGTGGCCTACTACACGCACCTGTATCTAGAACACACACTCACTTAGATCTGTGACAGTTTTTTCCCCATGAGGGTTCTGTCTAGCCAGTCGCCAATAGCCAGGATTGGCTGAGAAAGGCGGATAATAATAATAATAATAATAATAATAATATATCTTTACTTGGTAATTTGCATGCGCTTCGTATAGGTCTTCAGGTCGCTCGAAGACCTGACAGATCTAGACTAACAGTATCTCAAGGATCGTTAAGCGATGTTTTTATTGTTAGTAAATGCAATCGAAAGTACAGATCAGAAGCACTACCATTCTAGAGCCAAACACCCTAGCAGCATCTTCAGCCCGGCAACTGGAGCTGGCCCCCAGCACCCAGGCCATGGTAGCGAGTTCCGTCCTCCGTGCCGCCGACAATGGCCTCGACGAAGCCAGATTTGCCCGTCCCCTGATCGCTCGTGTAATCGCTCCACCACGCGCGCTTGTGGTGAGCCTCAAAACTCCACGTCTTCTTCACAAGAGGTGACTTTGAGCTCTTGCAAAATGTGATCTTGTAGCCGGTGCTCTTATCCCGGAAGGCGCCGGCCAGTCCGCCTGCCTCTTGCACCTTTTCTACTACCACGACTTCCTCTTCTTTTCCTATCAGATGGCCACTGGCTGCCGGGTTGACCGCAATGACTAGCTTCGCATCATGGTACAGCCGGGCTACCGTTTGTGCCGTGCGGTCCGGTGCCGGTGAGATGATGCGGATTAGCTGCAAGTCGTACGGCCCGACGTGGCTGCAGACGTAGTAGGCCTCCGTCAAGAACCGCGGCCACGCCAGGGCTGACCAGCCTCGGACAAAAGCCCCGCGTGTGCCATCATCAATGCTTCCACGCAGCTGCCGGCTGTGGACCGTGTTGTCCTCCTCGTCCGTTGTGGATAGCGTGAGGTCAAAGGCGGCTGTCGCTGGACCCATTGGAAATATGTAGTAGACCTCGGGGCGTAGGAGTGCTGCGTCCTCGGTCTGCGGGAGGCCAGACGTGCGACTGGCCGTACTTCCCAGGGCATGAAGCTCTATGCTGCCTACCGCGCGGTCTGGAACTGAAAACTGCACTGTGGCTGTAGAGAGTGCCGCCGTGATAGTAAAGCTGGCGGTGGCACCAGTCGTGCTGGATTTCCAGACGCCGTGAACACGCCCGCTCTTATCATCCCCGTCGCTGTCGGCAGTCACAGTTGACCGATCAAAGTAGAGCTCGCTACCCCATTTTGTCCCGTCAGGCCAGTTGGCGTTGAGGTCCACGTGAAATCCACCCTGCTTCAGCCCGCGCGCGTCACGGTAGAAGGAGACGGTCACGGCAGTCTCGGAATCGGCAGCGACGCCATCGAATTCCCAGAGCTCCCAAGCGTCCTCGTTGATTCGGTTGGTCATTTTGGGAAAGAGGTTGGCGGAGCCGGGGATGAATGGTGTCACCGGCACGGGGCCGTTGACCACCGAGTCACCAGCGGCGTCAAGAAAGGAGACATGCGATTCTGCCATTGAGACTGAAGAGACAGGACGGGTATGCAATAACACGATGACAAGAACTGGTACGAAGTTAGGCAGGGCGGCGTGACGACCTATAAGCAATACGGTCTCTTTTCGAAGACTTGTCATGGAGAGTTGTATTCTGTGTTTCCGTGCATTCGGCGTTTTTCGGCCACCCACTACCGCCACCACACAACTAGCTAACTCCACACTCGATGGCCTTACCCCCCTATGCAGTTCTGTCCCTGTCGTTATACTACCGGTCATTTTCGTCGGCGACAGTTACGGCTAACAAACTCACCCGACCTTCTCACTCGGGTTGTTTTACTTATGCTCTGCACTATCCATTCAGAGTGACAGACTGGATTATGCATCTTAATTTAATTATATACAAGACAGAGAGAGCTAGCAACGAGGATCGACACTTAAACATCAACGGGGAACCGTGTCCGCAGGTACTCGCCGTATTTGTAGAATAGAAAAGGCACAGGCACAAACGCTAGGCCGATGAAAGCCAAAAGACTGTTTCCCCAGCCCAGGTCCAATCTCGCGTACAGCGGCGTACCCGCTAGAGGCAGCAAGGCGCCAAAGAGATTCCGTAGAACTGTGTTCGCCGCCAGGCCGGAAGCGGCCGCCTCGGCCCCAAAAGCATCGACAATGTACAATTGCGACGGCATCAATATAAGAAACGCCGAGAAGCCAATGAGAAAGGTACCCAGGATCGGCACAATCCAATGCGTAACTTCGTAAGCACTCCATCCGTACCAGAAGAAGCCAATAGGGAGAAAGGCAGACGTCCACATCATGAGAATCAGACGGAGCTCCGGCCTCGCCACAGTCCCGCCACGCGGCTGCTTGAGGAGCTTGTCGCTCAGGACACCAAAGAGAACAACACCAGCGATCATGCCGAGTCCTAGGCCGAGATAGACGAGTCCGGAGATTCCGATGCTGAATCCGTACGTTGTCTCGAACACGGCAGGGAAGGTGGTGAAGAGGAGATAGATGAGACCAAACATGAAGGCGCTGTAGATGGAAAGAAGCAGGATGATGGGCGAGAAAAGGAGCATTTTCGTAGGCCGCTCAACGGCACGCAACAGGCGCTGTCGTGGGGTGAGGTCTTGGTCATGTGTCCGCGCCTGCAGCTCGCTGTTGCCGGTGGTCTTGCGCAGCCGGGCTGCCTTGTGCTCTAAACAGATAGGTTCAAATGTTTCGCGCATAAAAAAGAGAGCTACTAGGGAGACGACGCTTGTCTAATTGCAAAATTAGCTTAACCTAAGAAGGGGAAAGCACGTTGGACTAGGGGCCTTACCAGGATCAGAATCAGCCAAAAGGTCCAGCGCCAGCCAATACTTTGCGTAACAAATCCGCCAATAACGGGACCGATGCACTAGCTCACGGTTAGACAAGCTAATAAGTAGTAGCATCCCACGCAGAACTACACATACCGGGCCTAACAAAGGACCAAGGCCGAACAGCGCCATAGCCTTGCCACGTTCCGCAGGAACATGGATGTCTGCAATTGTGCCGCCTCCAATAGCCATAGGGGAGGACGCGGCACACCCACACAAAAAGCGAAAAACAAGGAACGAGGCCGTGTTAGTGCTCAGCGCGCAGCCAACAGTAAAGCCAATGTATACGACGTTGCAGATGTGGTACACAATTAGCCGGCCGTATATTTCAGACAGTGAGGCGATAACAAAGGGCCCGATGGCAAAGCCGAGAATATAGATGCTGACGGTGAAGGACGCAAGGATGGTGCTGGTGATACCGAACTCGAGACAGAGGGCTTCTGCGCCAGGCGCGAACATGACGCCGGCCAGGTTTCTATTGGTATTGTTAGTAGGAGACTTGGTGGAAGATAGAGCCGGTTGTACGCACGAGTAAAAGGTAAACGCGCTGACGAGAATGACATGTAGCAACTTCTTTCCCGGTTTCCAGTTTAGAGGCTTGTCAGGGTCGTCCGGCCCGTCCCAATCGACGACATTGTCCTTTAGCGGTGCTGCATTGTCGCCGGCCCCTTCTTGCTTATTGTGTAGCCCATTCTCTGCAGAGTTCAGAGACAGTTGGTCGGTCATGACAGCGTCTTAATAACGAGTTTGACGAGTTCTGCTGTAAAGTTGAAATATCGAAATGATTGCTTTTGTTAGCAGTGGCATGAATAGAACGTGAATCGAGACCACTGCAAAAACACGATATATATCTGCAACTCATTACTTTCTCGGGGGTGGACATCGGCTAGCCGAGCCCCTAAACTGCCTGTAATGAGGGTCTCGGCCATAAGCGGCCGGGGCCCGCTAATAGGATAGGACGTCCGCGGACGTCCGAGTCACGTGCCATTTCAGATGCGGGTATATTTCGGAGCTGACCGCTTAGATCCGTTTGACGAAGACAACACTACAACCAGCTGCCATGTCCAGCCCCGACGTCGTCCGAAGCACGCCAGCACTTGAGCGGTCGGTGACCGAATCAGTGTCCGTAGAGGAGTTGATGCGTCCGGCGGCCAGGCGCCGAGAAAAGGCCCAGCTCAGTTGCAATGCCTGTCGGCGGCGCAAGTAAGCAGCCCGAAAGCCGCGAATGACATTTGCTGACGTGGGCTACTCTGCAGAGTGCGGTGCGATCGTCTACACCCCTGCAGCAACTGTATGAGCCGTGGACAGGCCTCCTCGTGTGTCTATGCCCACGCAGTCGCCGTTTCCAGACAGATGCGACACGGGTCTCAAGTGCAGGAGCGCATCGACCAGCTGGAAAGCCTGGTTCGGAATCTCATGCAGCAGTCACAGCAATGTGTCACGAGCCTCGGAGAAAATGAAGAGCGCGAGGCGCCAGCAGAGGGGTCGGCTCATCGGCCATCGGAGCTGCCGTCCGCGGCAGGCGCCCACATATCAGGCGACGCATCCCCATCGCCATCGGTGTTTGGCAGCCTCAAGATCGAGGAAGCGGGTGCCAGCTACGTCAGCAGCGCGCACTGGGCAGCGGCCCTCGACAGCATTGCCGAGCTGCGCGATCACTTCCAGCAAAAGGATGAGACGTACGTGCTCACGTCAGAGACGGTGCAACTGCCGGCAAGCTTTCCGAGGCCGCAGCTGCTGTATGGCGGCTGCTCCGTGTACGTGACGCCGGCGGCCATTTTCGATGCGCTCCCGTCGCGTCTAATTGTCGACCGGCTGGTATCGCGCTACTTTAGCGACCTGGACATGGCCTCGGGCATCCCGCACAGCGGCAAGTTTTTGCGAGAGGTATGTCACGCACGGTCTACCGTTCCTCTAGACACTAACGACTAAACATAGTATGAAGCCTTTTGGAAGGCTCCGCAGGCTGCGCCGATCGTGTGGGTCGGCCTCTTGTTCAGCATAATGTGCCTTTCAGCACAGTTCCAGCAGGCGTTCCTAGGACCGGACAACACGCTGATTCCAGGGCGATCGCCACAGCCGCTAGCCGAAAGCCAGCGGACGATCGAGCTATACCGCGAGAAGACAATCCAGTGCCTAGTGCTAGGGCACTACACGCAGGGGGGACCGTTTGTGCTAGAGACGCTAAGTCTATACCTGATCGGCGAGGTGTTTCTCGCAAAGGAGATTGAGGTAGGCATCTGGGTGCTCGTAGGCAACATTGTGCAGCTTGCTATTTACTCGGGCTACCACCGGGATGCAGAGCACTTTGCCAACGTGACGCCGTTTGCGCGAGAGATGCGGCGGCGGGTGTGGGCACTGATCGTGCAGACCGACTTTGGCGTCTCGTCGCAGCTGGGGCTGCCGCGGCTGGTCAAGGCGAGCCAGTCAGACACGGCCGAGCCACGTAACCTGGCCGACAGCGACTTTGACGAGTTCAGCGCCGCGCTGCCGCCGCCGCGGCCCGAAAACGACATCACACCTATACTCTACACACTGGCCAAGTTGCGGCTGCTGTCGGTCGCCGGTCGCATTGCCGATGCCGTCAGCGAGGTCCGACCGTGCTCGTGGGACCAGGCGGCGACGCTGGACCGTCAACTCGATGCCGCCCGTGCCGCCCTGCCGTCTAGCATGCAGTGGCAGGGCCTGGTTGCCTGTATGACAGCGTCGCCACAGAACATCATCCAGCGCATCTGGCTTCAGCTCAGCTTCCTGCGCCAGAAGATTGTCCTGTACAAGCGCTTCCTAGTCGCATCACGCCTCGAGCCACAGTACGGTCCCGCGCGGTCCAAGTGCGCGGCTGCGGCCATGGAGGTGCTCGAGCTACAGCGGCTCATTGACGACGAGACGCAGGTGGACGGCCGGCTGTACCAGAGCCGCTGGCGCGTGTCGTTTGCCTTTATGCACGACTTTTTGCTGGCAGCTAGCACATTGTGCTTCTGTCTCCAAGTGCACAACGAGATGGCCGGTGGTGCCGGGGGTGTCGATGCCGGTGATGAATCGGACAGGATGAGGATGTTGATGCGGGCGTCCCGGTCAATCTGGCTCCGGGACGGTTCCTCTTCCAAAGAGGCCCAAAGAGCGGTGGCGGTGCTGTCCTATGTTTTGCAGGAGCCCGGGCCAGAGTATGAGTCGGCTCCCTCTGCAGACGGACCCTCTGTCCTCAGTGAGTGCACTTATTGTCTGCACACGTCGGCTTGCTAACAGGTGTAAGATTTTCCCGACCTCATGTCAGACTACGATTTCCAGGGCCTGGGCGGGCTGGAGTCGGCAAATGCTGAGCAGACTTGGCAGTTTTTCGGGCAGACCATGGATGCTAGCGGGGAAGCGTGGTCTGTGGCACAGCCGACAAGCATGGACCGGTCACTCTGAGCAGCGTGAGACTGGCGGTTCGGCTATTTTCGGTCGCGGTGATTTTCGGCAGCAAGGTAACTCCTCTACAGCTTACTATCAGATTATCAAAGACTGCTGCACAAATATGCTAGGCCTTGTCAGTCCATCTGACTTGATTGTGTTCCAACTGGACTTTCTCCTCTTGTACCTTTTCATTTAGTATCACAACAGACAACACACCCCGCTATCATGACAGTTCCCGAGCCGATTGCCATTGTCGGGAGCGCCTGTCGCTTCCCGGGTGGCTCTGATACGCCGTCCAAGCTCTGGGAGCTGCTCCGCGACCCGCGTGAGCTCCAGCGCAAGCCCGACCCCGAGCGCCGCTACGATGCCGCGGCCTTTTACCACGCCGACCCGGAGCACCACGGGACCACCAATATGGAGACGGCCTATTTTCTCGACCAGGACCCGGCCCTGTTCGACAACGGCTTCTTCAACATCCAGCCGGCCGAGTGCGAGTCGATCGACCCCCAACAGCGCCTGCTGATGGAGACGGTCTACGACGCCATCACGGCTGCTGGCCAGACGATCGAAGGCCTGCGCGGCTCGTCTACGGCTGTCCTGGTCGGCCTCATGAACGATGACTGGGGCGGCATGTTGTCCAAGGACCTCGACACGCTGCCTCAGTACGGCGCCACCGGCATGGGCCGCAGCATCTTGTCGAACCGTATCTCGTACTTTTTCGACTGGCACGGCCCCTCTGTAACTCTCGACACTGCCTGTTCCTCCAGCCTGGTCGCCGTCCACCTCGCCGTGCAGTCGCTCCTGAGCGGAGAGTCCCGCGTGGCCCTTGCTGGCGGATCGAACCTGATACTCGCACCTGGTATGTTTGCTCTCTTTTTTTGACACGTTTTTCTGATTGCCATAGGTACGTCCATTGTCGAGAGCAACCTGCACATGCTCTCGCCCACGGGCACGAGCAAGATGTGGGACAAAGACGTCGATGGCTACGCCCGCGGCGAAGGCATCTCTGCTGTCGTCCTCAAGACCCTCAGCGCCGCCATCGCCGACGGTGACCACATCGAGTGCCTTATCCGCGCCACGGGGGTCAACCAGGATGGCAAGACATCCGGCCTGACCATGCCCAGCGCTGCCGCTCAGGAACAGCTTATCCGGGATACGTATGCCCGGGCCGGCCTCGACCTTGCCAAGGCACAGGACCATCCGCAGTTTTTCCACGCCCACGGGACGGGTACTCCGGCAGGCGACCCGCGTGAAGCCGAAGCAATCTGGCGTGCCTTTTGCTCCTCCGGCGACAGTGCCTCCGAGCACCGCCCGCTTTATGTCGGCTCCATTAAGACCGTGATTGGACATACAGAGGGCGCGGCTGGGCTCGCCAGCCTCATAGCCTCATCGCTGTCGCTCCAGCACGGCGTCATCCCGCCGAACCTGCACTTTTGCGAGCTCAACCCCCAGGTCGCGCCGTTTTACGGGGGCTTGCAGATCCCCACAAAGGCGATGCCATGGCCCAGCCTCTTGCCGGGCCAGCCGCGCCGGGTGAGCGTGAACAGTTTTGGTGAGTGGACAGACATCATGTCTCGGTGGCGTCTAACGTACAAGGCTTTGGCGGCACAAATGCCCACGCGATTCTCGAGGCCTATGAGCCGCCGCTGGTGGCGTCCTCGGCCGGCCCACTGTTCACACCCCTGACGTTTTCGGGCGCCAGCGAAAAGTCCCTGCGGGCGCTCCTCGCCTCACACTCGGCCTTTTTGAAGGAGCATGCGGACGTGTCGCTGCGCGACTTTGCGTATACGCTCCAGGAGCGGCGCTCCACGCTTGCATTCCGCGCCACCGTGTCGGCCTCAACCCCGGAGGCGGCCGCACGCGCCATTGATGCGCTTCTCGGCAAGGAAGACACGCCCGAGCTCGGCATCAAGCATTTTGGTGTCCCGTCTCCACGCATCCTCGGAGTCTTCACGGGCCAGGGAGCCCAGTGGCCGCGCATGGGCGCCAGCCTAGTGGCGGCCTCGCCGTTTGTCGCCGCGCGGCTCGACGAGCTGGATGCCGCCTTGGCTGTGCTGCCGACCAACGACCGACCTGACTGGACGCTCCGGGCACAACTCGACGCCGATGCCGCGACGTCGCGCATTGCTGAGGCTGCCCTGTCACAGCCGCTTTGCACAGCCGTGCAAATTGTGCTCGTCGACCTGCTGCGGCTGGCCGGCATCGAGCTGCACGCCGTTGTGGGCCACTCGTCTGGCGAAATCGGCGCGGCCTATGCAGCTGGACTGCTCACGGCCGACGCCGCCATTCGCACCGCCTACTACCGCGGCCTGCATGCCGGCCTCGCCCGGTCGCCCACCGGCGCGCGCGGTGCCATGCTGGCTGTCGGCACCTCGTTCGAGGACGCCTCTGAGCTTGTCGCGCTCGACACCTTCCAGGGCCGGCTCCAGGTGGCGGCGCGCAACTCGCCCACGAGCATCACGCTCTCGGGCGATCAGGATGCCGTGGCCGAAGCGGCTGCCATCTTCACGGACGAGGGTGCGTTTGCCCGCCAGCTCAAGGTCGACACGGCATACCACTCGGTCCATATGCTGCCCTGCTCGGGCCCGTATCTGGCATCAATCAAGGCGCTTGGCGATGTCGCACCGTCCAAGACCACTGCTCCCCGGCCGACGTGGTACTCCAGTGTGCTCGACGGACAGCCTATGACCGAGGACGTGCTCGACGAGCAGTACTGGGTTGACAACATGACACACACGGTGCTCTTCGCGCCGGCTGTGGCTTCGGCTGCCTCCCAGAGCGGCCCGTTCGACCTCGTGCTAGAGATTGGCCCCCACCCGGCCCTCAAGGGCCCCTGCACCGACAGCCTGGCCGAGGCCACGGGCGACACCGTCCACGCTCCTTATCTGGGGCTGCTTACGCGTGGGAAAGATGACGTGGCCTCGTTGTCGACGGCTCTCGGTTCCGTATGGACGGCGCTTGGCGCCGGCTCGGTAGCGTTTGGGCGCCTCCAAGCGACCGCCAGCGGTGATGTCACGATACGGCAAGTGCTGCAGGACCTGCCCAAGTACGTTTTTGACCACTCACGGTCTTTCTGGAGCATGTCGCGAATCGCTGGCGCACACACTGCCGCCGGGTATGAGCCGCCGCACCCGATTTTGGGCCGGCGCCAGACCCAGCACGAAACATCCCAGGAGATACAGTGGCGCAATATCTTCAGCCTTAAGGAGATTGGCTGGCTGAAGGGCCACAGGATTCAGGGACAGATTGTGTTCCCCGCGACCGGCTACGTCGTCATGGCCCTGGAGGCTGTCAAGGCCATTGCCGGAAGCGCGAGCGTGGCTCTGGTCACGCTGCAAGACCTAGACATTGGCCGTGCCATAGTGTTCAACGACGAGCGATCGCGGGTCGAGTGCCTGTTCACCGTTACGATCCTGCATGTGGACAAGCACAGAATCGAGGTGGAGTTCACGTGCTGCTCGGGCGCCCCCGACGACCTCGTCACGCCGATGGGCCTCAACGCCAAGGGGAGGGCGACGGCGGAGCTGGCGGAACCGGAGCCGGACCGGCTGCCATTCACCGCCACCACGGACTGGAACATGAATGAGGTCGAGGTGGAGCGCTTCTACGACCAGGCCATGTTACTGCAGTACGAGTACTCAGCGCCGTTTCACGGCATGCGCTCGATCCGACGCCGGAAGGGCTATGCCACGGGAACGATCGAGGACGAGGCCGGCTCGGACTGGGAAGACAACCTGTCCATCCACCCGGCCCTGCTGGACACGGCCCTGCAGTCGTCCTCGGCGGCCTTTGGCTGTCCCGGCGATGGACGGATGTGGGGATTGTTCATCCCAGCCCGCATCCAGCGCATCACGATCAACCCCCATTTCGGCGGCCGCACGACCCCGCACCAGGTGTATCCGTGGGAGGCTGTCCTGCGCAGCGAGGAGAGCATGCGCAGCATCACAGACGTCACCGTATTCTCGCCAGACGGCGCCCACACCTTTGTGCAGATGGAGGGCCTGGACCTGATCCCGCTGATTCCAGCCCGGCCGGACGATGACGTCGTTCTACTGTCGCACTTTGAGTATGCCGTCGATGGGCCCGATGGCGAGCGTGCCGCGCCAGACGTCGGCTTTGGCCCCAAGTACGTCGACGATGCCCTCCGAGCCGAGCGGGCCGCCTTCTTCTACCTGCGCTGCCTGGTCGACGCCATCACGCCCGAGGAGAAGGCCGCCACGCTGCCGCACTACCAGCGGCTGCTCGACTGGGCTACCAAGTCGGTCAATCAGGTCAAGTCGGGCAAGAACCCGTTTGTATCTGCGAGCTATGTGAGCGACACGGAGGAGCAGATTGACGCTCTCATGGAAAGGTAAGCAGCCCCTCCCCCCTCCCCTCTAGTTCACGCGTCTAACCAGAGCGGCGCAGGGACCGAGAGCGCGCAGACATGCGCATGCTGGTGTCGGTTGGCCGAAACCTAGCCCATGCCATCCGCACGCGGACGAGCATGCTCGAGCAAATGACTCAGAATGGCCTGTTTGATTTCTACGATGACGGCCTCGGCCTCGACATTGCGAACCGACAGTTTGCACGCCTGGTGGCCCAGATGGCTCACCGCTACCCGCACATGAAGGTGCTCGAGATCGGTTCGTCTCTCTACCAGAACGTAGGGGCGCATGTGCTGACAGACAGGTGCCGGAACTGGCGGCTCCACGCGACATTTGCTGCCAGCGCTGGGATCGGCTTTTTCGTCGTACACCTACACGGACATTTCGAGCGCCTTTTTCGAGCCGGCCCAGACTCGTTTCAGCGAGTACGCCGGTCGCATGGTTTTCAAGCAGTTTGACATGGAGCGTCCACCGGCCGAGCAGGGCTTTGTGCCGGGGTCCTTTGACCTCGTGGTGGCCTCCAACGTGTTGCATGCGACAGACAAGCTGGCAGAGATGATGACCAGCGTACGGCAGCTGCTGAAGCCGGGCGGCCAGCTGATAAACCTCGAGCTGACGTCCAACGATCTCCTGCGCGTCGGTCTGCCAGTGGGCTGCCTGGCCGGGTGGTGGGTCGGCGCCGAAAGCGGACGACGCTGGGGTCCGACTCTGACACTCCCGCAGTGGGACACGCTGCTGCGCAACAGTGGCTTTGCCGGCATCGACACCAGCACACCCATGCTGCACAAGCTGCACGCCAACGCCGTCTTTGCGGCACAGGCAGTCGACGACCGCGTCGTTCAGCTCCGGGCGCCGCTGCTGGCCCCGGTCAGCCCCGTGGCCGCGGATGCGCCGCGTCTCGTCATCCTGGGCGGGGAGACGCTGACGGGACACCGGCTGGCCGAGCAGCTGCAGACGCTGCTGGCGCCGCGCTACTCCCTTGTCGAGCGCCTAGCGTCGCTCGAGGGCGTGGACGAGGAGGTGCTTGTGCGCGGCAGCACGGTGCTCTCGCTCGTCGAGCTGGACGAGCCGCTGTTCCGGAACCTGACGCCAGGCCGGTTCACGGCGCTGCAGACACTCTGGCGCGAGGCCGGCACCGTCCTCTGGGTTACGCGCGGCAGCCGGACTGAACAACCGCACTCAGCCATGACCACTGGCCTCGGCCGCGTCATCAAATTCGAGTACCCCAACGTGCTGCTGCAGATCCTCGACTTTGACCGGCTCGACGACAAGACCACCCAGACTATCGCTGAGCAGCTGCTACGTCTTGAGATTCTCAAGCAACAGCAACAGCAGCAGCAGCAGCCAGGCACTGAGGGGGAGATCCTCTGGTCCATCGAGCCCGAGGTGTACGTCGAGTCAGGTGCTTTCATCATCCCCCGGCTCTACCAGAGCAAGGCTGCAAACGCGCGCTACAACAGTGCACGGCGCGTCGTCACCAGCCCGGTCGATCCTCAGAACACACCGGTCCTCTTTGCTGGCGTGGCCGGCGTGGACAGCAAAGGACCATCGTACCGGCTTCTCCAGCCGTCGCCTCTGCGTCTGCCCACGCCAGCGCCCTTGTCGGGCCAAAGCCGGAACGTGCAAATCACCCACTTTTTGCTGCAGGCGGTCCGCGTGCCGTCTGTCGGCCGTCTTCTGGTCTGCGCAGGCATCGATACGACAACAGGCGAGCAGCTTCTGGCCTTGTCGCCCGCCGCCGAGTCGCCTGTTGCCCTGCCGACCGACTGGACCACGCCCCTGGGAGACGCCGACCCGGCCAGCGTGGCCAGCCTTCTGGTCGCGCTTGCTGCCCACATCACCGCGCACACAATTCTCCAGCAGGCGCCTCGTGGCAGCACGGTCGTGGTCCACGAGCCAGACGAGGTTGTCGCGCTCGCCCTGGCACGACAGGCGGTGAAAGACGACGTGAAGACGGTGGCGACGACGTCGTCGCGCAGCCACAGCTCGGCCCCGGCAGCCAGTGGCTGGTGCTACATTCCTGACAACGCGAGCCTGCGACTGATTCAGAACGCCCTGCCAACGGGCGCCGCGGTGTCGGTGTTTGCCGACCTGTCGCAAGCCCCTGGTCCGGTCGGCCTCGGCCAGCGGGTCTTGGAATCGCTGCACAGACGCCCACCTGTTGTCTACGGCACCAGCGACCTGTTTGGAACCCAGACAGCACTGGACCCCGGCTTCGCGAGTGGCAAGGCGGCAGAGGACGCGCTCAAGGAGGCATGGCTGGCCATAGGGGCAGCCTCGAAAAGCCAAACGGGCCCCGTGCCCTCCGTGCCCGCTGTTCCCCTGGGGGAACTCTCGGGCACGCCGTTCCTACAGCGGCCCCTCACCGTTATCGACTGTACTGGCGGCCAGGTGCCGGCACAGCTGCAGGCCGTCGACCAGGGCACCCTCTTCCGCCCCGACCGGACCTACTTTCTCGTCGGCCTGTCGGGCGAGACGGGCCAGTCGTTGTGTCGCTGGATGGTGGAGCGTGGCGCTCGGTACGTGGCCTTGACCAGCCGGCGGCCCAAGGTCAGCAGCGAGTTTCTCCGGTCCGTCGAGCTGCTGGGGGCCACGGTGTGCGTGAAAGCCGTCGACGTGACCAACCGGGAGTCTGTGCTAGGCTGCTGCAAGGACCTCGCCGCGACCATGCCACCGATCGCGGGTGTGGCCCAGGGGGCCATGGTGCTGGAGGACGCGCTGCTGGACACAATGTCGTACGAGACACTCACGCGGGTTTGCAACCCCAAGGTGGTGGGCTCGCAGCTGCTGGACGAGGTGTTCCACGACACACCGCTGGAGTTTTTCATCGTCTTCTCGTCGCTGACAGCCATTCTTGGCAACAAGGGTCAGAGCAACTACGTGGCGGCCAATATGTACATGGCAGCACTTGCGGCGCAGCGCAAGAAGCGCGGTGTCGCCGGGTCGGCCATTGTCATCAGCTCCATGATCGGCATCGGCTTTGTCGAGCGGTCAGACGACTTTACCGAGGGCTACTTTACGCGGCTCGGCTACCGCAACATCTCGGAGCAGGACCTGCAGCAACTGTTTGCCGAGGGCATCCGGGTCGGCCATCCGGCGTGCACGGAAAACTGCGAGATCATCACCGGGCTGCAGCCCATCAGCGCCGACTCGGAGCGCAAGGCGCAGTTTTACGACGACGTCAAGTTCGGTCACTTTGTGACTGACCGGCTCGACGTGCAGGCCGACCCAAGCAAGGCGTCGGCGCTGCCGGTGCGCGTGCTGCTGGCTGCGGCCCAGACGACGGACGATGCCAGCACCATCATCAGGGGTAAGCAACGCAAAAGCAGACGGCCATGTAGACTTGCGTTCGGCGCTGATGACACAGATGCTTTCCTTGCGCGACTGAAGCGCACGCTCATGGCCGCGCCCGAGGACACGCTGAGCGACCGGGCGTCTCTGGTCGAGCAGGGCATTGACTCCCTCATGGCCGTCGACGTGCGAGCGTGGTTTCTCAAGGAGCTCGTTGTCGACATTCCGGTCCTCAAGATTCTTGGTGGTGCTTCCATCACCAGCCTGGTGGCCGACGCCATGGAGAACATGCCGGCTTCGATCGTAGACCTCGCCGCTTTGGCCCGCGCGCCGGCCAAAGACGCGAAAGACGCGAAGCAGCCGCCTTCGTCATCGCCACCACCCGTCACCGCAAGCTCGTCCGGGGACGGCAGCTCCGAGTCCGAGCATGCTGCGTCACGTGACGAAAGCGACTCGCGCTCTGCCGCGTCGTCCGCGGTCACCGAGGCTGCGCTGGAGGTGTCGACCAGCGGCGTGCCGCTCAACGACGTGGAGAATGTTACTGGCAAACTGACAGCCGTCCAGGACGTTTCCATCACCCCCTCCGTCGAGGCCCCGGTAGAGCTCGCCGGCCTTCCCGACCAGGAGGAAGAGACATGTCCGATGTCGTACGGCCAGGCGCGCTTCTGGTTCCTCAATGACTACCTCGAGGACAAGACCAGCTTCAACATGACGGTCATGTTCAAGCTGACGGGCCGCATCAACGTGCCGCAGCTCACACGAGCGGTGCGGACTCTCGGTAAGCGCCACGAGGCCCTGCGCACACGATACCGCTGGTCCGGCACGGGCGAGCACCGCATCCCCGTGCAGGGCGTCCTCGCCGAGTCGCCAGTCCATCTGGTGCACGTACGGGTCGAGACTGAGGCCGACGCCTACGGCGAGCTGCAGAAGCTGCACCGCCATGTCTGGGACCTTGGCTCCTGGGAGGCTGCCAAGATTCGCCTCATCTCCGTTGACGACAACACCCACTTTCTCCTCGTTGGTGGCCACCATATTTCCTGGGACGGCTACAGCTTCACGGTACTCTTTGTCGACCTTGAGGCCGCGTACACGGGCCGGCCGCTGCCGCCGCTGGGCCCTGAGAGCCAGTGCCGCGCCTTTGCCGAATGGCAGCGCGAAGCCTACGCGTCCGGGTCCATGACCAAGCCGCTTGAGGAGCTGCACACCCTCATTCCCAACCCCGACGTGCCGCCGATCCCGCCCTTTCCGTTTGCCAAGTCGGCCACGCGGCCGGTCCTGGACCGCTTCATTCAGTTCGAAGCCAAGGCTACGCTGCAGGCGCCGCTCGTGGCCAAGCTGAAGCTGCTCGCGCGCCAGAACAAGGCGACCATGTTTCACGTCTACCTCGCGGCCCTGCAGGGCCTCGTACTCCGCCTGCTGCCCGAGACAGACGACTTCTTCGTCGGCGTCGCCGACGCCAACCGCCTCGACAAGCGCTTCATGGGCAGCCTCGGCTTCTTCCTGAACCTGCTGCCGGTCCGCTTCGGCCGCGACGGCGACAAGGTCACGGTCGGCGACCTTGTCCAGGGGGCCCGCGACAAGGCCCGCGGCGCGCTCGAGCGCTCCCTCGTGCCCTGGAACGTCATCCTCGCCGAACTCAAGGTCCCGCGCACCAACACGCACGCGCCCATTTACCAGCTCTTTGTCGATTACCGCCAGGTCTTCCAGGACCGCTCCACCTGGGGGGGCTGCCAGCTCAGCGACGAGACCTGGCTCAACGCCCGCAACGGCTACGATCTGACGCTCGGCATCACGGACAACCCGACCGGCGAGTCCTGGCTGTCCATCCGCCTGACCGCCAACATGTACACCCAGGCCGGCACCGACCTACTGATGCGCTCCTATGTGCACGTGCTCGAGACCATGGCCGACGGCGGCGGTCTTCCAGCCTCGGACCTGCCGGCCTACGCGCCAGCCGATATCGACCGGGCGCTCCAGGTTGGCCGTGGGCCGGCGATGCTCCTCGACTGGCCCGCCACCACATCGCACCGCGTTGACCAGATGGTAGAGCAGCATGGCGACGCACCAGCCATCATCGAGGGCGACAGTCTCGGCCGCACGCTCACGTACCGCGAAATGGCTGCTCGTGTGGACACTATCGCTGCGGCGCTCGTCGCGGCCGGCGCCGTCGTCGGTTCGCCCATTGGCGTCTTCCAGAACCCCGGCGCTGACTGGATCTGCTCCATGCTGGCCGCCTGGCGTGTCGGCGGCATCTACGTTCCGCTGGACCCGCGCAACTCCATCGCGCGCTTGGCCCGCATCGTCCGCGCCGTCAAGCCGACCGTTCTCTTGACCCATGCCAGCACGACTGCCCAGACCGACCTGCTCCGTGCCGATAACGGCAGCGACGGGGGAGGCGCAGAAATCGTCGTCTCGGCCCTTGCCCCGTCCTCTACGCCGCATCTGGCCAACAAAGCCCAGCCGGACGCAACGGCCGTCATCCTCTTCACCAGCGGCACCACCGGAGAGCCAAAGGGCATCTTGATGACGCACGCTAACCTGCGCGCCGAGAGCGAGGGCTACTCACGCGCCTGCGACCTGCCCACGCTGGCCCGCGTTGTCCTGCAGCAGACCATCTATGGCTTTGACGTGTCGTTGGACCAGATCGTGGCCGCCCTCGGCGACGGCGGCTGTCTCGTCGTCGTCCCGGCCGCCAAGCGCGGTGACCCCCAGGCCGTCACCCAGCTCATGGCCCAGCACGGCGTCACCTACACCGTCGCCACGCCGTCCGAGTACGACATGTGGTTCCGGTACGCGCCCGACCGCCTGGTCAGCTGCACCGCCTGGCGCGCGGCCTTTGGCGGCGGCGAGCACCTGCACGATGAGCTCATCCACCACTTTGCCGAGCTCGCGCGGACCGCGCTGCCCCGGCTGCGCCTCTTCAACAACTACGGCCCGACTGAGGCCACGCTGGCCATCACCAAGGGCGAAGTCTTCCACGGCGACCCCGACCGCGAAGAGCACGTCCCGGCCGGCTTCGTGCTGCCCAACTATGCCGTTGCTCTGCTCGACAGCCATCTGCAGCCCGTGCCCGTCGGCGTGGCTGGCGAGATCTGCGCCGGTGGGCCCGGCGTCACCAGCGGCTACCTGGACCAGCCGGCCCTGACGGAGTCACTCTTTATCCACAGCGACCAGATCCACCCGTCGGCGGCTGGGCTCAGCCCGACCTGGTACCGCACCGGCGACCGCGGCCGCCTGAACGAGGACGGGGCGGTCTACTGGCTAGGCCGCATCGCCGGCGACAGCCAGGTCAAGATCCGCGGCTTCCGCATCGAGCTGCAGGAGGTCGAGGCCGTCATGCTTGAGGCTGCCAAGGGCGCCCTCTCCCATGCTGTCGTTACGGCGCGGGGCGAGGGCGAGAGCCGCTTCCTGGCTGCCCACATCGTCTTTGCGGCCGACTGGCCCGCATCCCGTCGGCCGGCCGTCGTGCGCTTGCTCGAGTCCCGCCTGCCGCTGCCGACGTACATGCAGCCGTCGGTGGTGGTGGCGCTCGACGAGATCCCCGTCACGGCCAACTTCAAGCTCGATCGCAAGGCTGTCCAGGCCCTGCCGCTGCCCGACGACACCGCCGATGTTGCCTTAGTGCTGGCCGCCGAGCGTGACCTGGCCGCTCTCTGGCGCCGCGTCATCGACCACCCCCTGCGCGAGCTGACCCCCGAAAGCAGCTTCTTCGATGTCGGCGGCAACTCGATCCTGCTCGTCAAGCTGCAGTCGCTCATCCAGTCGACCCTCCGCTCGGTCCCGCTTCTGGTCGATCTGATGAACGCAAGCTCCCTCGGCAGTATGGCCCGCCTTGTCACCTCCTTTGCCGATGCCAGCCTTCTTGACTGGGACGCCGAGACGAGCATTCCTGAGTCTCTGTCCGCTGCCGCCACCGCCGGGACCGTCGTCGCCTCCCTCCACCAACAGCGCTCCACCATTGTCCTGGCCGGTGCCACGGGCTACCTCGGACGCCACCTGCTCCGCCGTCTCGTCGAGAGCTCGCGCGTAAACAAGGTCTGCTGTCTCGTCCGGGACGAGACGGCCGCCGCCGCCGCTGCCTCGTCGGCCCTGCCCACGCACTCGGACAAGATCGAATGGCTGCATGCCGATCTTGCGCTGCCAGACCTCGGACTCTCGCCTGCTGCTTTCACCGCCCTCGCGAACCAGGCTGCTGCCGTCGTCGACTGCGCTGGCAACCGCTCCTTCTTTGACAGCTACGAGGCTTTCCGCCCTGTCAACGTCGCCGCCGTCAAGGAATTGGCCCGTCTGGCTCTCGCTAGCCACGCTCCGCTGCATGTGCTGACTTCGGGTGCTGCCCAGCTCTACGCGGGTGCTGCGCCTCCGACCGACGGCTCCGACGGCTACGTTGCCAGCAAGTGGGCTGCCGAGATCTTCTTGAACAAGGCGGCGGCCCGCCACGGTCTTTGCGTGCGCATACACAGGCCCTGTGCCGTAACCGACGTGAGCCACTCGGTCGAGGATAACGCCGCGATGCAGTCGATCCTGCAGGACTTGGCCGGCATCTGCCGGACGCTCGGCAAGCGGCCCGATCTGGGCATCGTGAGCGGCTATGTTGACGTGGTCGCCGTCGACGAGGTCGTGGACTCCATTCTTCCCCTGGTCACGAACATCACCGACGACGACGGCGTCCAGGCTGTCGAGCACAAGGCGCAGCTTCGGCTGCAAGTCTCCAGGTTTGCCGAGTTTCTCGACAGCGAAGTCGACATCCAGGCGCTGCCTCCTATGAATCCGCTCTGGTGGTTTGCAGACGCCAAGAAAGCCGGCTTTGCCTATTTTATGACGGCGCACCATCTGATCATGAGCTCAGAAGATGGCAAGCTGGTTGCAAGGCGTTAAGGATATGTCCAAGAGAGAGACTGCGCACTATAGGTGCAGATGACTAGTACTATTAGATGTTTCTTAAATATTAAGTTTGTTCTTACACTTGCTTTTAATCCTGTGCTATCTTTATAACTATCGGTCTAATCCGATAAGTTGTATACGCGTTTGTCTAAATCGATTCACAAAGCTACACACGATCCTGTACCTCCTCCTCTTCGCTAGAGGCGGGTATACAGTTTGATTTAGTATAACGTGGTTGATAAGCGAGTCGCTCAGATAAGCGAGTCGCTCACTTTCCACGTCAACAACCGTAACTCATCTTCAACCTACTATTTCTCTACAACAAAAAATGGAATCAGCTTCTCTCGAAAGTAGGATACTTTTGGCTATCGAAGCTATTAGAAAAGACCAGAAATTTAGTATCCGAGCCGCCACAAAGACCTACAACGTCCCATACTCGACACTTCGTGACACACAATTCATCACAGCGTTGGCAAATATCGAATGTTAGTGATTGACGGCTACGAGAGCTATTTGTCGGCCGATTTCAATCGCTTCTGCAGTGTCACGACTCTGTTCCAGAGAATGCCGGAACTTGAGTACGGCAGTGCCACGGAGAGTCACTGTAACTGTCTGGTGAAAGCACGCGAACACGACTCGGACCAGCTTCTCGTCGCTCTTGTCCAGATGCAGCAGCTGATTACGCGTTTTTCCAAGTCCCTCTCCCAACTGGACCCGAGTCAGCACGGCTTTGGCATACCGACATTCATGGCCATGGCGATTGCCCGAAAAGAGCTGGACACTTTTGTAGAAAGTGTGGCGGCCGATACCAGAAGCGGTACGTCAAGAATCTCGCTTTCTTGCGTTCATCCACACTGACTGAAAGCCGTATTTTCGGTCCTCTATCACGGCGCCCTCATCAAGCTCTACGAGCCTGCAATCTTAATCCAGCCGACACCCAGCTCACTCAGCATACTGGAGTCCCCCCGCCGGACAGAGGCCCTGTCATCTTGCCTCCAGGCCGTCAGGGACTTTTTCGCGGCACACGACCGCATCGGCATAGAAAGGCTAAATGCCATTCCCCTGCCGGTCTCGGGGTACATGGCCTTTGCCTTTGTGACGGCAAGCCGCCTCGTGGTTTTGGACGACTCGGATGGAGTGCCCAGCTTGCGCGCACGGTCTTTAACTTTGCCGCAGTCTGCCAGACAATGGCCGAGCAGTTCGAGCAGGCCGATGCTGTCACGCAGAGCGCCAAGCGGCGCATAAGGTTCGAAGACGGCGGCGACCAGTCGGTTCTCCATTCCTACAACGTCAAGGTCAAGTGGATCAAGCAGTGGTACTTGAGAAGAACATCTGAAGGCAGTCGGTCGGAGAAAGAAGGCCCTCCGGACGTTTCCGTGGATGTGGATGCACTGCTACTGAACTCGGGGAACTCGGGGGCTCCTGGCTTCGAGGAGCTGGGCGAGGATTTCTGGGATGTCATTTTTGGCTTGGGGGAAGCACAGGATGTAGGAATGGCATCTTAGCCACGTATGCTACAGAGGGTATAGGATAAAGTGATAATTTACAGACCATGCTTCCGTCGCAGCAGCCTCTGCAGCTCGGTCGCTTCGGTCACCACCGCCTTGAGCTCGCTGTATGCCGAATCCACAACGGCAGCAAGGCCGTCGCAAGGCGAACAGGCCAGATGGAGATCAAGCCCCAAACCGGACGCAAACTTTCTGCTTGTGCACTGGTAGCGGCTAAATGCCTCCTCGGCCTGACGGAGTAGGTCCAGCAGCATGCCCAGCGACACGTGTATGCGATACGTTGTCTGGTCGATCGCTGGCAGTGTGCCGAGGCAAACGCTCGGCGTGAAACCCGACTGATGTATCGCATGCGACACAGAGAACTGGTTGCAGGAAACTGCCGTTGCAGCGGAGCAGTCGACGTGGGTCTGTAGGCGGACCACGGTCAGGGAGCAGACGCGGGCGATAAGACCTGTGCAGCTGAGGAGCAAGAAGACGGCTGGCTTGTCGCCGTCGTGGACCACAAATTCGTAGACTTTTTCGGTAAAGAATTGCAGCAGATGGACCACGCGGCCAATGGGGAGGTCGTCCAGGATGGCGCCGTCGGGTGCCTCGCCGTAATTGTGTTTGGCCCTGAGCGACTCGAGCGCTGCTGTCAGCTGTGCTGCTAGGTCAAGCAGGCCGCGGCAGGAGCTGGGCGTCGGATCGACAAATTTGTCCTCGGAAGCTTGTGTGAGTGGAACAGCCAATGTTGCCTGTGGTGAAAGGATGCCAGTCCAGTCGAACTCCATGTGGCCATCCAGCATGTCCGGGGACGGTCTGGCAAGGGACAGCAGGTCTGGCGTAAGGTCTAGGAGGGAGAGGTTCGTCTGTGATAGGGACGAGTCGCTGGCAACGGTGTCATCGATAGCCGTATCGTCGACAGCTGTGTCGTTGGCGGGGCTTCTGGCAGCTGTGGCTCCGGCAGCCCCTTTGGATCGCCTCCGACGGCTAAAGATACAGGAAACGCCTGCACGGACACATCTCTCGCAGTTGCCAGCCCGTGGGCCCAGGTCCTGCGGAGTGCATTTAAGTTTCTGGTGGTGGCATCGGTCGCAGGATGACCTTAAAGCCATCGACGCCACATCCTCCATCCTGCCAAGAATACAGAGTACGGCCGCAGATCCGTGATGCCCGGCGTGGCAGGCATTTAAGGCCAATATGTCCGCCAGAGAATCTGTCTCGAAGGATTCAAAGTGGAATGAGATATGCCACGCTTACACGCCCCTTCTATCGCAGCTGCAGCAGGCTGGTTTCGTCAAAGACAAACCAGTTTTCTTCTCTAGTGCTGCCAACTGCCGTCTCAAAGGACGAGCTGCTAGTGGCATTGGAGCACGGAGCACTAGGGGGCATATTCTACCCTGGCGGGTATAGTGGCTTCTGAACCACCAGCAACACGGCGTGCTTATGGTCTGGATCCCTTGCCCCTGTCCTGAAGACAGAAATGTGGCCGGTTGATTCGCCACGGATGCGGCCCGTCATACCACTGGGTGCGGAGTGTTTTTGCGGTCTACGCATACGGAAGGTCCCTCCATACACCCGCAAAAGGTACGTCGGTAAGGCCGATTGACCGCTAGGGCATGCAGAGCAGCTTTTTCGTAGGGCACGGTCCCCGTATAGCCCGTCTCGGGGAAAGATACAGGTTTTAGGGTTACTCCGTATATGCTAGCGCGTAGGGGGTCTCGGTTACTAGCTAGGGCCACGATTGGCTATTCTAGCTAAGTCTATGCCACCAAGTGATGAGATGTAACGAAAGGGTTAGAGTGGACAAAAGGAGAGACCGATGGTCGATTGCCTAGGCCCCTAGACGAGATGCCGTGACTGAGTTATCGTTCCGCTTCCCCCACGATTTGTCGGATTGCAGGATGCGGGACTATTGTGCCGTTGTATTGCCAGGACAGGGTAGCGCTGGCCGCTGGACTAGCCTCTGGCATACGCACATTGGGAAAAACGAGGCGGTCAATCCTCACCAAAGTACCATACCACACCCACAGGGCAAGGCAAGTGCGGGGCATTTAGGGGAAAAGGTTACCGAAGCGGTGCTTCGTAAAACGGCTCTAGGACGAGATTCGCCCAAGATGGCGATTGCAGCCGTCGTTCAAAGTGGTTGCTGTTCTTCCAATCTTGCCTCTGGCTTGTAGGATCAACATTGCATAAGTTTACCGTTTTATGTCTGCCCGGTTTCGGTTCTCTTTCTTTTTTGGGGAGCCGTGGGAGCCGTGGGAGCCGTGGGAGCCGTAGGAGCCGTAGGAGCCGTAGGATTGTAGGCGCCCCAATCTGTGCCGTGGGAGCGGCTCGGCGTAGTTCGGCGCTATTCGGCGATCCGTTTCTGCATACGGTCCGTCCTGTCTCGATCCGCGTCTTGGTCGCCGTCCCTCTTTCCACACATTCTGCAAAGCGCACAGACAGCCATTGTTACATAGCAGCGGTACTCTCCTACATGGCCGCTATGGCCTCTGGCGGTCAGCATACACGCCAAGGCCATCACTGCAACGCGGTCGACACCAATTTGATCGGGCGATTTTGTCACGCCCAAGGCGATTCTGCGCGATAAGTTTGCTGTTATCCAATGGTCGTGCTTCTACAAAACGAGCCCTACCACCTGCATCGCTCCGCGACACGGGGCTTCCCGATGCGGATCCTGTTGCGCCAACCCGGCTGATTCGAGGCACGTATTCCCCTGTGGACTGAACAGTCGTGCGCCCAAAGAACAACGATACGACGCCAGGACAGCTTTATTGGGCTGCTGGGCGCTATCTTAGTGCTTCGGAAGTCCATCCTGCCGTTCGGCACCGTTCGCACCCGACATCCGATGCTATAATGGTGGAGAATAGTTCGATGAGCGTCAACGCCATCAACTTACTCGTCCATCGTACACGCACTGTCGGTCGTTGTCCTAACTAACCTAGACCTTGCCACAGGTTGCACGACAACATAGTCTAGGCAGCATCTACGTCGCGCTCCACAAGCTTCTGGTAAGATACAGGTCGAGCAGCGTATGTTCGATGAAAAGGAGCTGCGATGGCTCAATGAGGTGAACTGGGAGAGAGAGTCGATGCGGAGACTCGAGTGGCCAGGTGGTCATATCGAGCCCTATAGTGGGTCGTCTCGATAGCTGCACCAGCTCACGGTCAGCCACATCTAATCGTGCCACGCCCCACTTATTTGGAGTTCGCACAGCGCCCACCAACCTAAGTTGGTGCTACACACCCTAATGAACCACACACCCTAATGAACCAGATTTTTTTATTCTCACCACCTCCTATTTAACCGCGAATTGCTCGCCTCGTAGGCCTGCCAGCCATATGAATGTAGTGTGGTGAGATGCGCCCTTCTAATCTCCACAGTCTAGCCTTTTTGGCGGCTTCGAAACATACGCGTTTTGCGTACTTTCTGCGCTTCTCCTCTGCAGCCGCGAGAATTCGGGCAGCCTCTACCTCCTTGTCTACTGCCTTCTGGATAACCATCTCCCGGGCCTCTGAGACCTCTAAAACGCCTCCTTGTTGCAGCGTAGTGTTCTTCAGTGCTCGTGCGCGTCTGCGACTAGCCTCTGCCAGCTTAGTACGGCCAAGGTCTTGCTTCGTCTGAAGTAACTCAGCGCTGACGGTCTGAGCCCCTTTGATTAGTCGGATGACGTTGTCTTCGAAAGCTGAGTCGTAGTCTAACTCCTCTTCGATCGCCTCCTGAAGTTGGCTTGAAATACGGTTGATTTGCCGGGTTGTGACGGGGGTGTAGAAAGGAGAAGACGACAGCATTGCATTTTGTGCTGACTTTGACGGCGACTGCGTTGGAGTGACGACCTGGGCAGCACCGCGCTCTTCGAGACGCTGAAGGACGACGAGAGGGTTGAAGGGGTGGATGCCAGTCTTCTTGAAGGAGGAGATAATCGACGACTGCTTCATAGCCTGCTTCCTTACACCCTTAATGCAAGATAAGAAGTCAAGCTTTGAGAAGTCGGTAAGCCAGTCCCTTGCCATTATATCGAGAGCCTTGGCGTGGTAGTGCTTCATAGGTTGAAAAATCACGACGTCCAGTGGCTGTAGGAGGTGGGTTAAATGAGGAGGAAGGCCGAAAGGGACTATGTCGTGGTCATAGCAGTACTCGATGAATTGCTTGGTGTGGTGGGAGCCATGGCCGTCAAGGATCAACAACCGCGTCTTCCCCACGTGGTACTTCTCGCTGTGCTCATGGAAGTGGTGCACCCATTGTAAGCTCAGCTCGTCGTTAGTATAACCCGTCTCCGTAAGGCAGATCTTTGTCTTTGGCAACAGAGTAGGGGTTGCATACCACTGAGCCTTGTGCAGCTTACCAGACAAAATCAAGAAGGCTGGTATATACTCACCACCGGCCGAAATCGCCTCAATCGACGTTGCTGACTCCCTATTCTCTGCCATGCTAAGGTACTGAGTTCGCTTGCGCTTGGTGACAACCAGCTAGTCCTTGCCCATCCCAATTCGGAAGCCGGTCTCGTCCATATTTGTCGGTAACGTGGTTGATAAGCGAGTCGCTCAGATAAGCGAGTCGCTCACTTCGTACAACCTCTATAACAAAAAGCTCAATTACACAACCACAACAAGTAAAATCAATTCAAATTACTCTGAACTGTGTACATCAGACATTTCTACTTCCTTCTGACACGTGCGCGCATTGTGTCCTCTCTCGCCGCAAGTACCACAGCGCCGTCCGCCCGGCTCAGCCCTCCTCTGCCGACCACTACTCGCCCGCGTTTCCTGCTGTGTTTGCTCCTGCACGTCCTTCTCATCCAGCAAATCATGCCCTTCCTGTACTGTAAGAGATCCTCCAAGCCGTACACGTGTTTTTTTTTGCTCTCCGGCGTTTGCTAAGTGCCGTATTTGCTCGTTGAAGTGCCCGAGCCTCGGTCGCCAACAATGCATATGAGTGCATTATTGCTTGCGCACCCTTTGCAATTTGGTCAACAGCATTTAAAATTGGTGTTGGAGAGCTGCCCTGGTGACTGGCAATGCGATATTTGATGAATTCCGACTGCGAGACTGCTTCTGTCGGGTTGTGTGGTGTTTGAGAGACCCAAGGGTTGGCGCTTGTTAGGCGAGAGCCAGGAGGTGTTGGCGTCTGCAACCTCACATCTAGCTTTGACAAGACTGTTTCTGGACTATGAGGTACTAAGCCAGCTCCTCGGAATCCAGCCTTCACATTTTCCTCTGTGAAAACGGCATAGAAGGCGGCCTGGAACGCAACGAAGAATTCCGTCTTGGTCACGTGGTTAATGTAAGACTTCATCAACTTTTCGATTTGACGACCGTATGCCTGCTTTAATGGAGAAAAACATCCAACGTCAAGTGGTTGTAGTAGGTGTGATGAGTGCGAAGGCATAGAGACGGTGATAATGTCCTTCTCTTTGCAGAAGCGGTTGAAATCGGCCGACATATGGCTCTCGTGGCCGTCAATCACTAACATTCGATATTTGCCAACGCTGCGATGAATTGTGTGTTGATGGAAATGCCGAATCCATTCCAAGCCTGTCTCATTGTCGGTCCATCCATTGCTAGTCGGTTTGATCACCCAGTCGGGCGGAAGGTTGCACTCTGTGTACCAGTTGGCAAGGTGGTAGGCCCCTTTTACCACAACAAACGGCGGGACACACCAGCCGTCTGCATTGACTCCCTGAATCACTGTGGCCCATTCTCGATTGCCTGGCTGAACTGTCTTTGCTTTTCCATGTCGTTCGGCGCACGTCACGACCATAGATGGGGTGATAATGCCGATTTCAAAGCCAGTCTCGTCAAAGTTGTACAGGTCTGCGTCGGCGATGCCGTACTTGACGCGTAAATTCTGCACAAGTGCGAACCACGCGTTTATTTTTTCAGGATCTTCGCAAAGGGCTCTCTGGTAGTCGTAGGGACGATTGAAACGCGTCCGGAGGTCTGGTTGTCGCTTGACGAAGTTGGATGCCCAGCACTTTCCAACGCGTCCGGCGTCGCGCTCTGCCAGCAAAACATTGGCCATATCTTCCACGTCCGCCAACCTGGGCGGAAATCCTCGCACATCCAGGTCGAGAATATATTGAAGAAGAGCATCCTCCTCCAGCTCTTTCAATTTCGAAGAGTTGGCGCGGGTGTCTTGTCGAGCGCGTCGGCCGTTCATTCTGTTGGTGAGAGTTGTTCTCGAGACGTTGTAAATCTTTGCTCCGGCTCTGGTGCTTAATTTCGGGTTTTTTTCGATAGTTTGAAGGGCTAACAATAGCCTTGATTCATTTGAAGACGATTCCATTGTTTATGGTGAAGAAATGTTGTTGTAAAAGAAAAAATGTGGTGGTTACATAAAAGGTGGCCCGCTCGCTTGTCTGGCCCGCTCGCTTATAACCACGTTAGCAGATACGGTGCCTAATTAATACCAAGTAGTGAATGAGTTACAAGAAGGAAGTCCTTAGTTAGCGTCGGTGGTTTAGTGGTAAAATCTGTCGTTGCCATCGACAGGCCCCGGGTTCGATTCCCGGCCGACGCAATCTTATTTTGGGTTATCTCCCTCCTTTTTTGCTAACTTTATTTAACTTGGCAGTAGGTGTGTCGTCGCTCAGAGGTAAAGACGTACGGATCGAGGAGGGATCTTAACCAAGAGCTGCCATATGATTTCTCATGTCTATACGTGCCGTCGTTTCATATCATTGGTAGCAGGCTGTATGCTCTTGAACATCACCTGTCCCATTTCAGCAGTGGCGCATCCACACATACTGTGCCCTCGTTTCGCCTCATCTTCTTAGCTGGCTAGGCTGTCACCTCTAGATCCCACGCCACAACACGCTTGACCATCCGCGGAGAGGCGACCAGCGTTTTCGAAAATGATCGCTTACGCAGTCCAGTCTCCTTTTCCTTGCCTTCTTCGTCTTGTTTGCCCCTCAGACGGAGCCCGGCATAATCAAAGTCAATCCGCATCACCCGATGCGCCTCCTCGCACCACATTGCATTTCCCTTGCTCTCCAGGTCATGTTCAACCAATCTAAGTGTACTAAGCTCCCTGCCCGTCCGCTGCTTCTCCACGTTTAGATTGACCCTGCCGCCATTCAGGCGTCTCAAACGCCGTTGCAGCCATGATGAGTAGACAGGCTCGCCGGCATGCGACAGCAGCATCATGCGCGATAATGTGGAAATTCGGCAGTAGGTACGGGAGCACCAGCTTAATCAGGCCGAGATGACAGGGATGAGCCAGCCTTGCACGGTGGTAGGCCCGTCGTAGATGAGCATTTCACGGCGCAGTCGGGGCACGTCAAACTCCTGCACACCCTTGGCCATAAAGGTATAGCCATACCCGGTCAGGGTGATCTTGAACAGCAAGCCGATGGCGCCTGTGCCGTGGCCCTCATCGACATAGCTCTTGCTGTCGAGTTCCGTGTTGCAGACCAGCTGCTCGCGAACCTGCTCGCAAAGCTCGCGACCAGTCAGGATATGGCGAGGCTCCTTGGCCGCTTCCGAAAACGGTGCCAGGGCCTTCCAGGCTTGCTCGTGAATAAACACATTGGGGCAACGCCACTCCAGCGACTTGCTCCGCATGATGCCACGCAGACAGGTATGTGTGCAGTGCGACTGAATCGGTTTAAATTTCGATGGATCAAGGGAGTTTAGGTGCGAAACGGGGTATCCGTCGTAATAGGTAAAGGTCAGTTGCTCTCCCAAGCTTTGATCCGTCTGCTGCTATGGCGGGGGGGCATGTTGGACTGGCCGGGTCGAGTGTTGCTTTGGCCATCACCGTCGTCACCATCGTCTCGGTGACGGCTGCCTAAAAGCAAATCCAGGCGGCAACTTGGAGAACTAAGCCAGCCGCATTGTCACCAAGTTCGTCCAGCGAGGAGGCCGAGGAAGGGCCTCGATAGCCATGAGACAAAGGCTGCAGAGCCGTGAAATAGCGAGTTCGGAGAATGTCGCCATATCAGCAGTCGGGTCGATATTGTTGGGTCCATTCTCTTTGAAATCTGAAAAGAATGCCGTGTGGTCGAATAGCGTGGTGCCATCGTCTGAGATGCGAAGGTAGGTGACTGTCTCGCCCGACATCATTACCCGTATTCCAAGCCTGACATCAACAGGTAATGGAACGCCATCACGATTGCATAAATAAGATATTCCTCGTAGGGAATGTTGCGGTTCTTGGGAGGATTCGACTCGAGGGCCGCATCCTCCGAGGTGTTCGCGCCGTCTGTGGCCTCTGTGGATATTTCCCCCGTGGCGCTGTTTGCTGTTTTGCCAAACACCGCCCGACATGCGGTTGTCAAAGTAGACACGTTCCGGATTATTGATTGCGCTGAGATAGGCGTTGATAATTCTGGATGCCAGCTTCTGCAGCGACTCGTGCTGGAAAAAGGACGTCTTGAGCTCGTTGAAGAAAAGTATCGCCATGTTGAACCATTCTGGCAGTTCTTCCAACACGCTCTGTTGCACGTGTTCCGTCCCGGTGCAGCTGGGGGGGACTCGGGCCAAGGGCAGAGCTTGATGGGATAGTATTTCCTGTTGATGTCTGTTCGTCCGGTGGTGGCTGTCTTGACGCTGCCAGATGCCTGGCTCGTGGCTCGATGAAGGGGGACGAGAAGTGCATGGGGGGAAGAGTCGCTGGGCCTGGGAGAGATACTCGGGAAGAAGCTGGTCTGCACAGGTTGTCTGTCGAGGGCACTGTCCAGCAACAATGTTCTCCCACGGTCACTCACCTTACCGGACGCGTTCACGCTCCTGTCGTTCGTTTACCAGGGCAGCTTTTAGGACAGCGTAGTCTTACGTGTGTTCTTTTTCAGATCGGATAAGGCAGCATCGGCAGCAGTTTTACCGGCGGTACGAGCCCTTTCATTGGCAATGCGATCCCTTTCGCTGACAGCGAGAGCACTCTCGGCGGCGATGCGAGTATTTTCGGCAGCGATGCGAGACTTTTCGCTAGCAACTAGAGCAGCATTGCTTCCTGCAATTATTGCAGGGGCTTCCCCCAACGTAGCTAGGGGGTTGTCCATTGGGCGTCGACTTAAGAGACGGGGTTAGGGGAAAAGCTGCTCGTGGATTTTTACGCGATGATTAGCAAGAACACAAGTTGGTAACTACAGGCACAGCCCACTGTAGCCTCCACACTCCAGGCCCACGACGCCAGGAACCCCCGCCAAATGTTTTTCGTATTTACAATTGCAAAGCATTTCCAGTCCCCGGCGACACCCATTGTTTGATGGCCTCCTTCAGTCCATCAACATTCTCCACCATTTTCACACTGAATTTCCGGCACACAATCTGCACGTTACCCCTCTTCCAATACCCCTCGGGACAGCAGACAATGGCCTTGCCCGGCGTGCGAACACACAAGCCCAGCTCGAGCAGGCTGATGGGCGCCTGCGTGGTAGGGTGAAGGTACACCGCCACCACGTCGGCCTCGCTCTGCTTGGCGAGCTCCCACTCAACCTGTTCCGCAAAGGGTCCAAAGGCAATGTCCTCGTGCCATGTGCTGTCCCAGTCAGGCCGGTATGGATTGTAGAGGGTGACGGGTGTGTCAGCGAGCGAAGCGGCCAGTGTCTCGCGCCAGTCAATGGCATCGACCGGGTTCGTAGTGCCAGCGAGAAAGACAGACTTGGCACGGGGGGCTTCCTGCGAGGGTGCGTAAATGACTTGGCAGTTATGGACCATGCTGAACTGTGGTGCAAGCCAAGCAATGCTTGGCTACAGGTCCACAAGCCAGATATATCGGCATCACGTGAAGCCTTTCTTAAGATCACGTGATAATCGTAAATGCTGATACCGGTGGCTGCTCGACCCCGTTTTTAGCTAACTCTCCCCGGAAAAAGTCTCCCAATTTTTGAAACTGTTAGTGCTTGTGCTGTAGTGTACAGCAGAAACACTAACAGCCTAGAATTTTGCGGTTTTGGCTTTTTTCACCACCACCAGGAAGGGGAATTCGGAGACTTCGCCCCTTCCACGTCGACGAGCAACGCGGTCTTTTGCTCCTCGACATCCTTTTTCTAAGAAAAGGGAAACCCTCTTTACCGGGCGACCGATACAGAGGAAAACGACACTGCCAGCACGACTGGCAGAGAACCGGAACCTGGGTTAAGTCCAGGCTAGGCCTCTGTTGGGAGGCCTTCTCTTTTGACCGGCGTTAGCACCGGTCACGTTGTTGGGTAACCGCAACGCTTCTTTCTCCGTTCCTACGTTTCTCAACGACTTCACCCAACGGAGGCTCTGGCCAGAGGGTTTACTTCTCGGCACGCAAACTGGCGATGAGGGGTTTTTTTCCGCTTCCCTTTGGGAGGCGCACTTTTTCCTCGGGTCGCTATTGATCCGCTCCGCCTGGCGGGGCGAAACCAATGCAATTGGTTACTATTAGATTCACAGCCGCGATGGCTGGGTTATGATTAGACTAGTGCACACAGACCTGTAAGCACATTAATAGATTCATCATCATCACCCGTTTTTAGCTTTCCTGCCAGTCGCTCGCACTTCTCTTTCCCTCCATCTTCATGCGCCATCTCTGGGTCGTCCACGGCATCGCTGCCGCCGGCTTTCTCCTCCGCTTCCTGCGCGATCCCTGCGACCCTAATTGGCGCGTTACCAAAATCGTCACCACGCAGGCAGCCTTCGTTACTGCCGGCATTGAGTCCTTTTGCTACATTGCCGTCTACAACCTTGGCGTCGCCGATGTTCACGAAGCGCTATGTCTGCCGATCGGCGCGGGGTCCGGCGCGGTAGCGGCTTTGGCCATGCGGCTGTACTCACAGCAGGCGATTATGCAGCGGGTGCCACCGTACTGTGTGTGCCGTGAGGGGGAGGACGATGGCGATAACGGCAATGCTACCGACAGTCCACAACAGCCGCTTTCCGCCGCGACACCGTCTGTTGAGGACAGCCTGCACAGTCAGCAAGACACCATCCAGGACATCCAATACGAGCTATGATTAGTTACGGGAGAAGCAGCAGGAGCAGGAAATGTAAAATGCTGTATACACTCCTGCAGTTTCTAGCACAACTTCCACACAGATCACCGGACCATCAGCAGTATTTGTGCATAAATCACAGTAGGCTGCCATCTTACCTGCTCAACGGGACAAAGAAATAAATGCATTCCACCCAGAACGGGTCCCATGGGATGTTCAAGTAACAAGGTTCTTCGCAGCGAGCAATCAATCAGACAACATAGACGTAGATTCTGGGCTTGGCAGTCCATAGATATATGAGATTAGCGGGGGCAGCTACCGCTTTCATCTCTACAACATAAAGTGATCCACAGAGGGCATCATGATGCGAGCAGGGTAGGCTTCAACCTGAAACGCGTTCCGTCACAGGGTCGATAGCTTTGTCACAGGCTCCAGGGCCTCCGGTAGTCAGAGCATGTTGGACGGGCCAATCGCTGAGCGCAAAATGTTAGTCGCAGGCCAAAATCGATACCATCCTTGCCTATTCACCTTGACGCATAGACATCTTGTCGGGTCGCAAACAGGAGGCATGGGAAAACGAAACACTTGCAGACACAGATTCCGTGGCTATGCTAGGAGAACAAAGCAGCGTCAATGTATATATATATGGCACTTGCTTCCTTTATCTCGGAGAGTTTATCCATCATCACTTTTTCCCGCTTCTACAAAATCAAACCCACAGAGTCTTTTCTTCAAACGACAGCAAAAACACCTGGACGCTGTTTGCTACATCATCCACATCTCACACCAAATCACCCACACAACTCAACACAATGGCTCCGATTGTCAGATGGTCAGCCCTGCTGTTCGCCGCTATAGCTTCGGCCGCTATCCTGCCTGGACATATTCCGGCGACTGGCGTGAAGGCAGGAGAGCGCGACCTGGCAGAAGCCGTCAGTCTGCTTGCTGCTGTTTTGCCGACGGATGTGACATCAGAGCTCGGCAACTTGGTGGCAGATGCGAGCAGTGTGCTCAGCGAAGTTGTGCCGACTGCTGTGGCATCCGAGCTGGGCGACCTGCTGAGTGGATTGGAAAAGGAGAAGCGCGAGGAGCCGGCGATTTGATACTCCACGGAACGGATTGATGGAAATGGACTTATGGATCATGGGACACAACAGCTGTGCTGGCTTTTTTGTATATATAATGTACATTTGAAAAAACTGCTGCTTGCCCAGCTTTGCATTGCCTCCGAGAAGCGAGAGATTTTGAGAGGTCTCAACCTAGCCTGTGGCTTAGACGTAGTGACTGACCCGGCATCGATGGCAAGAGATTATCGGGCAATATTTGCAGGCAGTTGTGTGTATAAAATACTGATGCAGCACTACCTGTACAAAAAGAAGAATCTTGCAATTTCATGCTAAACGACACAGATTAGTGGAGTTTGATTAGTGACCTCTGTGATATCTTACAACTTCATTTCATCGATAGTTCTCCAGCGATGGGCAGAATGAATGGGAATACCCGGAGAAAACTGAAAGCCGGCTTGTTCTCCGAACACAGTACAGCGCGAACAGATAAGAAGTGCTTCAACATGACCTTTGATGCTTATTTGCATGTGGCAAATTACAAATACGGTAACTGTTACTCAACATAACAACCAATAGCATGGCCCAGACACACAGGGCCAATGAGACCGCAAACTACGTCTTATGACATCAAGCAGGCATAGCGATATGCGTTGAACGACCACCTATGCTGCGCTCAACGAGATACTGGCTAACTGTCAAGGTGATTGCGGTGCGTCACTGTTGCAGCGGACGGGGCCTATTTCCAGTATTCACTGCGGATATGGTTGATGCTGGAAACACACATTTCTAATACGAAGCAAACGCAGAAAACGGATATTTTAATCGACGAGAAGATTGCTGAGTCGTGTTCTCTTTAGCTATTCCTCGCGAAGTACATCTTCCTATTAATAGTTACGGTATGCAATAAACAATCATGAGCCTGTAGCTGACGCGGCCGTTCAGAACAAGATACTTTGGTTGGAAAATGGGCGGATTGGCGACTGGCAATCAGCGATTGGCTGGCGTCTAACCGCACTCGTATAAAATCTACTCGCCAAAGCAAGGACGCGTTGGTGCCGCGTCGCTGCTTTCGTAAGCTTAAAAACACAAGCAAATGATTGGCCGGAATTCACATGGCCGCCCAACAAGTAGTGGAATGCTGGGGGAAGATGGGACTCTACAGGTGTCACTGCGCTGTCGCGATTCGCCCGCTATAGTGTCAGGCAATTGAACAACTGGCATGGCTGCCGTCGTACGAAGTGATTACGACTCGTAACGTAGCGCTCCGCGACATATCCTAAGCCGGGTATACTTTTTGCCCTTGTGGCGTACTCCGTAGTTTGTGCATCGCCTCAATGGCCCAATACGAGCTGTCGGCGTCCGAGCTTCCCCCAGCCAACAGCCAAGCTTTGGAGCTGTGTTCGGCAGGGGCTCTACGGAATCCCTACCGGCGTATACCTGAAGCCTGCGGCGCTGGCCTATCGTGCACAAGCGAGTAGTGAAACGACCCCTGTCATGACGTTGATGGTTAGGAGGCGGGAGGAGGCTACGACGCTGGTAGCCATAGCGGCTGCTGCAGTACAGCGCAGTCGCCAGGAGCCAATAAAACGATGCAACCGGCGGCCGCACGGAGGACGAGAGAGGTCCAGCCTGACTGTCGCAATTCTAATGGTTTCAGGCGGGTTGTGGCGAGACATGGAAAGCGTGTGCACAGGTTTCAACGAGATGGACGTCCGTGAAGGCGATGTCCGGACATTTTGCGCTCGTTGAACTTGTTTACATCCTTGCCACTTGTCCGTCTAGCAGCTGAACGACAGCGGCGCCAAGTGGAGGTTTTAGCGGGGGCCTGCACTTTTAGGTGCATTCTGGCGTCTTGTCTCTCGGCGTTTTTTGCTCTCTCGGGGCTCCTCAGCCCCTTCGGCTGGGCCGGCCAAGGTGACGGACCCTGGCGCTGGGTCGAACAGGTTCCGTCGTACGGTTTGGGGCCGCTTTCGCTTGTCGGTGCCTGGCGTTTTGGGTGGCATTATAGCGCTGTTTCTCGTTCCTTCTGTGTCTTTTCTTCGAGGCTATTATCCGGACTTTTCGCATTTCTCGTAATCTATCAGAGTTCTCCTGTTTCTTGTCCACGCAGGAGCTCTCGCAATCGCCACGCGCCTTGTTCGCGGCTGTCATCGCTGTCTGTCCTTCGTTTCTCTCCTGCTTTTCCACTCCCACACGCTCGCTTCTGCCCCCCCGCTCGACCCGCCAATACCACCTTTTGATGGCGATACCACCACGTCTGTAGCCAGCCACCAGGGTCCAGACTGTCACTCGCAGCAACCGTTGGCGTCGTGCTGACAGATTATCTTCTACTCCTGCTCGCTTCTCCAGCAAACACGCTGTGCCATCCTCTGCACCTCTTCCACACCAGCCGCCGAGCACGAAGCCAACGCTTTTCCCTTTCACATCACCATGGCTGCCTTTTGTACGGCCGAAGACGAGAAGCGGGCGCTCGCTGCCTCTGTCACGAGCACGCTCGATGCCGAGTCCCTGACATCGGACGCCACAGCGGTCCGCCGCCGGGGCGCCGCCGTCCGCCACGTCGTCCACTGCGTCCTAGCCTCACTCCTCGTCGTCTCCTGGTGCTTCTTGGCCTACGGCGTCACGTCCATGGCCACCGGCTCCTGGCGGCAGACTCCGTCCTGTCATGACAGCATGGCCATGCCGCGGCCCATTGTACCAGCGGCCCATCCACTTCGGCCAGCCGTCGGGCACCACCGCTCGCACCAGCACGCGCATGACATAGCGGACCTGTCAGAAGGTTCCGATGGATCGGCCGCTCCTTTTGCCGGTCCTGCCGACGGTCCGCTGGCCGATGTCCACACACTTGATGACGACACTCCCAATGCTGCCGATTCGTCACCCTCCTCCTTTGCACGCCTCCTTGAGGCAGTGTCGCCCGAGGCCCTGCACCAGCTGCTGCACGCCTACCTACCCGACACGTACAAGCACGGCGTCTACCCATCTGAGCAATCGGCTTTGGCTGCTCTGCACCGCGCCAATGCTCCGCTAGCCTCGTCCATTGTCCACATGGCCCGCCGCGATGCCAACGCAACCGTCTCGTCGGCGGCGTTGACCACGACCCCCGGCGCGGTAGCAACGACGACCACGGCCGGCGAGACGACAAAGGCGGCCGCTACTACAGCGACGATTCCCACGACAGCGACGACCGCCGCACCCACAGCGACGACGGACGCAGGTCAGACCACGACCGCTGACGCCGATACCACGGCGAGCAGCCACAAGATCACGTCGACATACACGACGACAATCAACGGCACACCGACGGTGGTGACGGCGACGACAGTGGTTGGCGTGGCCGAGACGGACACATCGTCGAGCGAAACGGCGGCGGCGTCTGGCACGGCGGCTGCGTCGGCGAGCCTGCAGACGGGTGCAGCAGCGGCAGACCGGGTCAACTTGCGTCTGGCCGTGGCCGGTCTGCTCGTGGGCGCTCTGCTGGTGTAGGCCCGTGTTGGCTACGTCTTGAGTTTCTTTTGCTTTCTGCTTCCAGCTTTGCGTTCAGCATGCCCATTTGGCACACCACATTCCTTGCATATCTGCGGCGTTTGATTTTGCATTGCCATTGTCATTGCTCTTTCTGCTTTTTGCGTGTTTTTTTTTTCAGAGGACCGTTCCAGGACAGGATCCGGCATTGCAGCATACGAGAGCGGGATCAACGTTCGTTTATTCCTGGGCGGCAGGATAATCTAGGAGACGGTTACCGAGGCCACAGAAGGTCACAGGATACAGGCCAGCAGGCCTCGACTACTTCACACACTATTCGTAATGGAGACCGGCTGGAGTCGCTGGCGGAAAATCGGAGGATAGGACTAGACTGAATAGACACGGTCGTGTGACATGTGATTTGTGAAGATTTGTGTTTCTTAGTTCTATGGGTATATCGACAGTCTTGTCGTCCAGATGTTGTGCACTGATGTACGCCAAAGTGTCTGCAAATATGCAAGAGTTTGCCCGTCCATTCTCTCCTTTTCCTCTTCCCTCTCAACCTGGCCCGATCTTGGGCATGTCGTGGTGTTCGCTCATCCGCGACAGATACGTGTTGAGGTCGGCCAGTCGCTCTTTGTGGCTCTTGAACAGCTCGGGGTGGCTCGCTCGTGCCTGATCGGGGGAGACCTTTAAAAGGGTTTGGAACTGGGGAGTTAGAGGAGGCAGAGGAGGGGGAAGCAGAACAGAGAGATTGAGGAAGAGAAACACCAAAGATCCCCCGTTACCTTTCTCTCTTGCGCCTCGGCAAAGCGTCGCTCAGCCGGTGTCATGCGCGCATACGGATCGAGATCCGTGGGCCTGCTCTCGTCCTTTTTCTGGCTATTGTCGTCCTTGTCCTTTTCGCTCTTGTCGGCATCGTCCTGTTTCAACTCTGCCTCCACCGCCTCCACGCGCTTCCTGTGCTTGTGCTTGTGCTTCTTCTTGTGCTTCTCCACCCGGGCGCCCTTGAGCCGGAGCGCGCCGCCTGTGCCGGCCGACGCGTACTCGTCGGATGGCATGGAGGGGATGTCGTGAGGCTGATGCACAGGTCTGTTCCGGTGGTGTTGCGGCGCCGCAATGCTGTAATGCAATAATGGTTAGAATCTTACATAAGCAATGGCACGTGCCTTAGCGCGTGGATGTACCGACAAACACTATTTAAGTTGGCGATGCAAAAATTTTCTCGCTTGTCTCTCTTCCTTTCTTCCTATCAAAAAGCATCAGAGCAGCCACGACCATCACCTTGACTTTTCCCACAGTGATGTGTTGCTAGTTTCCACCCTACGGGAGGATATCTCTGTAGAATGACATTCCATGATAGGAAGTCTCGCGCGGACTATTCAACCCATTTGCGACGAGATGCTGATAGATCGGAGACAAGACAACGTCCAGTTAAGAAAGGCATCCATAAGCCTGCACGTTTGCACGAGGGATGAAGACCACTCCATGTAGACTGACCTTCGGAGGGTGCTGCAGCACAGCGAAACAACATGCTTCACAGAACGATAATGACGTCGAATTGGAATTTCTCATTCTGCGTACGACAAGACTGCTATCATCTACTCTTTCCCAGGACGCTCGCTGGCGTACTGGTCCCGCACAAACCCCTCGACCTGGCCGTCTTTGACTCCGGGAGCCAGAGCCGGAGACGCAGCTGGCTCGTCGGTGTGGCCCAATGCCTTCTTTGCACTCTCCGGCAGGATAGCCTCGGCTAGTATGTCTATGTAAGCACAGAAGGTGTGAAAGAGAGAGGGAGACGTACCTTGATGGAGTATCTTTGCAACTACGCCTGGCTCTGCCTTTGCTGCGTCTGCCTTCTCCGCATCAATGGCCGCCTGTTCCAGCTGGGGTCTGTAGTCATGGGGACCGTTGTCCATGGAATCGTCAGAGTCGTTTTGCAAAGGCATTTCGATCGTGTATTGTTCAAGATGCTGTCGTCACAAAGTCCACCAGAAACGGCTGTGCTTCTAGCGTAACTACCCAAAGTAGTGGCTTTTTACCAACGACGTCACTGCCAACAAAGATGCATCGACTTGTCCCACCCACGGATCCTCATGCCGAGTACTTTCCGCTACAAAATGTCTTGAACTATCTTCCCGACGGCCGCTGGCCGGCGGAGGACCCAACTGTGCAGACCGACTTTTTGGAGGCCGGCCCGCTGCTGCAAGCCGCCACAATAGCCGACGTGCGCATCATCCGCGGCCTCTTGCAGAGCGGCTTTCCGCCGACACACTACGTCAAAGGCCCTGTCGGCCTGCTGTGGCAGAGTGCGCTGACCAATGCGATTCTCGCAGGCCCCGGCTTCGCCGCACAGTCCCAGCTGCTGGCACACGGCGCCGATCCCACCGGGTTTCCCGCTGACTGCTACCACACGGCCGCGACGCGCTTTGTGCGCGGCCGACACCCTCGGGACACCTATTGCGAATCGGCCGGACAGGATGGCCCTGGTGCTGCCAATGCGGTGCCGGAGCCCGTTCCTGGGTGTCCTGCGCAACGACGACTCCTGGCTCGAGGGCCTCGACCTGCTGCTACCACACCTGGACATGTCGCTCCGCACGCCCGTCTTTGGCTGCCACCTGCTGCACTTTGCCGTCGCCACCCTCGACCTGGCCGTCGTGCGGCGTGTCCTGGACCGCCTGGGCAGCACGGCGGCGGCACGTCAAGTGCCCGACACGGCACTCGGCCTCACGCTGCTGCACATGGCGAGCTTGCCGCTCGACGACACGTCCTCCTGCTGCAGGCCGAGCCCATCTTCCGGTCCATCCACATTGTCCGCATCCTCAGCGCCGAGTGGGCGCCGCTCTGCTTCACGCCCAACAGCAGCCCGTAGCGCGGGGACGACAGAGGTACAAGGGGCGGCCGTGGACGGGGCTCGTTGCGCCGCGGTCGCGGGGGATCCCGTAGACCATACATCGGAAGAAACGCCCATTTGTGACTTGCGTCCGGAAGAGCAAAACCAGCAGGCGGCCATGCTGCTGTTCTTGCTCGACAGCGGCGCCGTGCCAAATGCCCGTTTGGGCGACCAGGATGCACACGGCAACACGGTTTTGCATCACCTGGCGGCGGTGCACAACCCCGACAGTGTTTTGCTGCAGATACTGCGAGAAAGGCTGAGCGGCGATCTATGGACGACGCGCGCCAACATCTTTGGGTACACGCCGCAGGACCTCGCTGTTGCTGGCCAGGAAGTGCTCGCGGCGAGGGGCCGAGCCAGTGCTTGTCATCAATGACGTCATGGGCAAGTGCTCGAGATCAAACAGGAGATGTTGTGACCGTGGGGAGAATACGGAATACGGTCGCTGTATTCTCTTTTTGTTTATTCTCTGAGCATCCTTCTCGGGCTTTTGGATGTCTTTTCCCAAGGATGTACCGTGGTGCCAGGGCAGAATACTGCCGGACACGGTAGGCGGTGAAGCCCAAAAATATCGCAACATCGAACGACGTCGACGACGTGGCCACAAGGCCGCGGGCGGTAAGGTTCTGACAGACTGCAGCGCAGACCTCGCTCAGCACATCTCCTTGGCAGTTTCCACGTCCGCCCGCCATGCCGATCCCCATTACCATTGTCACGGGCTTCCTCGGCGCCGGAAAGACGACGCTCATCCTCTCGCTCGTCGCCCAGCTGCGCGCCGCCCACCCGGACTACCGCCTGGCCCTGGTCAAAAACGAGTTTGGCGACGTCGCGGTCGACTCCCAGCTGGCCGCCTCGGGCGCCATAGCCGGTGTGCGCGAGCTGCTCAATGGCTGCATCTGCTGCAACCTCGTCGGCCAGCTCGGCGACGCCCTCGCCGAACTCGCCGCCCGTCCTGAAGGCCCGCCGGCGCGCATCGTGATCGAGACGTCGGGCTCGGCCTTTCCGGCAACGCTGGCGCTCGAGATCAACCGGCTGGCGCGCGCGACCGGCGGTGCCTACGTGCTGGACGGCGTCGTGAGCGTGATTGACGTGGAAAACTGGCAGGGCTACGAGGACACGAGCTACACGGCGCGGCTGCAGGCGCGCTACACGGACCTGGTCGTCTTCAACAAGTGGGAGGCATGCAGCGAGCGGCGCTTTGACGACTGCCTCGACCGCCTCGGCGACCTGCACGGCGCCGGCGCCGACACCGCCAGCGAGGTGGCCTGGGTCAAGAGCCGACGCGGCCGCGTCGACGCCGGCCTCGTCTTTGGCATTGACGGGGGGCTGCTGGCGCGGGCGTTGGCGGGCGACACAGCTCCCGAAGAGGTCGTGGGCCAACCAGCCAGCCACGAGCATGACCACAGTGACCATGACCACGACCACGACCACGACCACGCCGATGACCACCGCGCCGAAGTCGACGTGCTCTCCGTGACGCTCGCCGGCGACGCGTCCGCTACCGTCAGTGTCTCCCGCTTGTCTACCCTCCTCACAGCCGCCCCCAAGGACGAGGTTTACCGCATCAAGGCCCTGCTGTCCGTCGCCGCCGACGCCCGGTCCCTGCTCCAGAACTCGGACGACAGCGTGCCCGTAACCCGCCTCGACGACGGCACGACGAACTCCAATACACCGACCCGCTACATTCTCAACTGGGCCTTTGGCCGCTGGACCTGGACGCCCGTTGCCGCCGACCAGGCCGAGCATCCGTCCAGCCACGCGGTCGCCCTGCGCATGACAATCATTCTCGCCCGCTACGAGGCCACCAAGTGGTCCAAGAAACTGACGGGCGGAAACTTTTTCGTGCTCGACGGCGACGATGCCGGCCAACTGACTGTTGATAAGGTGGCATAGCCGTGTCGTTGCGTATGTTGCGTACGTTGAGAGCATATTCAGGCGTTAGGGTCCATCATTCAATCATCGATACATGTACAATAAAAATATAAAAATAAACCAAAGGCAAAAATTAAAATGCAAATCAAAATGCCATCCGCAACCAAAAAATGCCAACCAAAATGCCATACTCAAAACATCTCCTGCCGGTAATTCGCGTTGAAGTAGTACGCCGCCTCAGGCCACTCCTCTACCTTGGCGCACTGGGAGTGGACTGTGCTGTCGTTACCGTTGTCGTTGGCGTTCTGCTCACTCTGCCCTATCACCGACGGCGCAATGCTCACCGTTGAGGGCGACTTCGTCCCCGTCTTGCCTATTGTCATGGCACATAGCTCGTCTAGAAGACCTGGACGTTGTCCAATAAGCAACTGGAACCGGAGAAACTGGACCATCGCGTCGTCAGCTCGGGCTTTTCTCTTTTTGAGACAACCCTCAATACTTGCCTGTAATATCTTGCTGTCCCAATCCACGAGGAAAAGCCCTTTGTCCATTGCGGTGGCAACGCTCTGGCGCGCAATCTTGGCTGCCACCGTCTCATGGCGCTGCGGTTGTGGTGGTGCCTTGTCCGGGCAAGCCATGGGGCCGCTCGTGGGGTTGTGTTTCCGGGAGCAAGCGGGAGCCGGCCCAGACGATGGCTTGCTCGGAGACGGATTTGTCATTGACGTCTTCGAGGCCCTCGAAGAGCCACCGGTGGAAGTCGTCGACATCGTGGTCGCTATCGGCAGCCGCGAGGACGTCCGTGGCGGCCGAGGCGGTCGTGTCGGCGTTACCGACGTCTTCGCATCCGTCCTCGGCCCGGACTCCTGCTGGAGTGGAGCAAGTGGCGTCGCCGCGGCCAGCTTCAGCTTCATACGTTCTGAAAAGGAGGCCAGGACCGGCGGCGGTGGTGCCCCCCGCGGGGCTAAGTAGTAGCCATGGGGAAGCAGCGCCTGTGTACACGTGCCGTTAGCAGCGTGGTTGGGCACGCAGAGTGGGCGGTCTAGTGATGGGCGGGCTTTTGCCACCGCATGGCTCCGTCTCAGCTGGGAAGACGGCTTCGTCAAGGAAGATGATGGGGGTCTAACCAGCTTTCGTTTCGGCGGCACTGCCGCCGAGGGCCGAGGCTCTGATGGTATCGCAGGAAGCGGCTTCTCTGGCCGCGGGTGCATGCGCTGGGGCAGTGCTTGCGAAGGCATGTCGCTTTTGCTTCTAATTCGCCTGGTGGGTTTATTTGTCGGGTTTTCTTGGACTCACCTCAATCTGGGAGTTACTCGTCTGACTACTGTCAGTGTCGTCGGTTGGGGTGGCACAGTTCTCGTAAAAGAAACGGCACTCGTCCTCGGAGGGAATATCTTCTGGAAGCACAGGAACTGCTCGTCGATCGGGTTCGTGGATGCGCTGAAAGGCCGGTGTTGTCGATGCGGTCGGTGTTGTGGGGGTTCGTAGACGTTGTGTCAGGGTGCGAAAAAGGTCGCGGGTTTGGTTGGGGGATAAAGGGCTCTTGATGCTGCGGGAAGAATGAGAGCCCCGATCAGTCTCCAAGGCGCAGGGACTATTTATCCTCATCGTGAAGAACGCGGTGGCTGTCTATGAACATGGTCTTGACCGTGCAGACTCGACTGTTTATGAACAAGGCATCGAGAATCGGGCTCGGGAAGTTGGGCAAGTGCGCAACAAAGAAGCCCATGTCCTTTGCTGTTAGACTGTTTACTCCCAGCCCCAAAGCGGCCAGAGGCCAAACAATGCCAGCACGCAAAGCCCAGATTCTCGGACAATGACAGCAGACAATGCCGGAATCAAAGACCGGTTTAGTCCTCAAAGACTGACCGTGACCGTCATGTTGTTGCTCAGAATCATCAACACCGGCGGCAGGCCCTGGCAGAGCAGCTCTACGTCGGCTAGATACTGCACGCTGGCTGCCTCGCTGCGGCCAGTGCCTTCGTCCGGGATGGGCAGGGTCGTGAACAGGACGCCTGCTTCGCCGCCACTCTGCTGCCGCATCAGCTCGTTGAGGATTAGGTGCTGTGCCCGGCGTGGCAGGTCGTTAAACGACAGTGCCAGCGCTTGTGTTGCGTAGCTGCTGCCGCTCGTGTGGCTGTTGTTGTCGTTTGCATCGTCGTCGTTGCTGGCTGGGCTGTGCTCATGCTCCTCTCGCTGCCGCGCCCGGTAGTCCGCCAGCAGACCGCCAATGCCGTTTGATGGCGCTGCAGATGAGACTGGTGGACCGGCCGCCGGCTCGGCCATCTTGGCCCGTGAGTTGGTGTGCGATAGCAGTGGCCGGTCTGCCCGGCCGCCTAACAATGCCGACGCCGCCGTCTCCGCAAACATAATTGTCCGGCCAGTCTCCTCGGCATTGACAATTCTTGTTTCTGGCACCAAGCTGCTGGAGAACTTCATCGACGATGAGAGAGCTAGGAGTGTTAGTCGGATGCACGCCCTCACGAGATCGTCTTACACGGTGGTCCTCCTCCCGTCAAAGCTGACTGAAGTATCCGCCGATCGTATTCAGCTGCGTCCATTGTGGACTGTGGCGTCGTCGACATGGTGCCATAGCCTCTCCGCGGTGGAGTGGTCGATGGTGTGCCTGTCGCCGAGGAAATGTTCGACAGGTTCGCTAATCGTTCGTCCAGCTTCTTGGCACGCATGGCCGGGTGCTTGAAAGCCACGTCGCTGTGGCTCTTCCGTCTTACCGACACGGGAACGAGCGGACGGTGGACCGCAGCCTCCTCGTCTAGCTCGTCGCCACTCTCGACATCGTTAAAGTCTGGGTCCACGTCGCCCTGTTCGCTCGACGAATCGTCGCCGATCATGTCGGTGCTTTCGCCGCCAGCCAGATTCTGTGTGTGGATGCCCATTCGCAAGCCTAGGCGCGCCAGGGTCGAGACGGTCTTGTGTCGCTGCAGCTCTTCAATATGTGCCAGACTAGCCCTCCGTTTGCGCGGCATGGCCGTTTGGCGGCGGTTGGATGTGCTTGTATCCACGGGCGAGACAGAAGTAGCCTTGCCCCGTATCCGTCGCATGTTGTCCCACCACGAATCCTCCCGGAGAACAGAGTCGACCATCATCTCGGTCGATGGGTCGGAAGAGTGGCCGTGAATAATAGCCTCATAAGTCATGAGGGCGCCGCTGGCTAGCCAAAAGACGTGCACTTCTGCGCCGATACGGAGCTTGTCGAGGAGGGCTTCCAGCCGGCCGCGCTCTTCCTCCACCTCGCTTTCGTACTCGACGAACACCATTACACGCAGACTGTAGACCCGCTTCCACGCCGGAACGGAGTGCAAAATATAGCCGAGTTGTAAGATGAGTGTGTCTGTGTGGTTAGCACGAGAGAAGAAAACTTGACGCGTTCTGCTTGCCAGGTTTTGAGACTTGCATGTATCAAAATTCGTCGTGAGCACATTCTTGCCGTCAGCCTCAAGCTCGGCAGACATCTGAATCGGCCACAGATCGAGGTACTGTTTCGTGTTGACGGTCGGCTGCGGCATTTCCAGCGCATGGAAACCCTTGGCCACGGCCACGTTGATCCGGTGCCGCAGCGCCAGGTCCTCAAGAATGATTGCATACTCGGTCACCTTCATCAGACCTTCGGTCTTGATCACGTCTGTCGGGAGCGTGTCCTCTGGGGTACGTGACTGCCGCCGAGGCGAGGCTGCTATGGGCAGCCCCGGGACCGGCACGAACGGCTTCGAGGCTCGCAGCTCGTCCATGTCGTAAAAGCCCAGCACAGCAATGTTGGGCCGCATGCCGCCGAGGCCGCTGGACAGGATCAGATTGCGCACACCCCAGGTAATGGACGGCGACATGGTCAGCTGCACAAAGGCCTTGATCTTGGAGTACTTGCTGATGTACTCAGTCCACATGGCGTGCTGCAACTTGGCCTCCTGGACGCCCGTGGCAAAGTTGTCGGTGACAATGGCATGGCCGAGAATATAGAGCGAACCTTTTTTCATGGCATTGCAGAACTGTATCAGACGCGTCTGGCGGCGCGGATTGTTGATCAGCAGCATTATCTGTGGTCGCCAGAACTTGATGTGCTCGGGCCGCAGCCGCAGCAGGTACTTGCGGACCTGGTGGTAGATGAGGTTCTGTGACACGTCGCCCCAGCGCTTGGGTGGACTGAAGAAGTGAATGAGGAGGAAGAGCAGCACAAACAGCGTCACAGCCGCGGCGGCATAAGTGGCATCGATGAAGAGCATGGCCGCCGCGGACATGATACTGCCAGAGAGGGCCGTCTGCCAGCCGAAGAACTGGAAAGCCGGCCGGAAGTTAGGCGCGGAACCGATCTTGAGCAGGAAGCAGGCCAGGTTGGTGACAAAAAAGGTGACCATGTAGCCCATCGAGATAAAGGTGGCGATCTGGTTGAGGTCGGCAAATAGGGCCACTTGCGCAAGGGAATACGTCAACAGCAGTGCCACCCGCGGCTCATCCGTGCGGGGAGCTCCCCAGGAAAAGAGTGCCAGGCCGGGCAGTAGACGATCGCGGCCGAGAGCCTGTAGCAGCTTGGACGCTGCCAGCAGGCCCATGAGCGCGGAGAAGAGTGAGACGGCACACTCACCGGCGACGATCAGAGGTGCCCAGAGGCTGGTGACTTGGATAATATTAGGCTCGCACAGCAGCGAGGCGTGTGTCGTGCTGGCGGCCATGGCGGTGATGACGAACAGGTAGAGCACAAAAGTCACGCCCATGGCCCAGAGCGTGCCAAAGGGGATGGCCTTGCTAGGGTGGCGCAGATCGCCAGACATGGAGGCGCCAGCAAAGATGCCCGAGGTGGCAGGAAAGAGGATGCCAAACAAGTCACCAAAGGTGGCCAGGCCGCGGAAGTGGTTGTCGGCGTCGCTGTGAGGCAGTAGGTTGCCGCGCAGGGTCGACAGACGCAGTCCGGTAAACTCCACGTCCGTGTTGGCAAACGGATTGCGGAAAACAGCCGAGACTGGGATGCTGGCCGTGGCCAGAACAAGAATAATCAGCAGAGCTTTGCTGGCCTTGGCAAAAAGGGCGCTGCCGGCAAAGCACAGCGCCGCACAGCAGGCCAGCACGGCCGTCTGCACCAGATAGCCGGACCACGCACCAGACCAGAAGCTGGGCACGTCACTGGGCACGCCCGACTCGCCGCCCCCAAAGCTGAGCCGCAGACAGGCTACGAGGCCGACAACGTTGAGCGCCGCGTTGAGCGCCTGGGAAAGATAAAAGAGCAGGCCGATGGCGCCGCCAAACTCTGGTCCCAGCGAGCGCGAGATGAGATAGTACGCGCCGCCACCCTTGACCTCGCCGTTGGTGGCGACGGCTGACAGCGAAAGGGTTGTGACGAGGTCGATAAGGTACGACAGCACGAGCAATGTGAACATGCCCAACAGCCCGACTTGGCCGAGGATAAGGCCGAAGCGCAAGAACATAAGAATGCTGAGGATGCTGAGGCATACTGGCACGAAGACGCCAGAAAAGGCGCCCAGCTTGTGCCGGCGGCCATGGTCGCGCTCCATGTCGAGGGAAGGTCTCAAGAGCTTCCGGTGTTGGAAATGGCAAGCACCTCTTGACAGTGGATTCGCGTTTGTCTGACCTGTCGGTCCGAGTTATACTTGAAGCGCCCCTGTCGCACACGGCATAACTGGAGACCACGACTCTCTTGTGTCGTATCCGGCTCGTCAATTGTCTTTTCGATAACGCTTTCGACTCTTTGCTCGAATCTCAATTGTCGCCAATTCCTAACCGACGACTCATACAGTCGCTTCGAAATCGCTCGCTCCGCGGAGAAATTATCGCAAAGCACGTCGCGCGAGGTGAAAACTGGCCGCTGTACAATGTCAAGTTCAAAATGTCTCAAAAACGCCAACAACGCAAAACTCAAGACGCCATTGCTTTGGAGTCCTCAAGACGCGACTATTTACGCTGATTTGGCAAGTGGCGACGGGCCTGGCGGAAGGGACGATGGACAGCTCACCCGCCCGGTGCCTGCCGTTGCTTCTACTTCGTACCTGTCTGACTTCTACAGTTCAGCAGTTGGAGGGCCATTGACTGAGACTGGCTAGACCCACTGCAATTGAAACTGGAAATAGTTTCCCCGCAGACGAGGATTCGTGGGGATTTCCGCGGATTTGAAATCTATTCGTAGAGAATCGTGGACGTGATGCTTTTCGCATTTTCTCCAATCATATCGAGATGGATCTACCGCCAGACTTAATCGGGCTACAGCACCGAGACTGGTATCTTAGCTCTGCAAGCAGATCACTTTTCAGCTCATGCAAGTTAACCTCTGTGCTGATAAGAAGACTAAACGTTCCTACCGAGAACTGAACAGCTTGATGACTGGACTGGCTGTCTATGGAATACGCTGGAACCTTTTGCACGCCATCCGCCTAAGCGATGATTGCTCCGCAAACCAGCCTGAGATAGTGACGGGAGATAACTACTGCTCTTCGCTAAATCCCGCAATGCAGACTATGAGACATCACCTCCACGATAGCTCTCTTGCGTACCAAGTTGCCAAATTGAGCGCCATTGGGCCAGCTTTTAGTGGCTGCTACATGGAAATTGTATTTTCTTCCAAACCCTGAAAAAAATGCAGAGAACTCTTGTTTAAATGGAAATGTGCTGTACTGTACTCCGTATTTTACGTACATTTTACATACATGCAGTACTTCTCTGATCAGGGTTTGCACTTAATTTGCGGCTTTAGGCGGCGATTTCCGACACTGCATCTCCTCTGCCTTCCGTTCTTAGGGTTGTGCCGAGCCCCCCACACTTCCAGGGCCCCAGCCAATGGCCATCGAGTGCCCTGA